>PVIH01000725.1:0-99471 GCA_004025045.1 Sigmodon hispidus | reverse complement strand
GACCCAATAATGCTTAGATCAGTCTCCACTTCTGGCCAAATCCAGTTTTGTCCCCACTCCCTCAAGAGTGAGTCAGGTGTTCCTATAGTTGGACTGGGGTTTGAGGGGTCAGTCCAGGGTGTTTCTGATCCCAAGCTGTTCGGTGGTTGTGGTTTGCTGCTTGGGCATGTTTGGCTTTTTTTCTTGTTTGTTTGTTTAGAGACCACTAGTGAGTGAGTACATCCCTTGCTTATCTCTCTGAGTTTGTGAGACTTCGCTCAGGAGGATATTCTCCAGATCCATCCATTTGCCTGTGAATTTTAGGATATCATTTTTTCTTACTGCTGCGTAGTATTCCATCCAACCTAGATGTCCCTCAACTGAAGAATGGATTAACAAACTGTGGTACATCTACACAATTAGAAGCCTTTAAACCAAAGCCAGTCTTAATTGTAGTTAGTCTTCGGGGTTTTGTTTTGTTTTGTTTTCCAGTCTCTGAAATAGGCAGACTCACCATATTCTTAGGTGACAAAATGATGCCCTTGGGCAGTTTGATGTTTTTCTTAGTAGTGGGTACAGAGAACCTTTGGGAGGAGAGATATATTGTCTTTTCAAGGAAAGGAAAAGTACCATAAGGGAAATTCTAACCATCCTGAAAGCTGCCTTAAGAACAACCAGTGGAAGAAGAACTTCCTCAGAAACCTTATCTCCATTTCCTCTGGTTGTGTTTTCCTCTTTTTAAAACGGGATGCCCCCTGTCATCACCACTGACTTCACACAACAGTGACTGCACTGTTGAACTCAACAGAGGAGGCAAGCATCTTACTGAAATGGCCCTTGTTATCTGTAGGAAGACCATTCCACCATTCCCGATTTTTTTTAAGAGCCTGGGCCAGAAGCAGGTATTCTGTTTACATTTTAGGTGGGTCTGCATGTGCTTCGAAAACATTTGGTGTGTCTCTATTTCAAGCTTTTATAGCCTTTCCAATTTGCTCACGGAACTTTGGATGGCAGCTTAGGAAAGAAAAGAGACAGAGTGCTTATCAGCTGAGCCTGGGAGATGGCAGGGGGAAGCCAGCAGCCCTAACTAGTCTGTAAATGCTTGAACACAAGCAGGGATACTTTGAGGATGTGAATCTTGTGAAGGAGATTGTAGGTGACTAGATGGTCAGCCAGGCCTCAGTTGAAGAACTTGTGGCCACCTGTACCATGTCCCTTTGCTTGGTAAACTGAGATGTAAAGCCAGGCTCCTCTGCCTTGACCAGAGGCCATGGCTACTTTTGGTACACAGTGACCTCATGAAGGTCTCAGAGGGAACTCTCTAAACAGAGTTTAAGAATTCCAAAGCCATTTTTACCAGCTTGGTTCTGGCAAATGTTTGACTTGGAGGGTGCCTCTGACAATACTTTCTCCTTTGTCTTTGTAGATGTTAGTAATTCGAATTTTTTAAAAGGATAAATGAGTTGTGATGATATCTTTGGGTTTTAGTTGTTTGGAAATCTTAAACAATTGCTTCAAAATTTTTCACCTTAACTAGCTTACTTGGGTCCCAGTGATTAAGTAGTATGGTGATAATTAGAAATAAGCATGCTCTTTGTAAAAGAAGCTATTTGAGAAAATATGTACATATGTAAAAAAAAAAAAAAACAGCCTAGGAGTGCATAGATAATGGTTGTTTGCTGAGCAGACCTAACTTCTTAAAGAGAAAGTGATTTTTTTTTTTTTTTGGGGTGTAACAGACCATAAAGCAAATAACATTCTCTAAAGACATAAGTCTATAAATAAAACATAAATATCTTTATTTAAAATTTATTAAGTTCTGAAGCTCAGTGCTTTTCAGTGTTGTCTTATCAGGTGGCTTACAAAAGTCTGTCAGTAATCATATGTGTTGCCCTCAGAATTTCATTAAGTAGGCATGCCCCGGCTCACAGATTCTTACATGTGGCCGTGAAACAGAAACTGGATACAAATACCTCTGAGGGGGAAAAGATGAGGTTGCTGCACACCTGACTGCTTCTCCACCCTTCCTTTTCCACCTCTGCCCATTGAGATGTTCTTCCAGAAGATGGAGGAAGCTCTGCCCTTAGGGTAGTCATCCTGGGTCGGGGAGGGGAGTGGCCAGGCACTGAGTGTCTCCAAAGCCCAAAGCTGACTCTTCATTTTATAGGCTGTCAGAAGGTGGGCAGTCCTGTCCCCAGGCTTTCCCAGAAAGGCCTGGGAGGAGCAGGGAAGAACACGGAGAATGTTCTGCTCTGGACACTTCCTCCCCATCGCTGGGATACAGGGAGGAGGAGGAGGTGGTAGGGAGTTGAAATCCTCCAGGGAGCAGAACTGGAGGGGTTGAAGGCTGTCACTGCCATGTCTGCCCTGGCCAGGCTGCTGTGGCCCACAGGTTGCTGGTCTTGTACTCTTCATATTTTGGTATTCGGGGAATGCATCTGATGAGTTTACAGTAGGCTCACAGGAGTAGGGCACACACATACATGTTCAGATGTTGAATACACAAGCAAATAAAACTAAGAAGCCTAATGCTGAGGGTTTTGTTGTTTTTCTAAAGAATTGAAACTGGCTTTTCTGGCCCAATGGTGGAGTTGCTTGCTCAAATTTCTTCAGATAGTCATTGTTGTTCATGCTACTAAAAATGAGTAGGGAAGGTGCAGTGTTGAAGTGAGACTTGGAATTCTTCCCTTGTACTTTTCTTTCTTTGCAATGCTGGAAGGAGGGGATGGAAGAAGTCATTGGGCCCTGGCCTGACTCCTCCTCTTCCTCTCTCTGCCCAGAGCTGCAGCCACAGTGTTCAGAGTGCTGCCTGGTACTCAGTGCTGTGGCCGGATTTTCAGTTTTCAGTATCATCAGTCATCACATCCTTTTAGTGTTCAAGGACCCCCCCCCCCTCAGTGTGCCTCCTCCTCACTTGTGCCAGTCAGGGAGTTTGATAGTGTTAACTGTCACTGTAAGAAAGCATTTCTTAATTAGACTTTTACACACACACACACACACACCCCTCAGATGGCATTAGAAACCTTTTGTGCACTTTCACTCAAGGATGTTAAAGACCCAAATGTTCGAGGAAAAAAAAAAAAATGAAAGAAAAGACTGGCTCTTTATCCAGTTTAAGCTGCATGTTGGCCCATGCTAATTAGGCATTTGTCCCTTAGGCTAGAGGTGATAGAAAATGCCAGTTACTGTGGTATTTAACTGACACCAAACTGCTGTCCAAATACTTCAGTTAGACCCAGGCTGCTTTCTTAATTGGTGGGAAGGAAAACACGCCCAAAAAAAGGAGGAAACTGTTACTTTCATTGGACATGTAAGTTTTTCATGCTGAAGGATCTAAAGAACACACGTGTTTCTTTTTAATTAAGTGCCCATTTGTGCTTTTTTAAAAACAGTAGCCATCAGAATCTCTCAAGATTTGATCTGCTCAAAAATCATTCATTTATGTAAAGCTTCAGCAAATGAAAAATTTAGTGCCTGTCACCCAAGGTCAAAAAGTAATTCTTGCTATCTGAAGTCCATATAGATTTGTGTATCTCTTTGCTGCTATATTAAAAAAATGTTCTGAAAATTGAGGAATTTTTTTTGTTTTGTTTGTTTGTTTAGGTTTTTATAGTAAGACTTATCAGTACTAGAAATTGCATGAACTAGTTAAGACACCATGCAATATATACATTTTAAAAATAAACATAGTGGCATATTAGAATATTGTAATACCTTGGTAGGAATAATGAGGTGAAACATGCTTTTTCTTTTTTTTTTTCTTCTTTTTTTCAACTTTCTTGCTTTTTGGAGAATGATCATCAGTAATAAGAATAAGCTTTATATTTTTTCGTAGGGATCTAAAACAATTCCAAAAATAATAAGGTGGGTTTTTTTAAACTTTAAATCTCACTTCATGTCTAGCCAAAGGCTCTCATGTTAGAATGTAGCTCAGTGTTAGTAATGAAGTACTTTCTGGTGCATTGAATGAATTTAATATGTTCATACTCCTATAGGGCCCAGAATTGCTTGGCTGCCCCTTGCCCTGCCTGCCTGGTACTGGCTGAAAAGGTACCATTGTTTGTTCTGCAAACACTGGGTGATGTTTGTTTCCAAGGTGACTGATTCTGTTGGTGCTCTTTCAGCAAGGGGGATGGGAAAGAGAGAAAGTTAGCTTTAAACACCTAAGAGCATCTTATTTGTGACACAGTCTATATATGTTGGATGTATGTATGTCGAAATTTTATGTTAACTGAGGTTATTTTAAAAGATGGATAAAGTAGAAATGAGAAGTACAGTGTCAATTACTAGCAAGTTCTGATATTTAATTAAATATATAGTAAATGTAATGATAAAAAATGTTAGAATCAGATCTACTTAAGTTAAAGTAAACTGTTTATATTGGGAAATTAAAACACTAAGGAAAGATTTTAGATGATCACTATTAAGAAATATTAGGCTTTTTCCTTTTCAGTTATAATAACCTATTTACAAAAGCTACTTAGATATTTGGCAGTATGATTAAAATTGGTTATTGGTAAAGTATATGGGCCTTCAAAAATTACAACATGAAACATAAGTTTGTTTTAGTTTTTGAGTTTTATTAGTTTTTCTGACAGCAATGTAAGATCACTGAGGTGTATTTCTTCAGAAAACTTCCAACAAAATAAATCAAAAAGCATCTTTTCATGGATGATGTATACAGACATAATTTGTTGAGTTTAGGTCATTTGTACTTTAACAAGAATTTTCAAGTTCTAACTAGAGAAGAAAATTCTTCTCCCCCCCCCCCCCCCAGTACATGGATGCGGTTAAAAGAACTTTGCCTTTTCACTTCTATCTGGCTCAGTACAGTTCATGCGCAGGTTTCAGTAAACATTAACCACTTTTATCAGGGTTTGCAGTGTGCTGAATGGTTAGTAAAGAGAGTGGACTGCGAGACACAGATGAAAATGAGAGTCCAAGGTCAGATATCTGGCTGTTGATTTTTTTTTTTTTTTAAATTATTGAGAATTTAGGGGGAAAGCAATCTTTACTGGGAAGCTAGTCTATTCTGCCTACCTTTTTTTTTTTTTCTTTCTTTCTTTTTTCTTTCTTTTTGAGACAAGAGTTTCTCAGCCCTAGATGTCTTGGACCAGGCTGTTTGTAGAGCAGGCTGGCCTTGAACTCAGTGAGATCCACCTCCCAAGTGCTGGGATTAAAGGCATGAGCCACTGCTCTGCCTACCATTTTGTGTGTTGAAGCTAACACAGACTTGTTCAGATGCTGTAGTAGCAAGGCAAGCTCTAGGACTTCCTTTCCTCTCATGAAAAAGCATCCTTCAAGGATAAAAGGTTTTTGAGGCCTCAGCAAAGAAACGAGGTAACACTCATGCTACCATGATTTCCTTTAGTCTTAAAGATGATTCGTGTTTGCCCTCTAGTCATCACTTGTATTTCTAGAGTCTGTCAGTAACTCATAAACCCAAGTGTTAGGATTCAATATTGCCAAATATAGAATTAAACACGCAAGCTTCACATATTCCACAACTTCGGCTGTCATTTTTGAAAATAAGAACATGGTTCTTCTTGCTTTTTTGGCGAAAGAGGCAAAATGTCATCCCAGCACGGATAACTAAGCTGTCTTCCTGCTCTCGGACCCAGGGGTTTAAAGCACCGAGGTGCTCGCTCGCCCGCCCACTCGCAGCGCTGTTCGCCGGTCGGTCGGTCGGTCGGTCGGTGGCTTCTGGGGCTGCTCCCACGACGGTGGCAGCAAACTTGAGGTTAAAGTTGTAGAAGAAGCTCGAAGCCCTCGGTGTAAGCTTTAAAAGTACACAGGCGTCCCCGGGCCCGGGTCTGACCTTGTCAGGACCTGGTCAGGACGCCGGGGTGACCCACCCACCGGGTTCCGTTCGCTTCGCTTCGCCTTCCTGGGGAAGAGCATGAGGGAGGTGGGCAGCCATCATGAAGGCGTGCGTGGGTGCGGACGGGTGGCATGGTGTGAGGTGCCCGAGCCGCCGAGCCTGGCCCTCTGGAGCCTGTGGTGTCCTCCTCCGCCGAGGAGCTGGCCGTGCTTGTCCAGGCTCCGCGGGACCTGCACGACACCCGCCTCACCTCAGCTCGAGCGCTGGGCACTCGGCCAGCGGGCCTCGGAGCCGTCAGTCAGGCCAGCGGCGTCGCTGATTGGCTGACGCGCCCGTGGGGGGCAGGGCTGGCCGCTCGCATCCCTGATGGGACCTTGAAGCTCTGATCTCAGCCTCTCAGGATCTCCTCAGGCTCTTCTTCTCCCTCACTTCTGACTGGAGCAGCAGCCCGGTGGCAAGCAGAGGTCCTCAGAACCCTTTGCGCCATGACGCCTTCAAAGGAATTCCCTCAGGGAGAGCTTAGAAAATGTGGGTGCTGTGAGCAAGACCCTCGTCCTCCTTCTGCCTTTCTTCTCCTGGGTAGCTCGAGGGCTTCTTGTAGCTCGTGGCCACGTTTACAGTTTCAGAAGTTTTCTGAGGCCTGCGCTGGTCCGCTTGCATAGTGTGTTTTTTTCCTCAGAAAAAGTCCCTGTAAGGATCTGGGGCGCCCCCCCCCCATGGCTGTGGCTCTCTTGTGGCTGTCCAAGGGCTGGACCCGCAGGCCCTTGGAGCAGGAAGTCAGGCTTCCATGTGGGGACAACAGTGGGGCGGCCAGGTGGCTGGGTGTATGCTAGCAGAGTGCAGCTCAGCCAGGCTTTCCCTGGTCTGAAGGGGCAGCAGGCATCTCTAAAATGACACTCAGTGGAGAATAGAGGAAGAGGCCCAGAATAGTGCCAAGCCAGGCCTCCGGCTTTGCATCCTTCATGAGGAGCCCACATGCCACAGTCACTCTGCTCAAAGTGGGGCGCCCTCTTCTCTCATCTGAGTGCTGTTCCAAGTTTCTCTTCTCAGGACCAGTTAGTTAGAAAAAAAAGCCTGTTGAGCTGCGGTGAGGTTTCTTGATGTTCTGTGCTTGTATATCTATCACTGAAGGGGATATCGTTGCCACTGCTACTGACAGCCAAAGGTCGCTTGCCACGGAGCCAGCTTTGCCTTACCCTAGGACAGTCCACAGGGTCCGCTTTGAAGCTCCCTGGCAGGTGCTCTAGCAACCTTCCAGTCTTGCAACTCAGAAGAAAGTTGGAGCCTGGGGCAGTGATGAAGCCTCAGAGAGGTGGCCCTCCCACACAGCGCACTGTAGTGCCCTAGAGATTTGCCTCCATTTTACCATACTGTTTTTAGTGATCAGCGCCAGAAGATTGTGATTGAGCTAGTTTAGGTCAAGGCTAGAATCAGGTAATTTGGTGCATTTGTGTCAAAAACTCTTGATGAGGTGGCATGGTGGTATACACCTTTATTCCAAGCATTTCTGACTTTAAGCTGGCTAAAGCTACATAGATAGAAACACACCTGATTTTTTTTTTTTTTTTTTTGAGTGCTGAGGCTCATGTGAGTCATAGGAGAGATTTCCAGAGTCAGTTCTCAGTGGATTCTGGGGATTAAACTCAGGTTTTAAGCTTGTAGCAGACACCTTATTCTCTGAGCTAATCACACAAACCCAGCAACTAGAATTTTTAAAAAAATTAATCTATTGATGAAAGGGTTAAGAATTGGTAAGCCCCAGGTTGTCCTCACTGATGTTTGCTTGGGACAAAGCTGAGTTCTCTATTAAACAGGGTGCTATGGCACCTGTGCTAGAACCACCATGGCCCTCAGCACTGGCAGGTGTAAATGCCACTAATTAATTTTTTAAGAACACGGAGCTCTGACAGAATTATCAGGGATGCTGAGTAGCAGGTACCAGATGTTTCTTTTGTTGAAGTCATGGAGAAGTACTGTTTCAGGTAATCAGGCAATGGACGTTTAATTGCCTAGTCTGATGTTATAGGGCTTGAAGTATTGAATATTTTCTTTAAGCAGGGGAGAAGAGAGTGTATGTACATTCTGGTTCCTAATGTGCCTTTCCCTCTCACAGTGTTATCTTAGGTGGAGATGTTGACTCAATTATCATTAGGCCCAGGTCCTGGGAGAAGAGGGTTAAATGGTACTGGGGGCCTCTTTATCTGAACCGTTTTGCCACAGCTGAAGTTGACCGCCTGTGCCTCTAACTGAATTCAGCCCTTTTTCACTGGGGGACAACAGTACAGTCAGCAGCTCATCATGTCGAGCAGGCTTTACAAGCCTCTGAACAGCTTTGCTTGTGCAGTTCATGAATGCACCATTTGTTGTTTTGAGCACAACTGTTAGATACAACTGGTCTTGCAGCCCACTCTGCTTGTGACCAGTGAGCATCAGCATAGATGGATTCCTCCCCGACCCTTGGGCCCTTCCCTCCAGGACCCAAGCTTTTACTTTAAATGCTCCTATTTTGTCCACACTAGAATTTCAATTAGCAATTTACATTTTCCAAATGTGTAATTTTCAGAGCTAGGGTTTTAGCTTGCTAAAACTGGTCTGAGAATTCTGAATAAATTTTTTAGTTGATTAAATAAAGAATTTTTCTGGCTTTTGTACACATGCTTTTTTATAAGTCAGAAAACTTTGTTGTGACTTCAGAATTGAATTTTATATTGACTTGAAATTAGAAAGTTATCTTTATACATCATCTCTTCATCAAATGCCTTCAATTTTGAATTTAAGATAGGTTTTAAATACTTTTATAGCAAAAAAAAGGTATACAGGATGATGGGTTATTTAGTTTGATTTAACCATTTTACAGTGTATACATATATCATAACATTGTATATATACTGTAAATAAATACAGCCCCATTTCCAGTGCTAAGACTCAACCCAGACTCCTTGTTGTGCTAGACAGTAACTACTACTGAGGTGTATGTTCTGCCTGACAAGTTTTGTCAACCACAACATAATAAAACTTATTAATAAAAAATAATTTAAGAGAAGCTGTCAAATAAACTGTAATGTGTCATTTTCACCATACTTTACAATAATTGGGCATATTTACTATAAAAATATTTTTTAAAAATTCTCAAGTATTTTTAGATTATGTCTGGCTAACTCTTGAACTATACTTTGCTCATAATAATGCTCATGTTAGAATTTTCACTTCTGTTTTCTTTTCCTCTCACATGCGCATTTTGGGCAATGATTGGTTGCAACAGGTGTTTGCATTGAAATTATTCCTTTTTTATAGTTTAAGGTACTTTAACTAGAGAGCAGTCGCATCTCTTTTTGTGTGCAACTGCTGTTGGATCTCAGATAGGCCAAGGAGATGAATTTGTGTTAAAAAACACCCTATAAAAACTGATTCCACATACTTTGGTATCCTAGACCTTCTGAAAATGATAGTTGGTTGCTGCAAATGAAGAAGCTTTGTGTAGTTGAATCTTTTCTGTTTGGTTTTATTTGTTTTGGTTTTGAGACCATGGTCTCAATGTGTACCCTTGGCTGGCCTGGAGCTTGCTTTGTAGACTAGATTGGCCTTGATTCACAGATCCACTTGCCTCTGCCCAAGTTCTGGGATTAAAGATGTGTTCTCTACACCCTGCTATGTATTAAATCTGAAAAGTAAATTCCCCCCTTTTTTGGGGGTGGCGTGGGAGACAGTCTTGCTGTGTAACCCAGGCTGGCCTCATCTGTCTTTCAGAGAAGTTATGGAGACCCTGGGTTGTATTTGTGTTTTTGTTAAAAATTGGCATAGACAAAAGAAAGTACAGTGTGGTGTGAGATCTTTCTCACTTCACTGTTCTTTTATGAAGATGTCTCCTTAGATTAGGTGGAAAAGCAAGCTCATATTTAAGAGTTCTCAACAGCAGCTTTCTCAGCCCTGTCCTTAACTTTTAAAATGTGTTTTACATATGCAGTGTCCCATGTTTCCATGTTTGGTTTTGATCTGTGCCCTTAAAATGCATGAAGTTGCAGATACTTCTCCCTTTACAGTAGTGTGTGTGTGTGTTTAATTATGTGTGTCATTTGAAATGGCAACTAAAACACCAGCAGGTAGAAACAGCTTTTCCTATGTCAGAACAGCCAGAGTGGCTTAGTGGATGCTTCTGTTGCTAAGCAGGTAGGTTTCTGGTCTGGAGGTTTCCCATTAACCCTGTAAGTGCCTAACGGTAAGCCTGTGTTTTCCCCAGCATCACGCTTTGTCTAAGAGCTTGAAAAGTGGACATAGAGCAGCCTAAGTGATTTACTCCTTGGGAGGGGAAGGAGGGGAGCTGGGAAGATACATGGTGAGGGTCTGGCTTAAGCAGTTTTCACTGACATGAAGGCTCCATCCAGGAGATGAGAGTGAAGGTCTCAGCAATAAGATCAAAATTATGGGTTGGATTCCAGTGAGGACCGGGTTTAGCTCTTCTCTCTACTGTTTCTCTCTGTAAGCCCGCCCGCCCGTCTCTAATTGCCCACATGGCTGTGGGCAGAGGAAGAAGGGAGAAAGGGGCTGCTGTCTGCATCCATTTGCCAGAAAGGAGTTAACAGAACATACCACAAAACAGGTTGGGCAAGGCTGTTAAAGGCAGTGATGAAGCCTGCCTCCCCCTCTTCTCCTCTTCCTCCATCCTCTTCTTCCTGCTCCTTGCTTTACCACACTCAGGACTTTAAGACATCTTTGAGTTCTTGTGTACACCCCACCCCCACCCCCATTTCACTGTCTGGTTTCCCCTGTCCTAGTCCGAACACTTGATGTGAATAAAATACTTTGTGCAGATGAGGACTTGTCTGCCACAGGCAGGCTGCCTGGCCAGCTGTTTCTCAAGCAGCCGATGGTGCCCTCTGTCATGTAACATAGGCCCTATTCAGCAGCAGCATTCTTGAGTATGCATTTATGCCTCTGTGGGACTGGAGTGTACAGCTTGGGAGGGAGGGGGAATGTGGAGGCCAGGATGAAGAAGGAAGTGTGTGCATTCGCACAGACGTGGAGCAGTGAGCCTCTCAAATGTCGCTGTGTCAAGAGACATTGCTGTTTAAGGAATGTGCCTTTACATCTGACTTCTGGGGTATCTTGGGGCCTCGGATGCAAGAGAACTGGGTTCGTGGCAGGCTAGTTCATGTCTGGTATAAGTTCTACATGGTGTTTGCATCCATTCATCCCATAAACGTACCATATATAGTCATGCTTGGGGCTCACTATAACATCACAAGGGAAGCACTCCTAATGAACGCATGGTTCCTCTCTTGCTCAGAAGCAGACTCACAGAGGCTATTTCTGGTCTGTTGCGGCCTCCTGTCTTTGATGAGAGGGACAAAAGAGGCTCTTGCTTTCCATATTTATACTCTTTTTAATGTTTCTGATTCTTGTTTGCCTGGGACTCTAGAAAGTTAAGTGAATTTTACTCTCACAGGAAGAAAAATGAAATTCTGAGTGCATCTGTTTTAGAATAAAAGTCTGTTTTTCTTGGTGTCTTTAACATCACATACGTTTTGTTTTATGGGCCATGATCTTCCACTGTTCTGAGAGCATCTTCTTATGTTGTTAGGATGAGCAATATCCTATAACTTGTAGTAATTTTTGGTAGCCATGGGGAAGTTTTTCTTCTGTTTCCTTTTTCAACCTTCCCTGAACTGATCAGATTATTTACCATGTGTCACTTTAAGACGTTCAGGCAGGGCATGCAGCTTCTGTGGAACTGTTGGTAGCCTCCACACTTGGCAGAGCTGGTGAGCTGAGTTGAAGAGGTGGCAGTGAGAAAAAAAAATTTGCAGTCCCTTTGTCCTGTACCCTAAGTACTGTATTTCAGCTTGGAGTGTGCAGCAGGGCATTTGTGGTTCAGATAAGAACCGAGCGCACGCGCGCGCGCACACACACACACACACACACACACACACACACACACACACACACCATTGCACACCTTACTACCTTACACATCTCTACTCCCAAGAGTGTGTTCTTTTTAAGACTTGGAATAACTTTAGGAAAAGACAGTTTGACAAGCTGGGACTTTTAATACTATTAAAGAGACAAGAGAGACAATTTGTTTTGTTTTTCATTAGTCTCAGAGGGAATTTATATCTGTGTGACAGTTAATTGTCCCTTTCTTCCCCTTTCCTAGGCTGATAAGGCTCTCTGTGCCATTCAAGCCTCACTGAGAAGTTCTTCATGCAGTAGAACAAAGTTATATTTTTATAACTTTATTTTCTTAACTTACATAATTGTGTTTTTCCAAGTAGTGCAGGTTGACTAATAACTTAAAATTTCCTCAAAAGTATCAGTTAAGTTCAGATTGAAAAAAGTGCTGGACACGCCTGAGGCAAGTATAGCTTTATGAGTTCAAAGCAAGACTGATTTCCATAGAGAGACCCTGTCTCAAAAATAAACAAAAACCAAATGTCTGAAGAGATGGCTCAGCAGTCAAGAGCACTGGCCACTCTTCAGAGGACCCAGATTCCATTCATAGCACCAGCATGGCAGCTCAGAACAGTCTGCACCTCCAGCTTCAGAAGATCTGGCGCCCTCTTCTGGCTTCTCTGTGTTTGCCATGCACAAGGCACATAGGCTATACCAAGGCAAAACAAAACAGATTTTTTAAAAAAGCACTTTCAAGTGATCAGCATTTGTTTCTAGATTATTATTAGCATAATTGTTAATTATTATTAGCAATTTGTAAACATTATGTAATGTCTAGGAAAAAAAGACTTGAGTACTTCCAGATGACCTGTGATCACCATGGAGACAGCAGTCCATTGGTTAGTATGCAGCTGACTCACATGTACTTCATCACTTATGTGGAGGTCATTTATTTGGCACTCTCAAGTCCAGAATTAGTGAGAGCTAGTGGAGTGAATAGCATATGGGGGTGATTTATATAAAGTAATTTTTCAAAAACCACACAATCCTGCCAGTAATACCCCTAATCTTGATTTGTGTGATGTGCTAGCATTGTTTATTTTATGTTTTTGAGACAGGGTTTCTCTGTGTTGCTCTGGCTGTTCTGGAACTCACTCTGTAGACCAGGCTGGCCTCAAACTCGGAGATCCACCTGACCCTGCATCCTGAGTTCTGGGATTAAAGGTGTGTGCCACCACCACCTGGCTTTATATTATTGAGAATTTTATTTTGTGTTTATAACTAAAATAACATTAGATGCCACTATTTTTATACAAAAAATGGATATTTTTTGTATGAGAATTTTGTTCAAGAGTATATCTGTGCATCATATGTGTAGCAAGTGCCCATGGAGATCAGAAAAGGGTAGCAGATCCTCTGGAACTGGAGTTACAGACATTTTACAGAAACCTGGGTTCTTTGTAAGAACAAGTGCTCTTAACTGTTGAGACAGCAGTCCAGCCCCAAGATGCCATTGTTTTTTGTTTTAATTTTTTTTCTGTTGTAAAGAAAGAAGATGCCTCTACACCTGAAAAGCCATGGGTACCCTGGAAGACAGTCTTGGTAGAAAAGAGATCTTGGACTTGGGCTGTGTTGTGTAAGATTTGTTTTATTATTATGTAGATGTGTGCATGTAAGTGTTTACAGGTGCCTGAAGAGGGCATCAGATAGCCTGGAGCTGAAGTTACTGGTGGTTGTCAGCTACCCAGTGTGGATGCTGGGGACCAAACTCACATCAGGCCCTGCTTTGTAGCTCAGGCTGGCTTTAAACTAATTCCTGTTCTTCAGCCTTCTATGTGCCAGAATGGGTTTATGTAGGCATGTTGCCACCATGCTCAGAGGGACAACATTCTTTTTTTTTTTTTTTTTTTTTTTTTTTTTTTTTTTTTTTTTTTTTTTAAAAAAAAAAACTTTATTTATTTGCGTTGGTGTTTGCCTGGAACTGGAACTACAGACAGTTGTTAGCTGCCATGTGGGTGCTGGGAATCGAACCCGGATCCTCTGGAAGAACAACCGGTGCTCTTAACCGCTGAGCCATCTCTCCAGCCCCCGAGGGACAACATTCTAATAGCCAGACTTGTGATTACATTTGAATACTCACATGAACTTTCAATGTATATCTTTCTTTAAGACTTCTATGCATTTATATTGGTTGTAGTATATCACTTATACTGATATTAAGGATGATATAAATTTCAGATAAGCCCTTCATGTCTTTGATAAGCAAAATTGTTTGTTTAAAAATTTAATTAGAGTTAAAATTGGGTCTTGCAGTATCTAGGGAAACTTTGATTCTAGATTACTACACTAGAGGTGAAAAGTATCCTCTTACGTTGTTATTTCTCACACAGTCATGCAGGGGAAATACATTTTACTTACATATAAAGAAATAGGAATTGGTTGTCTGTAAGAAGCTCAGAGCAGCTAGAAAAGTAATTAGAAGCCAGGACTTCCCAAGAAGCAAGCAGCAGGTTTGGGAGCTGGCCCTTTGAAGTGAGGATAGCACAGAGGATATGTGCAGAAGGAGTGTTACTGAGGGACTGGAATAGATTGTCCCCTGTAGAAGTGACCTGTAGCAGGTTGTGATTGCTCCTCCATTTGCCATGATGTCTTGTCATATGGGACGGGAAGGCAGAGCCTCAGGGACAACGGCTAGAGTGGAGTGGTAGAACTGGAGTTGCAGGTAGGGAAGTGTCCAGGCATGGAATGGAATAGCCTCTGGCTGCCTGGAGAACTGTCCTGTGAATCATAGGCACAGAGAACTTCATTCTATTGGAGAAGGAAAACTAATACTCTAATGCCCCTGCAGAGTTCTGAAGGTACCACAAAGTGCCTCAGCCTACCACTCACTCTTTAAAAGCTCTTTTCCCTTCATTAACCTTTCTTTTTTTCTTATTTAAACTAGATGCCACCAATTAGCTTTAAAGCTGGCTAAAATTGCTCTTACCAATGTAAACTTAGTTGTCAAGAGGGGAGAGGAGACCCAAGGAGAAAAATTTGATCAATTGATTTAAGGTTGTTGGAGGATTAAAATGTTATTTGATTTCTGGTCTTATCCTAGATTTTGAGATTTCAAGGAAAAGTGGACAATGCCAGCTTTTGTCTAAGGATTTCAGCAATCACATGATCTGTATAGCCAGTTCCAGGAGCAGAAAATGTTGGCATCCTGTCTGCCTCAGTCCACTTAGAGGAGGAGCTACAAAGAGGAAAGGATGTTCTGGCTTAGGAATCCTTTAGCTAAGGACTGAGTTTGGTCCTGGCCTTGATTTTATACAAAAATCAACATATCCCAAAGCCATGATATGAATGGGCTACAATATTTGGGTGTAAGTTAGAGTTTAAGGAGCAGGCAACAGCAGGAGACTAATAGAGAGGCATCATTTCTGGTACCCTGTTGTACCTAGAAGCTGGTTCAGCTAGGTTGGGGCCAGGTCAGAGGGATCATCTTGATAAACTATCTCAAATAATTTACAGATGTGGACACTTTATTCAAGTCTGAAGCTGCAAACCTCTGAGCATAATAGGGATTTGAATTATATAAAGGATACTGCACTCAACATATCTTTTCACTATTTTTTTTTAAAATTTAGGTAATTTTATATCTGAATGTTCTGCCTGTCTGCCTGCATGCCAGAAGAGGGCATCAGATCCCATTTAGATGGTTGTGAGCTTCCATGGGGTTGTTGGGAATTGAACTCAGGACCTGTGGTTAAAAACCAGTGCTCTTAACACTTCAGCCCCACTGTAAATTATTTGTAATTCTTGTTTTTCAGCTGAGTTATAATGTATTACACCAGTGTTGACATTTTTTTAAGGGAGCTACATTAAAGTACCTAAAAAGATGGAATGTGACACACCTAGAGAATGTGTTCAAGGGTTCCTTGACACAAGTTTCCTTCATCTCAGATGATGAGCTTCAACAGTGCTAAGAGGGGAACAGGAGGCCAGAACTGAGAGAGAGAGAGAGAGAGAGAGAAAGCATCCATCCTTTTGTTCTATGTAGAATGATGGCATGTTCTAGTAGGAAATTCTTCCTTTAAAATGAGTTGTAGACTAGGGTTATAGTCTACATATCCTCATGGATAGCCTTCTAGGGAAGTGCTGTTCTGGCTCTATAGACTGGAAGACCATGTGTTAAATATATTTTCTTTATTGTTTCTTTCCATATATTTCATTTTCTAGTGTAAGTCTGGCATTGTGATGCATGCCTCTAATCATAGCACTTTGGGAAACTGAGGCAATAAGATTGAGATTTTTGAGGTCAGCCTGGGCAACTTAGTGAGATCCTGTCTAACCCCTCAAAAAGAGAACCCTAACCCTAACCCTAACCCTAACCCTTTCTATTTGGGCACAATAAGTTGTCAGTCCACAAGCAAATGAAAGGAAAACTTTGTGTTCTTGGTCTGTCTTAGAGAAGCAGAATGAGAGACAAAGGTTCCAGTAAGGGAAGGTCACCCTTCTATCTTCAGGCAGTAGCTTCCAAGACCCCTTGCTAAGAATGCTAAAATTTAGTAATCTCTATATCATTTATAATATCTAGTTCAGTTCTCATGTGACTTTATTTATGATTCAGTATAGTATAGCACTCAGCACACAGCAGATCTTATTTTTGCTTTAGAAACTTCTGAATTTGAGGGTGTGGGAAGATAAGATTATAGGAGCCATAGGTAGAGGAGGCCTCCTGTGTATGCTTCGTCTAACCAAAGGCTGTTCCAAACCCTTCAGTGTGTTTACTTCTGACCTTGGAAATACTTGAGCATATTTAACTTTCTCTCTGACAACTGTTCCATGTGCATCCTGCAGTGAAGAATTTTTATGATAGGCTAGCAACAAACCTCAAGAAGGAAAACATAGAAGTGTTATTACAGATAAAAGTTAATAAGGATAGGGTAGACATCCTGGCTGTTTACAAAAAAAAAAAAAAAAATAGCCCTCTCGCCCTCATACATATGTGTTTAAAAGGACATACATTGGTATTTTTGTCACAAAGATGATAGGCATTATTTGTTTGGTTTTGGTTGGTTGAGACAGGCAGGATTTCATGGTTGTAACCCTAGCTGGCCTAGAACTCACTGTATCAGGCTGGCATAAAACACTGAGATTCACCTGTCTCTGCATTCTGAGTGCTAGGATGTGTCAGCATGCCCAGAACTGATAGATACTGGTTCATTATGCTATACAGAATGAAGTAAGCCTTGAAGTCTAGAACTCATGCCTTTACTTGTTATAACTCATTAGTCTAGCTCCATCCCATGCTAGTGTTTCAAGGATCCAGACTAGGGTGGTTGTATGGCCATGCTGGCATTATGCATGCTTACAGGTGACAGCAAGAAAATAGAGCTTTTAAAAGCTCCAGCCTGGGAGGATGGAGAGATGATTGCTCAGCCATTGGGAACCCTGGCTCCTCTTCTGGAGGACCCGGGTTCAATTTCAAACACCCATATGACAGCTCACAGCTGCACCTGATTGCTCACAGCTGTCTGTAACTCTTGTTCCATGTGATCTCATTTCCTCACATAGACATACTTGCAGGCAAAACATCAATATATATCAAATAAATTAATAAAAAAAAAAAAGCTCTGGCCTGTAGAGATGTTCATCACTTGTGTCCCCAGCCCATTAGCCCTAACTAGCAATGTGACCTACCTGAACACAAAGGTAGTTATTATCTAATTAATGACCATGTGCTTTATCTCTTTTGTCATTTCATCTCCTAAAGGTTTACTTTGAACATAAATAAATGAAGACTTAGGCCTAAATCCTAAATGTGAGCTAACTCTTCATTTGACAGTGATTCTCAAGAGTGTGGTTTCCCAAATAAGCAGCAAAAATGTCACCTGGGAATTTGTTGGTACTAAAGATTAAGCTTCTTAGCTGGGGAAAACTGAATAAGCTGCAGGTCTGGCACATTCCAAGGCAGCGAGTTTGCTTTTACGTGCTAGACCCTAGGGTCTTTGATTGATAATTAGCACCAAAAGCAAAGGAAGAAACTGCAGTGGGGTCCTGGAAACTTCATACCAAGTTTTTGAGGTATTGGCAAAGATTTAAGTTTTAGCACCAGTTGATTTATGATTGAGGAATTAAGCCTAACGTACCTATAAGCACTAGCGTAAATGTGCAGGAAACATACAAATTACAAATATGATAACCTCAATCCTTAGAGGGATTGAACTGTGTCCCAGTCTCTAAGCACCTAACAGCCTACAGCAACCATATCATGTAGCTATTGTTACTGTCTTCATCTTTTAGTTGAGGAAACTGAGGCACAGTCATAAGAACAGGATGCAATTGGTAAATGCAAGAATTGAATCCAGGCTCAGAGAATGGCTCCTGAATCTGCTTCATAACCAGTGTATGCTGATCTTTAGGGTGACAGTTTAAAGGCCCTATTGTAATTTTTTACTTTTTCTTGAATGGAGACAATCTGAGAAAGAGCAGGAAGTGTGGTGTGATAGTGACAGTTCACATTTTAAGTTAAGCCCCCTTACCACGAGCTTCATTCGTTGGTGGTTTACTTGTGTGGTGGGCTACTGGCAGTGTTGGCCAATCGTGGAGGTGCATGGCTGGGCCGCAGTTGCTCAGTCATTTAAAACTGAAAAATAAACAGAGTAAGGTTGTTAGGGGTAGAACCAAAGAATTAGCGGGAAGTGGTTTCTCGGAGTGAGGTAGTTCAGTCACATTACAAGAACATTTTCTTCAGTTAACCTATGTGCAATCTTCTGGCTTTAGAGGGAGGAGGCCCTGTTCTCATCTCCTTCCCTTTTGATTCTTCTCTGGTCTTTCATCTCTCGGCCCTCTCTGAGATGCCTTTGTGAAGCTGGATTCCATCAGACACGTTAAAGGTTTCTGCTGAGTCTTTAAGTGTTAATAGAGAAAATGTGGTTTTCCTTCCAAGAGATAGAATAAAATGATTCTCCGCCTTCCACTTGAGAAGTTACGTGGAGTTACACGGAGGGGATCAAGTTATTAGCTTTTAAGGTGACAAAAATGTTTCCAAATGACATTAAGAACTTATTATTTTTTCACATTTTAAAATTTGTGACAGAGACTAGAGAGATGGCTACTCTCCCAGAGGACCTGGGTTGGGTTCCCAGCACCCATGTGGTAGCTCATGGCCTTCTGAAACTCCAATTTTAGAAATTTCTAGATCCAGGGCCTTCTTCTGGCCTCCTTGGGCATTGGACATGTACATAATGCACACATATACAAATTTATACTATACATGTATAGATTTTTTATTACACTATATACATAATATTTTATGTATTATGTATACTTTTTACATTACAATATATTATATACATATTATAAAAATAAATACATCTTTAAAAAAATAGTAAAATGTCATAATCAAGTGTATTTTCTTTAGGCAGGTCTGATATTTCTTGCTGTTGATGCCTTTTGCTGGCCCATGTATTTCTCACCTGTCTTTGTCTCTGAACCAGCAGACAGCAGTTGAGATGGCTCCTTGGCAGGGCTGCAGAGGACAGTGTGCTTGCTTTGACCCTAGGTGAAGGATAAAGATAGCATCGCCTTTTTCAGGTTTCATGTTGGCCGGGAACAACTGCTCTATGCTCTGTATGGTCTGAACGTAATATTTCATTCCCAAGTTGCTAAAATTTTTAGTTTTCTGCAACATTTTAACATTTTTAACATTCAGTCTTAGATCTAGAATTTTTCTTTAAGAAACAGTTGCTTACCTAGTAATTGAATAAACATGAGAAAGAGCAGAGGTAGGGAGGGGAAGAGATTATTTGCTAAGCTGTGTTAAAGCTTCATATATTTCCTTACTGCCCCTTCATCAGTTTAAATGGTGTAGCATAGATAATTGAAGGACATCTTGAGTAAGTCTAAACAAGAGAACTACACTAAAAAAGAACGACTGAGTTTACACTGACTGACTCACAGATTGGTCCGGGCTTGGCTGAACTTGTGACAGCTGCCCAGATCACAATGCTCTTGGTGGGCCTTGTGCTTCTTTTTCACTGGATAGGGTGGCCCGTGTACTTAATTCCAGCACTGAGGCCTAGGCAAGCAGATCTCTGAGTTTCAGGCCAGTCAGTGAGAACCTGTCTGAGTCATCATCCTACATTTACACTGAGCTGTATCCCTATTAGAGCTGCAAAGTTCATCCCAGAAAGAAAATGTGAAAGTATTTAGTTGAGAATTTGGAAGGTGTTTTCTCTTCTCTGGTTGACCTGGTGCCCTTGGTATTTGTACTATCTACTAGTTTATATTTAGGAGAACAGCTACATGACTGGATTGGATATTAGCTGGAAGAAAAGTAACAGGCTTTGCCTCTAACTACTGGAATGTAAGATGCAGTGTTTGAAATAGCACATTCTTCTTTTTCCTTTGCCACCCTTCAGTAGTGGGAAGCAGGATGCCGTAAACTCCCTGAAGGAAGGCATTCGAGAAGTGCCACTTCATAGTCTTTGAACCGTGTGTGTGTGTGTGTGTGTGTGTGTGTGTGGCTGTGTGTGTGTGTGTGTGTGGCTGTGTGTGTGTGGCTGTGTGTGGCTGTGTGGCCTGGAACTCAAAATGTAGCCTGAGTGCTACCAGGATTACAGATTATAGACATTTCTGGGTATGCATTTTGAGGTAGGCTCATGAAGTCTAGGTTAGACTTTGGCAGAGGATGACCTTGAACGTTCTCCAATTTGCTTCCTCCTTGGAAGTACTGAGGTTGTAGAAAGCCATTTATCAGGCTCAGGATGGCATCTTGGGGTCATGTAAAGACTTAAACTAAGGTTCAGCTTCATCTTCCTTGGCTGCTGACTGGTGAAGGATGGAGGTGAGGTGTAAGGGGTCTTGTTTATCTCTGACAGCCATTGGGCTGTCTCTTGCCTGCTCTCTAGGTTCTTTTGTTCATCAAACTATCTATCGCTCCCCATTTTCTTCTGACCCACAGCTAGGACCAACCGCCTGTTTTCTGGAGATTACCATCCAGTCAAATGTTTGCATCTCTACTGTGTGCTAAAGATTAAGACCTTCCAGCAAAGGAGCTACCTTAGACCCTCTGGGATTCCGTTCTGTCATACTCAGATGGGCTCTGCCCACTGATCTTTATGCTTGGGGCGTGGAGTGTCTCTTCAGTATCCCACACTGCCACTTCCTTCTGGGCAGGCCTCTGTACTGTGTCACATCCAAAGTCTCTAGAATAGAATTTAGCCTAACTCTGATCAACCATATGAAACTTTCTTGGTCACCATTCTAGTACCTCAGGCCACATCCCTGTGGCTGTTCTTTTTCTCTTGCCTGCCTGCCTGCTGCCTGCCTGCCTTTCTTAAAAGTTGTTCAGGTTTATCTTTAGTCCCTTGTTCCCCTTTCTAGTCACTCCCCTCCCCCAGTCACCATGTTCAAACAAGTTTTCTGAACTCTTACATCATCTTCTCAGACTATGAGCCTATACCCCTTACTACCCCAAACCCAGCTTTCCCAGTTCCCCATAATTTGCTCTTACACACCCTCTGTAATCATCTCTTGCCCTTCAGCAGCACCTGGTGCTTGACTATCAGCTCCCCCATCAGGTTTTGCACTAGCCTACCCATTCCTGGGCACACACTTGTCTGTTTCTGATAGACTTGAGGACCTTCTTCCTTCAGTCACTTACTGCCCTCTGAGTGGTTCATGAGTAGTTTCCCCTCTCCTGGCCTACTAGTGGATTTTGTATGTGTGCTGGTTGGTGGGGACGGGGTGGCATTTTTATTTATCATAAGAAATATTTACCAGCTATAGTGGTACATTTCTTTAATTCCATTATTGGAGGGGCAGAGGCAAGCAGAGCTCTATGTTCAAGGCTAACCTGACCTACATAGTGAATTCCAAGTTAGTCAGAACTACACAGCGGGACCCCATCTCATAATACACATATCCATATACATGAATATAAATATTTAAGGCCTTAGGAACATTCCCACATCTTCGGAAGCAAGAGTGCATGTCCTGTTTGTTGTTCTTAAGATATTTGTTGGGAGGGGTTGTGAAACCAGATCTCACTGTAAACCCGGTTAGCTTCAAGCTTATAGAAATCTATGGGCCTCTGCCTCCAAATGTTGGGATTAAAGGCATGTACCACCATGTCAATTCAGGTATCTTTTTAAAAAAAAAAAAAAAAACTATTTGAAAACTTGAAGCAAGAAAAGAAAATTTTTTCTAATCTTCAAAGGATGTATGCAAGAATAAGGACCAAGCTAGCTCAGCGCCCAATGCCTACATAGTCACATTCCCAATTCCTCCTGACAGTTTTTATAGTAGATACAGTCTTCTATCTAGGCTGCTTATGCATTGACAACTTTTAGAGCACCTCAGCTTTCATTCATGGTTTCTGTGTAAAAGGCTCCCTAAGACCTTCATAACCTCTCGTTAGTTACATGTCCAATAGGGCATATTTACACATTGCCTAAAGCTCTCTAGAGATGGCCCCAATATATAGGCTGAATGTTTTCCTCTGACAATCCGCAAACATTCTGGAATCTCAGAATAAGTGGGATGTGGACAAACCTGAATTAAAGGCAGTGACAATACTGGGGCTCACCATTTCCATTTCCTGTGGTAGTTAATTAAGTACTTTATCTCTTCACAAGAAAAGGGAAGGTTAGACGTTTTCTTGTTGCCACTTTTATCAATGCCACTGTCTGGATTGAAACTGGGGGCAGAAGCGATGCAAAAGCCTTAGGTGACAGGGGTGGAATTTAGTAGATGGAGTACAGTAGCAGTAGGTGAAATACAATTCCTAACACAAGGGAGGAAAAACCAAACAAACCATAGTAAGACTGGAAGGTCTTAGGATGGAACATAGGAACTCAGGCTGACATGGAACTCACTAGTTATTCTAAGCTGGCCTTGAACTTAGGTTCCTGCTGTCTTAGCATATTCCATCATGTCCTACTGTGTATTTTAAATTCTCATCCTATTTATTTCAATTTTAACTTCTATATTTGTGTATGTATGCATATGGGCAAGTATGAGCTACTTGCTTTGTTTTTGTTTTGTTGTTTTGTTTTGAGACAGGGTTTCTCTATGTATCTATGGCTGTCCTGGAACTCATTGTGTAGACCAAGCTGGCCTCAAACTCAGAGATCCACCTTTGCATCCCATGAATGTTGGAATTAAAGCAACATTCTTGTTTGTTTAAGAAATTTTAGTTTAATCTGTAAGAATACTTTGCCTGTGTGTGGACCTCATGCGTGTCTGTTGTCCTCAGAGGCCTGAAGAGGGTGTTGGATCCCCTAGAAGTGAAGTTGCCAATAGTTGAGAGGCACCATGTGGGTGCTAGAAACCAAATCTTTTTCCTCTGCCAGAGCAGTAAGTGCTCCTAACAGCTGAACCATCTCTCCAGCCCCTAGATAGGACAACTTTTTCTATCATGTGGGTCTTGGGAATCCAGCTCAGGTCTTCAGGCGTAGTGGCAAGTGCATTTACCCATCTCATTAGCCCCCATGGTAACCGTAAATACTACACAGTTAGCAAGGCATTATGCTCATTTTAGACTAGCTTAAGCCCAGGGCCTCAGGCATGCTTGGCCAGCACTCTTACCAAGCTATATCTCCTTCTACTCCCAAACTGCATTTAAAAGGGACCTAGATTGGGGCTGGAGAGATGACTCAGTGGTTAAGAACACTGACTGTTCTTCCAGAGGACCCAGGTTCAATTCCCAGCACCCACATGGCAGCTCACAACTGTCTGTAGTTCCAGTTCCCAGTTTCAGGCAAACACCAAGGCAAATAAAATAAATAAATAAAGTTTAAAAAAAAAAAAGGGAGGGGACCTAGATTTATAAACATTTTCCCTGTGTTTTGGGAACTTTTTTTTGTTTGGGGCAGGACCAGTTTGAGCATGATCTGTGTGGATGAATAGGGTAGGAATGACTCATTTGTCTGCTTAGGAGATGTCCCTGCCTTGTTGGTTTCATGGGCTGTTTCCCTCTATATACTCATAAATAGTAAGCAAAGTAAGTTACATTTGTGAGCTACCTCCTCCCATGACTACAGGGAAGGTCATACTAGACTATTTTTATTCCTGTCTAGGGGCTTAAAAACAAAGGACTACAATGTAGTAACCCAAGAATGCTAGAGAAAAGCACTATAGAACTGCCCTATCCAGTGTTATAGCCTCTGGTTATGACTAGCCATTTAAAGTAGACAGGCACAAAACTTTTCAAAGCTAGAGAGCTGACTTGGTGGGCAAAGGAACCTCTTGCCACGCCTAAGGACCTGAGACTTTCTCAGTTCCCATGTTCCATAATCAGTCTCATTCCACTGTAGGGCTCACACTCCCTCCTGGTGAGGAATTTCCTCCATCTGCTGCTTTGTCATCCACTGCCTTACCTGAGGCAGGCAACCCAGGGTCACTCTGAACATTGGTCTCACAAATGCCTCCTCAGTCCTCCCTGTGTGATGCTTCTTGCCTCCTCCCCACCAGTACCTACCTCTTCATGTTTGTCCTTTACCACAGCTGCTTCTTAGCAGGGGTTATGTGCCTCTAGTCACCCTTTTTTTAAACTGCTGCCAAAAGCTCTTAATAATATGGATATGATGATTTCTTCTTAGTGGGGGGAAACCTCCAGTGGTTTCTGCAGTGGCAGGATGACTCGCATCCCTTTCCCAATGGAACCTTGACCTCAGAGTCCTTCTGCCAGCCATTTGCCATTTCCCCTACTCCACTCTCCCTCCTTTCTCACAATGTGCTGTATGCTCTGAGGACTCCCAGAGGAGTTTTTTTCATAGGTCAGAAACAAAGCAAAAGGTTTGTAGTTAGATGGGGTGGGGGTGGAGTAGTGGTGGTAATTTCTTTTGCCAAGTAAGGGCATGAGAAAACAATCTCAGTCCCTTAATGTCCTCACCTTATTTTAAGGAGAGCTTTTCAACCTTAAAGCAAAAGTAGTTAAATAAATACAGATCAACCATGGGCTTCAGTATCTCACTAGAGAAGGCTGAAAATGGTAGTACTTAGGAACTCATGTTTTCTCCACATTGTGTCCTTATTTAAGATAACATTTGGCCCCAAAGCTGGGTCCCTTCTTCAAGTTGGGGCTTGCCTTTGTCCTACTGCCTTCATGTTCTGCACCCCTTACCTCTGTGAGCCCCAGGGCATGAGATTTAAAGCATTTGGCTCCTGGTCTTCTTTCCCTTGATTGGAATTTCACTCTTTATATTTGCTCTGTCTTCCCAGCCAGGGAGCCAGGGGCTCTTTCACTTCCTGGTACTTGTGATATCTGGAGCCTCAGAGACAGCATAGCACATTTTTAGTAACCTTTGCCTGGTGTGATTGCCAGTAAAATTGAACTATGAATCTGGGTTAGAACTAGCATTTTTACCAATTCCACATAAAATAGGTAGAACTAGAATTGCTGGCACATGTATGTCTCAAACTCTCCATTCAAAATAAACCTTGGCCAGAGGCTACAAATGTCGTTATCACAGTTAGTAAGTAGTTGTTTGTAGCCTCAGACAGATCAGACAATTAAAGATTAACTACAGGGAATAAAGAGATGGCACATTTAGGATCTTTTTGTTTTTATTTTTGCATTTCTATGTTTATTGTAAATATTGTTCTGATGAATAGGCAGTCAGCTATGTAGTCTGTCAGATTTTGGTTTGGTTTTTATTAATTGATTAGTTTTCTTTTATTTAAGAAAAAGATTTGTATGCTTGCATTCTTGCATACACACATATATAATAG
The DNA here is from genome assembly GCA_004025045.1 of Sigmodon hispidus. NCBI lineage: Eukaryota > Metazoa > Chordata > Mammalia > Rodentia > Cricetidae > Sigmodon > Sigmodon hispidus. Next base: position 74,060 of record PVIH01000725.1, on the reverse strand, counting down.
TGGTGTGTGGAGGTCAGAGCTCAACCTGAAGAAATCCATTCTTTTCCTCTCCTGTTTAGATGCCAGGGATCCTACTCAGGTCAGCTGACTTGGTGGCTTTTAAGGCTGAACCATCTTGCCTTGGTTTGGTTTTCTGAGAGTGCTAGAATTACAGGTATGTGCCACCACACAGGTATAGTTTTTGTTTCCTTTTACTAATATTGTACCTCTCATTGGGATAATGCCAAGATACGACCAGCTTCTAACATACCTGTGGAAGTGTGCTTACTTACAACTTTTAATTCAGTTAAGTAAACACTGCTCACTTGAATTGGATGTTCACTTCTGCAGAAGCATGTATATGCCTGGGTTTAGTGGACTGTAGGTTTGCCCCCCAGTCTTAGTGAAGCATCTTTAAGACCTTTGAAGTTTTCCTCAGGTGTATTCAGGGAGTACTGTAGATAGCACTGCTTTGCAAGTTTTCTGTTTTCTTTGTCTGTACAGGTCGTTCCTGACTTCATGGCTGAGGGAGGTTGAGGGAGTGGAGGCTATTTACTGGTAGGGCTGAACCAGTTAGCTGGTTCCTGTTCTTTCATGGTCTGCCTGGCCAGGTCCTGTGGCTGTGGGATGGAGGCCACATGAATGCACTTCTAGACTGCGACTGGAATATCACAGTTCCTCCGCTGGAGTCTCTTAGGAAATACTGTCTGTTCTGAGTGCTGGGGACTCAACTTGTCAATTATCTAGTTTGTCGCTTGTCCCTCCCCCTCCCCATCCCTTGCCTGGCTTACCATCCTTACTGCCTGTCTCCTCTCCCACTCAGCTCTCTTGTCTGTGAAACTGTGAGAAGCTAAAGGTGCTTGTTTAGACAAGGAAGTGTCCCTTATTTTTTGATTATAAAGAGAATCTTCATACCCTCAGAAAGGTTATGGTTAGCACCTTGATTTATTTATATATATGTATATATATGTATAATTTTCTAAACCAGTCATAGTGTTCACTGACTGAATGCTAAGAAAAGTGGAACTTTTACCTCCTGGTGGGCAGTAGCTGTTGCTCTGGGTGAATTCTCTCTGGTGTATCCGTGCATACATATGTAACAAACATAGCTTCTACAGCTCTTTGATTGGTGCACAAAGAAGTGACTTCTGCTGCTGTTATCCAAGTCTTGGACTGAGCAGACAGGAGTGCTTTGGAGACTGAAACATACCCAGGCATTCCAACAGTTTAGTGTTTAGGGCTAGGTGGGCTGATTGACAAGGGACCCAGTGCACTAGTCATCATGGAGGGTGCACACAAGCATGTGCTCTTGGGTCCACTGGTTAAAGAGTAGTAGCACATACAGCTTACTATGTATTGTATTGTATGTAGATGGGAATAGCAGCTTACATCTGTGATCCCAATACCCAAAAGACTGAGACAGAAAGATCATGAGTTCAAGGACACCTTGTTATGGTTTGCATATCAAGATCTGTTTCTTTAAAAACAAGAAAAAAGATAGAAAGAAAAGGAAAGGGAAAAAGTAAGCTGTGCTTTATTCTAGCTATTGTTACAGTTTGCACACCTTGATTCAACATAGCTATTGTGTTTACTGTGGATGCAGTGACCCCAGAAAGCGTGTTCTTTTCTTGGCCATATCATGCCTCTTCCCACATCAAGGCTCAGACAGGTAGGATAGCTCAATGGGTAAAGGCACCTGCCACCAAGCCTAATGGCCTGAGCTTTATCCCCAGGACTCACATAATGGAAGGAGAGAATGCAAATGTCCTCAGACTTCCACACACGTGCCATGGGTACATGCATAGCACATGTGCACACCAAATTAGTTAAAATGTAAAAACAATTTGAAGTGTTTTACTCTGTTGCTCTGCAAAGTTGTTTCATTGCTGAAGTGGATGTTGGGTAGGTGTTGCTCAGGCATTGCAACAGGAAGGAGAGGCAAGCATTTGGAACAAGTCAAACAGCTCCTCCAGGCCAGTAACAGGAAGTCCAGCCCTTGGCTTTGAGTGGTCAGTAGGAGATAAAAGTATGGACTGTTAGAGGCTTGGCCTCCTATCACTGGTTGGCATACTGTGAAAGGAAGATAAAGAGAGTAGGGATGTTCGTTTTGAACATCAGAAGAGTACTTTTATCATACACTTAGTTTATGATTACATTTTGAAGACTCTGCTTGAGATGCAAGACTGTGTTCCATAGACATAAAAGCAATTCCTTATATTTTTGGTTGAGAATGTGTAAATCACTTCCTATTTATGTAAGTAGACATTAACTTGGTTATCTAAATCTGTGTGCTAGGGAGATTCTTTATGCTCAGGTATCTGTCTCTTGGAATTGTCCAGCCATCCAGCCAAGTCCCAGATGTCTGGGACCCTCCTGGGCCTGGGGGCAGAGCATCTCTTTTAGCTGTGGGTTCAGTGTTTGCCAAGTGGTTACTTAGATATGAGAAGGAGTTCAAGGAAGGGACCTGTCTCTCTGGGGTTATCTTCCACTTCAGTCTTCTTTGTGTACTTTGTAACACTTGGTGGGAATTCAGCTTAAAGGAGCTGTCTACTTAAAGCAAGCTTTAAGATGTGAACCTGCATTTGGAAGGCTGCATGTTCAGCACCTGGTAGGAGAGCAAATGAACCTATGTACTATTGTGACACAGGCTTCTTTCAGAGCTGCTCAGGAGTGGAGAAAGCTCTTCACAGCAGCAAGAGCAAAACCCCACCCTTGGCAGTACAGTTGCCATGAGCTAATCACCATCCCAGCAGTCAAGGCCAGAGTATTCAGGACCAGAACTTCAGACATCTTTCAGTACTGCATGAATTTCCCCAGGCCTGGACATATGCTGGGTTGGACTAGCCTGTTGGTACTCAGAATATGCCAGGATTTCCTGACACAGGTTCTCTTAGAAGGGTCACATCTTGCACCATAGTAGTCACATTTGACTCATTCTGTTTAAGAAAAGCCATTTACTTGCCAGTGATTTTTGGTTTGTCCTGTGTGTAAACACTCACCAACCACTTATGTCTCAGATTATGTGTTTGCCTTTACATGTGCAGTGGTGAATTCTTTTCTTAGAAGGAAAATTGGGGAGATAGAGGAGGGAGGAAGAAAGACCATCTGTTCCATTCTCAGAGGGCAGCCCATTAGGACCCTGGGAGCTAGGGCACGCCACTTCCCTGGCACACTCATTCTCAGCTGACAGTTGGTAATGTCTCATTACCTACTGTGAAATTTTGACCACAGCTGACCACTTTTCCAATGGACAAATGAAAGATGTGAATCTCCCCCTTCCAGTGCCTTCTAAAAGCAGCCAGGGAAAGAGCAATTCAAACTGTAGTTTTAGCTTCCACAAAATCACTTTGGTTTTCCTAGGAGAGTCATCCTGCAACTGCCCTGAATTCTGGGAATGTGCATCCCCGTTTTATCTGAGGTTAACCACCTGCCCTAGGGTTCTTAACTTACACTTAGCTCCTCAGGAAAAAGCAGAAATTCCTGATTCTGTCTGAGGCCTTGGGGTTCGTGAAAGAGTTGCAGGATATTGCCCAAAACTGCAAACTGCTACTGAACTTTACCCCAGCTTTTCCCACAAGCTGTAAGTGTAACAGGATACTTAGTTCTATTTCAGAGAAGTGCCCAGAACAGTTGGATCCCTGCAGTCCAGTTGCCCGAGTAGACAGGGCAAGTTGCTGGTTGTGAGCAGCACCAGATTCAGGTGCTGTAGGTAGAAGAGAAGAAGTGTATTAGAGAAGATCAGGAAGAGGCAGCCATGGCCCTGTCCTCAGGGGTGCCAAGAATGTGTGTTTCTTTGGGTTAGCAAACGTGGAGCTGAGTAGGGTTTGACTCAGCAGTGTGCAAAGCCGGTGGGTTTATTTCCTGCCTGCCATGTACCATGGCGAGAGTCCACAGCTGTTCTGCTCTTTGCTGTTGGTAGGATTGCATTTGTGATGAGCCAACTTATTTTTAATTGTCTCACTTGTGGGCTGAAACAGGATTTTTTTTTTTAAACAAAGATCATCCAATTGGGCTGCTGTTACAACTTTGCCAATCTAATAAGAGAAGCTGGAGGCAACTCCAGGTAGACTTAGCACCAACGAGATGGGTGGGGGCAACTGGGAATGTTGAATGAAGAAGCATATCAGGTGTTATACTGCTTCCCATGTGTTTGACTAAGTCCACTTCACTCTCAGATAGGAGAATTGAGGCTCAGGAACACATAACCTGTGAGACAGAAGAATCATATAATCTGATTTAGACTGATCATTTTTTAAAAATAATTTTCTTAGTATTTTTGTGCCTAGTTGGTTATTGATTCTATTTGAATGCACCCACAGAAGCAAGCTCAAAACTGACTTTACTGGGCCTCATTTCATCCAACAGCTGTTCTCTTTTCAAAGCCCTAGTTTAAGGCTAGCAAAATGGCCCAGCCAATAAAGGTGCTTGCCGCCAAGCATGAGACCCTGAGTTCAATTCCAGAAAGTCATAATGGAAGGAGAGCCAACACTTACAGCTTGACTTCTGACCTCCACACACAAATTTTTTTTTTGGAAAGCTCAAACCTTAGCAAGCCAGTAAGTAACATTCCTCCTCCACCTGTCTGATTTATTCAATTCTTGCTTTTAGGCTCCTGCCCTGATTTCCTTCAGAGATGAACTGTTACCCAGAACCATAATAAGATAAAATGAAAATTCCTGCCAAACAAACAAACAATCCTGGCTTAAAGAGTCATGAGTCCCAGCACTGTTTCTTTGCATTTCCCGTTCTTGTCCTGGTGGGCCTCTGGGATGCATGCATCCATTCTAGTCCTGCATTTGCAGCCAGCTCTGCGTCTCAGAACATTTTCTTTATCCTCAGCCTCTCCAGTTCCATTAGCTCTTGTTTTTCTGCTGCCCTCGTTGGTCCTTTAGATTGCTCATTTCCTTCAACTGAAGAATATTTCCGTGATCTTTGTGGTGTCTTACTAAGTACAAGAGTCTTGGAGTCATCGCATCCCAGTATGGAGTTCTGTCCCCATCCCATAAGAGTAACGCAGCATCCATCAGATAACTAGTTGTTCCTATACGGGATGTGGAGGGGGATTAAATACATATAAACTGCTTACTTACTGCATTTCTGCCATAGAGTTTATATCTCAGGGAATACCCTTGGTTCTCTGGACTTGAATACAAGGAGGCTTCTGGCATACTCTTAAGTTGAATTTGTTTTCTGTGACTTATAGCCTCGGCTTTTCTAGTTTTAAGTTCTATAACCCAGGTATATTATAGAGGCTCTCCCCTGGCCTTTCCTTTCCTTGTTTTTACCTGATAAGCCAGAACTGCTCTGGAGGTAGGGCAGGGGAGGAGTCAAGCTTAATCTCCACCCTAAACCAGGTAACTATTATGTCCTGAACAGGCATTTCTTGTATGAGTGCAGACCACCTTGACCTCTCTTCCCTCAGCTGTTGTAAAGTAGAGAATGGTACAGACTTCTGCTAAGCCAGGCAAGAAAGTGATGAAATACCAGGACCTAGTGGCCAAGCAGAAAAGCAATGTTTAGGAAAAGTCTAGCCTGCCTGGGGAGAAGGCCAGGGACTTGTTCTTCTCACAGTCTGGTGCCAACGGCCACCCGTGTTCCCCTCCCAGGGGAGGAGGGTGCTGGGTGACAAATGGCTGCCAGGTGGCAGCTGCATCTTGGCCTTGTGAATTTGGCAATTGTTGGATCCTGTCTGTAAGATGTGTTCCCTGGAGAAGAGTGGCAAGGAGAAGAGTCAGCTTCTTCCCAGTGCTGTGTGCTTACAGTAAGGTGCTGCCTACTCCGTCCTCTGAAGAAGCAGAGATTCACGAAGAAGAATGACTAATGTGGTGACAGTTCCGTCCAGCAACCTTCTGACTCTGCAGCTTTCCAGCCGGTCACATTTGTTGTTTTGTTTTTGTTTTCAACTTTTTGGTTCTAGGGATAGGGCCCAGGGCCTCATGGATGCTAAACATTCACTGAGCTACCTAAGTAGTGTTCTCCACTCACTCTTCCTCTCATCCTTCCTCACTCTGGGTTTTGTGAGGGGGCACACCTCAGTAGCACAACCTGAGCTAATGCTAAGCCTGTAGGAAGCAATAGTCATGCTCTCTAACTCTGCACTCTTCTCCTCTGCCCTTCATTGCACATTTCTTACTGCCCAGGAGGGTCAGGGAAAAAGGTAAAGGAAGTTGTCCAGGTCTCAAAGAGACAGAATTTTCAAGGAGTAGCCACCCATGCATTGCAGTCTAGTCCTACCCTGTCTGAAGCTTAGATTCATTATGCTGTTTCTCCTGAGGAACCTAGAAACAAGGCCCTGTGTAGATGACTTCCTTTGCACTTTTCTTATTTAGTTGTGCTGTAGTAAGTAAACGCAAAGTTGGAACTGGATTCTTAGTCTCTGCTTCAGTGCTTTGGTTTGTTGAAGACTTTGATAGGCCAGTGACTCTCAGAAAAGTTGTTGATGTAAATCCTTGGAGGTTTTGACCTTGTTGTTGACCTTCATGAGCTAGTTCTCAGGGCTGGAGAACTGTGAGGACAAGCTGCTGGGCCTTCCCTCAGAGGTGTGAGTTTGAAGACAGGAAGTTGCATGGAGTAGTAGCCATGGTGGGTGACAAGGCCAGAAAGCAAACTTTGGGCTAAAGCCTTGAGAGCTTCTGAGTGAGCATTCCCTGTAGACTGAGAGGAAGAAAATGGAGAAGATGAAGGTGATGCACCTTCCATCCCTGGATGGCCACCCACCTCTTCCTTTCATGCTTGTCTCTATCTTCTGGCAACCCATCTTTACTCATGAGGAAGCAATACAGAGTTGGCTACAGCACCTCACAGTGCTCAGCTGAACAGGGGTTGGGTGCTGCTACATGATGCTTTAGCCTTCATTTTACTAAAGCCTGTGCCAGTGGGGTGGGGCCTGCTGACTTTTATGGGTTGCCACCCTATCCAAGGCATAGCCTCTCCCCTAAGCCAAGAAACAGATCAACTTCCTGGAACTCAGAGAACCACCATCCCAGTTCTTTCAGCCTTCAGGGCACATACAAGGCCAACCTAGTTAGCAAATATGGGTTTGCCTTAGGCTTGGGGCTAGGAAGGCTTGAAAATGGTGTTTCTGGTCAGGTTAGGTTCTGGCCTCAGTGTAGCCTACCCTTAAGCTGTTTAGTAGTTTGTCAAGAGCTTCAATCATTTTGATATTTAAATTTCTACTTTGTATCTTGTTCTGGATTGCCTGAACTGGTCTGGTAGCTCTCTCCTTGTACATCCCTCAGAAACCATCCCATATATTTGTGGACATTATAGGGGCTCACGCTGTGGCTTCTTCAGTCAAGTATTATTAAGGACAAGGCCTCTGACATCATCTCAATTTACTCCATATTTCCTGAGAGCCTGAGGACAGATTTTAGATTTCATCTTCAGAAGCTGGGATGTGACCCTTTCTAAACCATCCTTGCTCTTTATCTTTCATCTCTCTATTGCTATCTCCCTGGACCTGGAGACAGGCTCCTTAATCTTCTCTTTCTGGCTTTGCATAGCATTGTCCCTTATCTGGGGAATGGGAGGTGGGGCTGATGTACCCCAGTGTGGTCACACACACACACACACACACACACACACACACAGTGGCCTCTGCCTTCTCTAAGATATCCTGTCCCTTTGACTTGCACAAGTCTTCTGAGAAGGAAAATCCAGATAGTAAGCATCTCAGACACTCCCTCAAATGCTGGAGCTAGTCCTTGTCACTTTTTTCTTCTTGGACTTTTTTTTCCTGAAGTGTAGTGATAGAGGTAAGGGACATCTTGAAGTTCTTCACACTTTGCCCTCCAAGCTTTATGACTCCCTTAGACCCAGTGGAACTCAAAACAAACAGGGAGTTGGCTCTTGTTACTCAGCTTAATTGCTCGACATTTTCAGTATCCAAATCATCCAAGGTCAGAGGATGCAGTTTTGAGAATCAGGTCTCAGCTTGACCCTTTGCTTTGAGGAGATCCTTCCTCTTTGGTTCTTTGAAGTCACCTAGGCTGGCTTGCTTTTTTAAGTGTCTAGTGGAGAGAGAAGGAAGTGGGTCTAAGTTTTAATAGGATTTTTCGATTCTGTAAATGGAATTACAATTCCAGACTCTGACTCAGGAGCATGATTTAGTTCACTTTACTCATCTGGAGACCTTGACAGTTTATCAAAAAAATAGGAGGGACTGCTCCTTTCTAGACTCTTTGTTCTAAATCTACCATTACATTTAAAAATTGTGTGGGCACTCTTACCTTTTTTTCCCCTCAGTGTTGGGCATTGAACCCTGATCTTTAAGTGTGTTTAAACTAGACAAATACTCCACATGCAAGTTACATCCACATCCACCTGTTACTTAAAAATGAATACAATCAGGGAAAGTTTGCTTGCCCTCCTCCTTCTCTGACAATGGCACAGGAGGAAGAGATTAATCTGAGACCTCAATGCTAGGCCCATGTGTTTTCCCACTAAGCTGTGTGCTCCTTTTTTCTTTTAAAAAATAATGTTTAATTTCACTGTAGGTAGTATTAAGTTTAGATAGATCCCGATAATCTTTTGTTTGGACATTTCTGAATACTGGATGGGAATTTTTATTTATGTGAGACAGGTTCTTACTAAGCAGCCTAGCTGGGCTGGCCTTGGACTCATAAAGATCCATCATCCTCCTGTGTGTGCTACCATGCCTAGCCTTGGTTTGCACCTTAAAGGACTCCAGGCAAATGCTTTACCACTGGGATATGCACCCCAGCTTCTCTTTAAGATGAGTCATAAAACAGTAAAAAAAGATCCTTACCCTGCTATCCCTGGATAGACATCTTCTATTATTTATCATATTAATAGTGAACAAAAATGTCAAATGTATGAGTATTTCTGTGGAAGGATTTGTAATTGTCTTTACATAGATAAGTACTGGGGGTTGAATCGGGTACTTCCAGGCTTGAGGGTTTCCATGACCCGTTTAGAGCTGTCCCTGGGTTGTCCTTGTTTTCCAATACTCTAAAATCCCAGAGAACATTTTAAAGAGAATAACATAAAAAAAGACAGTGAATGGAGTCACGGAAGTGGGAACAGAAAACTGCTGGGGGAATCATGATGTCAAAAACCCCAGGAACTGCTTGTGACACCAGAGGGTGATAGAGTGTTCTCATCTACCCAGACCAGTCCTGCCTATGGTGCTTGGGAGCTGTTTGTGGATGACTTCAAGTAAGATGGGAGATGATAGCATTATAGAGGCAATAATGCAGCTTATTTCCAGATACTCTGAAGAGATAAAGTGAGAAGATGTGCTGGTCAACTGCATCTTGTGTATATTGGATTTTCCCCCTACTTCATGGTGCTGGACATGGGACCTAGAGCCCCTGTGTATGCTAAGCAGGGCCTCTGCACTGGCCCTCTGAGCTTTACCCCAGCTTTTATTTTGCACTCTGCTTCAGCTGAGAGATACTGTGTTGATAGCAGAGACAAGAGAGTTGTAACTCTAGAACATGTTGCACCCCATCTTTCTCTGCATTGAGGAGCAGGCACAACAATCTTTTGTGCTTTTGGGGACTCTGGAACCCCAGAACAGATATTCTCATATTCCTGAAGGGAATGTATGAAGATGTTTTCTGTAGAAAGAGAAGGCCATATATTTGGTCTTATTTGAAATATGTTAAGCAATGCTTTCATATTTTCTTGCTACTTTAAGGCACTGTTAGTTTCATATTTATTTTCTTCAGCTCTTTCCTCTCCTGTTTCAAGTGCTGTCCCCCTTTTGTTTTTCATATATGCTGCAGGAGCTTCTGTATCTATTCAGCCATTATGTCTTTCTTTGTGGTACTGGGATGAAACTCCAGTCCTCACACATGCTAAGCAAGTACTCTGCCATTGAGTTGTACTTTTATCCCAGGACTATTACCATGCTGCTAGGATGCTCAGAGCTCTAGAACCAGCAGTCTGGGCATTCGCCTGTGTCATTGCCCTCAGAATCACTGGGATATAGGATATACTTTGGTAGAGGTAATGGGGATTTCGGCTGTGGAAGACACTCATTTTCAGCAGCACTTGAGTGGATTCTGGAGGGATCAGCTAACAGTTTGCTTGCATTTGCAAATAGGGGATGGGAGTCATGGTGGCATTGAGTACAGGAAACTATACAGAGGCAACATTATTCCTTCTTTTAAACTCTTCTTGTATCTTTTCAGGTCATTCCAACACTGTTCTCCAGAAGAGGTGGCTTTGAGGTGTGACTCTGCCCACATTTGGGCCCAGTTCGTGTCATCTCCTCAGTAGAAAGAAGAAAACAGGTCAGTTACTCATTATAGGCTTCCTTGAGTGACAGCAATGGCCAGTCTTCCTTGCTCTCCCTCTCCTAGCCTCAACGTGGATTGTCCTGCTTCCTTTTCAAGTCCATCTGTGCTGTCTTATCCTATCTTCTTCCCACACCCCATCCATTCTCTTCTTCCCAAAGTATAGGTAAAATAAGGTTAGAATTATAATTATAACTTGCTGGCTCTTTTTTGATCTATTGAGTCGCTGGTGTGAGATGAGGAATCTCAGGTTTGCATCCTAGGAAGCAAAACTCCAGACACTCCTTCTTCCTCCTCTTTTCTCCATTTTCTCTCTTCTCCATTTTCAGATCCAAATTCAAAATTACAAGTGCAAAACTGAAACAATCAGCCCAGTGAGGCTGGTTGGTCACTTCTGTGACTTGGGAACTTCATCTGGGGTCCTGATCTTCTGTGATTCTAGTTGGAGGTGTTTGTATTAGAATGGGCCAGTGGTTTTTATTTTAAAGATTTTAAAGTATGTATGTTTGGGGCTAGGATAGGAGGGCTACCTATGAGTAACCCTTCACTTCTTTTGCAATGTGGATCTTGGGGATTGAGCAAGCCTGGCAGCAAAACATGTTACCCATTTAGCCATCTTGGCAGGTCTGTCATTTTTATTTTTGTTTTAAATCTTAAATGATCTACGATGTAGCATATAGGAGAAGAAATTGTGTGGGAGAAGAATGAAATTCTCTAGGTCTGTAAATGTTAGGTTAAACAAAAAGCCACTGTAAATGGCTCTTAAACTATTAAAACCATCTTCTAGGCCAGTTGAGGATCTTTCTTGATAGCCTAACTCCACATGGTATGGGATTTCAGGCCCTCAAGGGTGTAAGCACAGGCTTTTCTCTGTGACTTGGAGCTTGTGCTAAGGTGTGGGACATCCTCTCATTAGCATCCTCTTCAAGGCACAGGGTGTGTGGGGCATACACAGGAAATGGCATTGTACCTGTGGAGACCACAATGGGTGAGAGAATCAAAGAAAAACTTGTCTTTCATAATATAAGTATCAGCAGGTTAAAATATTTTCATTTGGATAGTTATTGTTCAGTATTGTTGGGTAGTTCCATGAGATCAACTAGAACTATCCAACTTGTTTCTGGTTAACCCTCTGCCTTAATGTGAAGATTGATATTAAGCTTTTTCTCCACTAAAGCAGAATAGTGACTTCTGTTTTGCACCAGTTTTTTCCTTCTGCCCTGTTCTAGGATCCTAAAGGAAAATTCCAGCGCCAGATTCAATCAAGAATAAACTGGCATGAAGTTGTAGCCCAGCTCTGAGGGACAGTGTGTTGGTGCTTCTGAAACATCCTCTCGGGATGGGCTCAGAGTCCTTCCCTTTTGCTAACTGCATTCTCATCAGAAATGAGAGATTCCTTGTAAAAACATACTGCTGTTTCCTTAACCTTTCAAGTATGTAAAGGAAGTAAACAAAAGGCTTCTGATTGCAACGCTTTATGCTGTTTCCCCAAGGAAGAAATGTAGTGGAGAGCATGGGTCAGATCCTTCATCCAAGAGCACAAGAGAGAACAGGAAGAAGTGAGTTGCTTAATGGGCACCCCAATCTTAAACTGCCCTTTAACCATGCTCCTAATACTGGGCCTTCAAGGCCTAAAGCCACACCTCTAGGTTAAGGTGATAGTTAGTGCCTGCTTTCTATTACATGGAAATAAATGTAGCTAATGTCTTCCTGCCAAGACAGTGGGAAACATGTTTGCAAGGCTTCTCTTCTTTCCAGGTAGGAAAATGTGCTAGGTAGCTAGCTGTAGGCTCTTATTGACTAGAGAGCCTGTATTTAAATATTTAGATAGTTTGAAAGAATCCATCTTTGCTGTCTTGACTGTGGGACAGGGATTATTGTTAGTTCGCTCCTGTCCATGAATATATTTTGTCACTTCCTATTGAGCTGGGCATGGTAGAACACAACCCTAATATAGGGCTGGGTATGGTGGTGCACACCTCTAATCCAGGCACTGAAACATAAGCTTGCTTCTCCACTGAACCTGCTGCTTACTACTGTTCATATCAACCAAAGAATTCCTCAGGTAATAGTAGGAGACATCTTCACAAAGAACAGTAAAGTGAGGAAGATCACATGCCAGGCTATACTTTTCTCCTGTATGTTTGCATATGGTGACTTTTAACAGAAATAAATATGTAATCCAGGGTTTGCAAAACTTCTTTGGAATACAGTTAAATAATATCCCAGTATGAGGGATTCTGAAGAAGGCCACCCTGGGCTACAATCAAAGGACTGTCTCAAAAAAAAAAAAAAAAAAAAAAGCCAGGTGTGGTAGTGAACAACTTTAATCCCAGCATTTTAGTTCAAGTCATTGGAAGTTAGAAGCCAGCCTGGTCTACATAGAGAGTTCTATGAGAGACCTTGGTCTAAATACAAACAAAAGGATGGGCTGTACTTATAAGCCCTGTTTAAAGAAAAGAAAAAAAGGGGACTGGAGAGATGGCTCAGTGGTTAAGAGCACCGAGAGGACCCGGGTTTGATTCCCAGCACCCACATGGCAGCTAACAACTGTCTGTAGTTCCAGTTTCAGGCAAACACCAAGGCAAATAAATAAATAAATAAAGTTTTTTAAAAAAAAGAAATAAAAAGTAGTGGTAAAACCAAAAGTCATCATCTAAACTCTGTAATAATTGGTAGAAAGATTGATTTTTCTCTTTACTGAAATAACAGAGCTATTGTGATATTTAAAATCACAATATATTGAGAATATTTTAAAGAAAGAGCTGAAAAAGCAGCAATTCAGGTTTTAGTTTTATTTCTTTCTGCCTTAGTGAGGTAGAGTAGGCCCGCACACTCCCTTCCCACCCATGTCAGTCACCTTCTAAAAGGCCCTGCCTCCCAAGACCATCCATTAGCCTATGAATTGGAGACTTTAGGTTCTAATGCAAACTTGAAGGAACACATCAGATCATAACAGCGCGTAAGACACATTTGACTTCCTCACAAAGTCTCATGAATGCCAAAAAAGTTCCCTGCTACTGAGTAGCTCCCATATTTTCTCTTTTGACATTTGAAGCTCTGTTTCTGAGATCCTTTGGCCTTTGGGACAGGATTTTTTACTTAATACTACTTTGTTGGTAGAAGGGTCTCTTTACAAAATTTTGTCTTCAGGCCTTTCCTGCTCTACTGTTTAAGGCTGTACCTCAGGTTGGACACACTTAAAGTTGAAGAGGTGAATCACAAACTTAGGGTTTGCTTGGAAACTGATATGATGGCCTTGATCTTAGGCTCCTTCCTCATTAGGGTACCAACAGTTATTAGCAAGGATTCCTCTCCTATAGTGGTTCTCAATCTGTGTCATATATTAGATTATTTACATTAGGATTCATAACAGTAGCAAAATTACACTTATGAGTGGCAACAAAATAATTTATGCTAATGAGTCACCAGAACCTGAAGAACTGTATTAAAGGATTAAAGCCTTAAGAAAGTTGAGAACCACTGGATCTGCAATATTTTGCCAGATAAAAATGAGACGAACATATCACCCATATTCTTCTAGTTCAGGAATGAAGTCAATTTTGATGTGGTTTGGACTATATAGATTTTTTGGTCATTCATCTTCCATTTCCCAGGTGTCTTCTAGATATGACCTAATATTGCCTAGACTGTGAGCTCTTAAGAAGTGAGGTGGATCAAGTAGGGGTTTGTGAAGAAATGGGGTACAGTATAAAAGAAAATTTGGAGTGAAATAGTAACCAAGAAAGTAAAATACTGGAAAAAATCCTTGGCTGTTAAGACTGTTGGAGGCAGCACAGTAGGAGGCCTTAGGATGAAAACCCACAGCCACCACACCTTTAATCCCTGCAGAGGAGGCAGAGGCAGACTTCTGAGTTCCAAGGCCAGCCTGGTCTACAGAGCAAGTTCCAGGACAGCCAAGGCTACACGGAGAAACGTAGTCTTGGAAAAAAAAGAAAAGAAAATGCTGACAGATTTGTCCCTCGTTTGTCCTTTGTGTCATTTGTATTTTGTGAGTATAGTGATCTGAGATCATAGTAAATAAATGGTTTCATACTTTTCTTACTAAGCCAAAAGACTGAATCTGTTTCTTTTTGAGATAGAGTTACTTAAGTCGCCTATGCTAGCATTGATGATTCTCATACCTCTGCTTTCTGTGTCTGGGGTCACAAGCATGTACTGAGCCATTTTCCTTGATGAATTAACTAATCCACTGTACCCTGTCTCTCTCTCTTCCAGTGTGAAGGACTGATACCAAAAGAAAAGAAGTCTACAGAGTCATTTCCTACTTTGTGTGGATGACAGCTGTAACAAGGAACTGTCACTTGGGACCGAAAATGGAGGTGACTGAAATGACAGCACTTTTTTCCATCTTATGAGTTATAGTCTTCTTAAATTTAAGGAAAGGGTTTTTACTATTAGTTTTAGATTTGGTTATAATTCTTTCAGGGGTGGTTTTCACACACCTTTAAATCATAGCACTGAAACCATGGAATTAGAGGAAACTTGAAGTTTTCTATAAACTAGTTCTTAAGTCTAAAACATTTAAATACAAGAAAGCAAATAGAGGGTGGAATGTGCTATCCAAATGCAGCTCTGTTTCCTCTTGTCAAACTGTTCACAAAGAGGAAAATCGTGGGTTAAGGAGATAGCTCACTGGATAAACTGCTTGCTCTGTTAGTGTGAGGATCAAAGTCTGAATCCCCAGCACCCACACTCAACTAGCCCCAGCCCCAGTCCCATAATCCCAGTGCTCAGGAGGCAGAGACAGGATCCGTGGAGAAGTAGCAGAGGTCATCGAAATCCGCAAGCAAGTTCTGGGTTCTACATAAAATAGACAGCTATCCAGGAAACCATGCATACACACACACTTTCACGTAAACACAAAACACACCACACACAATACATGTGGGATTTTAAAAAAAGGAAGAAAAGGTAAAGAAAGCTGCTTTAGATAACTTGAATTCTATTGGTGGCCTACACTTAGAAAGGAAACAGGTTTGAAGAAAGCTCTATTTTGGAACTGGGTGTGGTAGCTCATACCTGTAATCTCAGTACTTGAGAGCTTCAAGCCGGAGGATCAGGGAGTTCTGAGTCATCTTGGCTACAGATTGAGTTTGGACAGCCTGAGATACACAGCAATCTCATCGCCAAAAAAAAAAAAAAAAAACCAACAAAACACCATTTTGAGCTCTTTTCTGGGTATGGTCTTGAAATAGGAAAAGGGTATTGGGCCTCTATCTCTACCTTCTGTACTATGCTTAGCACCACGTGACTATGACAGTCCTAAACTCTCATGAAAGCATCATCCTGCCTGTTTTTTAGTTCTATAGCAGAGACTTCTCAGAGGCATAAAACCCCATCCTGATGACGTCGAATTCACCCACTGGTTTAGAAGGCTCAGACCTGTCTTCCATCAACACCATGATGTCAGCAGTAATGAGTATAGCAAATGTCACTGAGAATGGTGGGAGTCCCCAGGGGATCAAATTCCCCACGAAGCCTCCGGGACCAAATCGGATTGGCAGAAGGAACCAGGTAAGGGTCTGTGGGTTGGGTGCTAGTAGTGGCCCATGGCTTTTGTCTTGTGAAAATGTAGGGGAAAAGTTCCCAAGCTGCCCAAGAGGAAATTCTAGACAGATTCTGAATTAAAGTTATACCCAAAGGTCTCCATCAATTTTCAGAAGCACATTTTTCATGATTTATATCCTTGCATGGAGGAAATTTCTGCCATTGTATCTTTCAGAGAAAGCACTGTTATTCCTTGCCCTGTGATTTGTCTTAAGCACTAGCTTATGTGGAAGGAATGAACTTGACTGCGTCTGCTACAATGTGGTTTCTTTTCTTTTCACACTGCTAATTAATTAGTAGCTCCTTGACATTTTTTTTTCTTCTTTTTCCCAAGTATCTTCAGATTAGGTGGCAAATACATTCCTGTTTGCTTAGGGTTAAAGGCATACAAGTATGGCTTCCGAGAATCCTGTTTAAAGATCCATCGAAGGGAAAGGGTTATGCTTAGTTCATGCAGTGCAAGGTCCTGAGTTCATTCTGTTTAATCCTCTTGAATTTTCAGTGGTCACAAGATCAGGAGAGGTTGCAAAGAGAAATTGCATGAACAGAAATTGGAAGGAATGCTGTTAGAAAAGCCCCGTCTCCTTTATTAGGAACCGGGTATTGTCTTTTTCAATTAAGGAACAAACCAATGGGGCACTTTTGGAAAGTTGTTGCAGTCGTGATAGCAACATTTTCAACAAGCTAAATAAGGAGTAGGAGGGCAAATAATTCTCAGTCCCTCTCTGAAACCAAATACTGTAAACTGATTAGTTACATTAGTTTTGTGTTTTGTGGTATAATGTAGTTACATTAAAACCTTGTTTGTAGACAAGGCTTGTTCGGGAGCCAGGATGGACAAGAGAACAAACCCTTTGGAGCTTTTGTAACTAACGACTATTCTTATACAGACTTATCTTCTAGCATATTCATGATGGACTTTGACAAAGTCTCAGGTTTTTTGTACAGTGTGCCCTCTAGGAAATGGTGGCAGCTTCATGTGCCCTGAAATGTGTAAGTGTGCATGCCTTCATTCCTTGCCTCAAGTAGCGCTCGGGATGTTTTAAGTTCAGAGCATTGATAACTCTTCTTTTTCCTCTTTCCTCTTGCTTTCGTGTGCCTCTCTTCCTGTGGGTGCCTGAGAAAACACTCAGCCTGAGTACAGAAGGAGCACTAGCCCTGGGAAGAAAAGGTTTATTTCCACTCTCATATGCCTGTCTGTCCATATCTCCATCTGTCTATCTGTCATCTCATTTAACAATAGACCCAGCATCTGCTTCCAGCTAGCTACTGTGCCAGGTGTCAAGCATTCAAGGATGACCAAGAAGTGAGAGGTCATTGTCGTAGTCATCCTTCTCTTCTCTGTTAGAATAAATGGAGAACAGGGAAGAGCTTTTCCTTAAATAGCATAGCACAGGCGTAGCTGCTCCAAGTCCAGACTCTGGTCCCTTCCCAGTTGTTCAGAGATAGTTAGGGTCACTGAAAACACCCACCAATCCTTCCATTCTTGGATACTGAGTAGAGGTTGTTTCCCAGGACTAAGGAAGTCAAATGTGCAATGTAACTGGGCCACTTGTTCTCCACTTCCTTTCTCTTTCAGGGATCTGATACACTGGCCTTGTTTTTGGAAAAGAGGCTTAGCCAGGGTAACTTGATAAATACAGCACCCAATTTCAGAAAACAGAACAGTGGGTAGACAGCTCAGGGGGTGACGAGTGCCCTTACCTGACAACTGCAGGGGAGAATAGAAGGAGGGTGCCCTGGGAAAGGTTGTGTCCACGTGACCAAAGCATTCCAGGAGAGATTAGCCACAGCCGGATGCTGACAAGGGTGCCAGATTGTTTCATTATGGACTGGTTAGTTATCACATTAGCTGCTAATTTTATCTCTCAGCTCAGGAAGAATGTTTCTTTCACTAATGTGGCTATAATAACTGGGCTCAGACATCTTTAGTGGGCCTTTTCTACCATCACAATGCTCTTTCACTATTCTATTCACCTTTAAAAATTAGTAAATCTGATTCCATAGACTGCCCCAGGTTTTGTGAACTCATATTATGGCCCCCACGGCTTCAGGCTTGACAGAGGTTAATGATCAACCCTAGAGTCAATATCAGTCATCTCTGTGTGCCTCCACACAATGTGCCTGGTGTCTACTTCAAGGTGACCACAGATGATTTTATTAAAATATGTCTCTTCAAGTGATTGGCCACTTGGAGGCCTAGGATTTTTGATTTTTTGAGACAAGGTCTCACTGTGTTGCACAGACTGACATGAGCTTGTGGGCTTAGCTAGTTCCCAGCCTAAGTTTTCTGAAGGACTAAAGGGATGAACTGCTGTGTTTAGCTGGTTAAAGCTTTTTTAAACACGCATTTAATACACATTAGTAGAGTTAACCCATACATGTACACTTACTGATGAATCCTTTAGTATAAAAAGTCTACATAGTATTGTCAATCTGATGACTTAAATACCTCAGAGCTTGACTTTTTCCTCAGGTTTTGTCCTGTTTGTGAGGCATTTTCTTATTATGCCTCTAAAAGAACAAGAAGTGTATGGATAACTGGGCAAAAACTAGATTTCATTTATTTACTTACTTACTTGTCTTTGGGATCTTTAGCTTCCTTAGAATTTGAGAGTGAAAAAATGTATGGCCAGCCAAGTTCTCTGACCTGCTTTCACAGGTTAGGAGAAAAACTTAGAGAGAAAGCAGCCACCCAGAAGACATTATCACACGTTCATTTCGCCCTCTGGTTTATGATGCCCTTTGTTTTCAAAGTCTTTACGATAACTTATCCTCATCACTTCATGAACAGCCAGGGGGTGTTGCGTTTCTGTGTCAAGGGGTCAGACTTTATGTAGGATTGTGATTTACAGTAATGGGACATTGAGCATCTAGTCTGAGTGTTAAGGTGGTGTCAGTTTCTTAATTGTTCTCTGTTTGGAGCAAGTTCCTTGTCCCTCTGTCCTCTAAAGTTTCTTTTTCCAGAAAATGGGGTCCATAATAAGTGGCTATGTCTTAGTTATTGTGGAAGAAAGACCCCTAACATGATGTTGCTATAAATTCCCTGATCATTATGTGCCCAGTAATTGGTATTAGCAATGAAAAACCAAAAACTCATTCAAGTGAGTGCAAGTGAAAGGAAATCCACTCAAAGATACCTAAGAAAAAGATGTGGAGGTGTCCAGCCGCTCTTTTCTTGCCTCTCACTTCATTAAGCACTAACATCTTCCCCGCAATGCTTTCCTGTGGCTGAACTTGCCATAGTGTGATCCCTGGATCCAGCTCTACATGAATTCTCCATAGACATGCTCATGATCACTTGATCAAATAATTAGTTGTCGCTAAATCCAGGTACATTAGTATTTTCTGAGGAGATTGTAAGACAAACAGATCTCTAGTGCTCCCTCCCCCCAAACTCATCCTGGACCTATGTGCTGAGAGTCTACAAGCTCTTGCTCAGAGCTTCTGATGATCCTGCTGTTTTTGGAAGCCCAGCAATGGTAATATTTGAACATTCTAGTTCCTGAGGACTGTCCTCACACATGGGGACATAGATGCCTGAGTTCTGTAATTCTGGGCCTTCCTTGTGATTTCCCATGAATTACTTAGAAGAAGCAATGTATACCAAAGGGTCAGTGAAAGAAGGTAGCTTTTTCCTTAGAAAGATAAGAATATATTGCTTGAAGGAAGCTTGTCCTGTGTTTCGAAGGAAAAGAAAATGAGCCAGCTAACCAAATTGTGAGCCGGGTTTTTGTCACGTGTCGTGGAAATCTTCAGTTTGGGATGTCATGCTGATGAGTTTTAACAGGGTCAGAATTCTTCATTTAGGAACACTGTCAAGGTGCTAGCGTTACGGGCAGAGCCTTATTGTTCCCACTGAATATTTATAGTGGGGCACTAAAGAATCCTTCCATGGGTAGGGTGGACTTTTCTGAGGATTTCATAAGGACCTTGAGGAGGGGATGTCTCAGCACATGGGAGGTGGAAGCAAGAGAATCAAGAGTTAATGAAAGCTTAAGTTACTGAAGGAGTCAGAGGCCAACGTGGGCTTCGTGAGACAATGACAAGCAAGCAAACAACAAAGAAAACAGCATCTGGAGTTTGGGTGTGAGTTGAGGGAGAAGTATACTCTGCCTAGCTGAGCTGTAGTGACATGGTGTTTTTCACTCACTGGGTTTGGGTTAATCAAGTGATGTGTGATAGACCACTAAGAAACACCAAGAGCCTCCTCTGTGCTGAGCACCATGGCACTGTCTCCTCTTTGTCCACTGATTTAATCTTAACACAGTGTGGCCAATGTTAGTTTTCTCATTTTTAAGCAAGGAAATGGAGGACAGATGGGCAAGTGACCTGCACAAACACCTGGACAGGCTCCACTCAAATGATTGCAACTGCTTAGAGCCAGCTCTTAAGACATGGGCTTATTACAAAACAGAAGGTACCAGTTTACTGTGATTGGATATTCATGCTGTGCTTTAATCTCTCTAGGAGACAAAAGAGGAGAAGTCTTCTTACAACTGCCCACTATGTGAAAAGATTTGCACCACCCAGCACCAGCTGACGATGCACATCCGTCAGGTTCGCTCGCTGCTAGTTTTGTATTTGTATTCTCGCTAAAAGGATGATTTGATCTTAATTGAATTGTCCAGTAAATTGTAAGATATGTTTAAAAATTTACTGTTTTAGGAATCTTGAGTCATTATGAAATAATTTTTTGTATAGTCATGCATCTATGACAGTCTAAGAATACGTTTTTCAAAGATAGTGAACGTCTAGTGATCACTTACATTGACACTGTATTTCTTATTGTTTGTAATTGATATGAACTAAATCTCTTATGATAAAAGATTATATGTGTCTCTGCCCCCATTCCCCCCCCCCAAACACACACTGGTTCTGTATATGTGTGTAGAGGAAGAGGAACAGATAAGCCGATATTGGCTAGTCCATGCTGGCTTTGAACTCAGTTTGTAGACCTGGCTACCCTAGAACTAACTCTTAGCAGCCCTGTACTTAGCCTTAGTGCTAAGTACACATATATCACCACACCTATCTCTTGCCCCCTCGCTATTTTTTTTAATAGAGACCTGCCATGTAATTAAGCTGACTGAAGCCCCTAGTCCTCCTGCCTCAGGGGCTTGCTTCTCGAATGCTAGACTGCAGGTTCATATTGTCATGCTCATTCCTGCTCTTTATTTGATACAAATGTCCTTCATGCAGCTGAGGATTACCTAGATGTTCTTATCCCCACCCTCCCCCCTTATGCCATTGCTGGCTCATGGCAGACTGCTGCTGAAGGGAGAAGAGTAAAAAATGATGGGTGGATTCAAGCCATAAAAGGCTGCTAAATAGTAATGAGACTGAGTTACTAAGAAACTAGGATTTGTATAAAATGTTTCTTACCATATGTAAGAAGCCTCAACTGTCTCATACAGGGTTCCATTCTCTAACAACCAGACTAACACATCAATTTGAAACAAAGTTTGTGGCCTTCCAGTGTGAAAATTGTGTTTACTTCACATATTGGCTGTATAGTTAAGACCCAGAGGAGTTAATATATGTTCATTTTGCTCATAGACTGCAGTAGAACTAATTTTCAGAACTAGAACATGGGAGTGGAAGATAATACAACAAAATAATTGTATGCCCTTGTCCCTAATGCCTTTCCTTCTTTTGAAGACACTTAAGAAACAGGATTAACTTAACTGGTTTTTATAGAGCCCCAGATTCTTTATTTCTAATTCTATCTTCTCAAGTAACCATTGCACTGATTGTTTTCTGTAGCACAACACAGACACTGGAGGAGGTGACCACTCATGCAGCATCTGTGGGAAGTCCTTGAGCTCTGCCAGCTCCTTGGATCGTCACATGCTGGTGCACTCTGGCGAAAGGCCTTACAAATGTACAGTGTGTGGTCAGTCTTTCACCACCAATGGGAACATGCACAGGTGGGTGAGGTGTCTTTTGCTTTTTTTCTTTTTCTGTTCCCTATAGAGAAAAATTGGAGATCATTTTAAATGCCTGCTCAAAGCATCTCAGGGTATCAGAGGCATCTTTGCTTGGCTCTTTAGTTCTTTGAGGTAGAACAGCATTTTTTCCCCTGTGCTACTTGGAGTTTTTCTTTATGAGACAGAGGTGGGTAGTTTATAGCATACCAAAGCACCCTAAGGACAAAGCATCAGGTATGCAGCCTTTTACTTTAAACACACTATCTTTTTGTGTCTACCAAATCTCACAAAGATTTTCTTTTTTAAAAAAAAAAAAAAATTAAGAGCCTTTGAATCCTTAAGTGGCCTGGTTCTGAGGCTTCCGAAAGAGGCAAAAATGGAGAGATGGAGAGTAGATAAATGCTAGGAAATGACTTCCTGGAATGATGCTTATTCAAGGATGAGACAGAGAACACAGGTGGATCTATTAAAATGCTGAAAGGTGAAGCCCTGGGAATGTATTTTACAGAGTGGTGGCATATGTTTCCAGCAGTTAAAGCAGAAACAGCTTCTAAATGCACTTTCTTGTGCTCTCTGTCTCTCAAAATGCAAACAATTTAAGAACATTTTAGGAATGAAGTTATGAGAAAAGACTTAAAATATCAGTTCTCACAGACTCAATGTCACACCAGAATGCAAATCTCTTTTGGTGTTTGTAAATTCTATTCTTTATCTCTTTGGACATCAGTTTTAAATTGTTATTGTTTGCTGCTGAGCATTGAATCCAGTCTACTTAATTGGATTGGGATGAGGATTAGAAGGTATGAGTTTAACAAATAGTTTCAAGTACATGATAAACATTTAATAAATATCTGCTATTATTATGTGGTATGTAAGTAATTCTTCAATAATTTACAGCTGGTGAATTTCAGTCTGAGCTTCTAGAAGTGAGATATGCTACAATTTCATGAAAGCCCTCAATATTTTATAATTTTATTTGTTTTATGTTTGGGGCATTTTGTCTATATGAATCTATATATACCAAATAAAAGACCTCAATATTATAAAATGTTCTGCTGTATCTCCACCTGTTTAAAATCCAATTGGACATCAAAGAAGGAAGTAAATACTTTTACTTTTTAGATATACCTACACTGTTTTGCATTGTCATTTTACATTAACCCGATTTTACATTGTAGCATTTTGCTATTTTACCAACATATTGGCCTACTGGTATCGCCGACTTCTGTTTAGGCCTGTTCCTTTTGTTATTCCATCTCCTTTGTCTATCTCACACTTGCCATTCTTACTCTGGTCCTCTGGGTGCCTGCTCCTTCCTCTCTTAGATGATTCCACATCTCCTGCTTAATAGAGCACCGTGTAGGCAGCTTGAAGTCGGCATGTGACTGTGGACACATTGCTGAGAAGAGCTCTTCATTTTGTCCCTCACTGCTGATGGCTGGTGCTTTTCCACTGTACATTTCTGAGACTTACCTCAGTCACTTCTGATTTAAAGATTTCTTATTTTTGAGATTATGTCTGTTTTTAAATTGTAAACATATCAAACACATCTGTCATAGAGTTGCTGTCTTTGACAGTGAGTATACCCGGCAGTGCATCAGTGAAACTCTGTGCTCCCAAACACTGGGTTTGATGTTCACCCAAAGAGGTAATGTCTCAAGAGTTTTATAGTTTGTTAGATTTAAGTTTATGATCCATTCTGAGTTAATAAATATATATAGTCTACTTTTCTTTTCCTCATTGAATTATCTTGCCACTGTCGTCAAAAATTGAAAGATGTAAGGATCTGTTCTTCTCTATTGATCTATGTACCTAGCCTAAGGCCATATCACATGACTTTTAGATGAGTCTTCAATAAGAAAATAAGTCTTTCAGTGTTTCAACTAAACTCCTTTTTAAAAAAAAAAATGAATTTTTTATTTTGCCTTCTGAGCCCCGGTATTCAAGTCATGCCTGAATTCAAACTTGTTTTGATTAATCTGACTTGTTTGCACTATCTGTATAATTCAGTTTTATTTGTTTTCTTGTTTTGAGGTGTACAGGGCCCCCAGATATGCTGGGCCAGTAGTTTGTTACTAAGCTATACCCCTGCCCTATGTGGAATGTAGGAACCAAGGTCAGTTTCCTCATTATTGTAGGGATACATTCAGTCTGTAAGTCAGTTTTGGTATGTTGCCATCTTTTGGGTTTGTTGTCATTGTTTTTGTTCTTGTTCTGTTTTCTTTATAACTAGGAATCAAACCCTGGGCCTAGGGATGCAATCCAGGACTGAGCTACATTCCAGCTCCATTATTGCCATCTTAACAATATTGAGTCTTTGAATCCAGTGACATAGTTTGCTTTCCCATTTATTTGGTCTATATGGGTTTCATTTAGCAGTGACTCAGGGTTCTCAGATAATTAGTTTTATGCTTTGTTAGATGTATTCCTCTTTTACTTCTTATGGTGGTATGGAGTAGGATTGGCTTCAGTTCAAAGCTGGTATATAGATAACAACAGTTCAAGTTTATGCATTGATCTTGTTTTCTGTAATCATTATAGGCTTTTTTTTGTTCTTAAGAGTTATTTAGTATATTTCTTATGATTTTCTCCTACTCTCAAGAGTATGGCATTTGCAATAGAATTGCATCGTTCTTTCTCCCATTCTGATATCATTGATTTCCTGTCTTACCTCTTGGAGTGCACCAGACCTTTAATACAGTGCTAAGTAAAGTGTGTAGACATTCTTGTCTTTTTACTCATTTTATGTCCTCTCCTATTAACTATGAGGCCTATGTGGGTTATTGTAAATGAAATTTACCAGCTGAAGGAAGTTCATCTCTATTTCAAGTTTGTTGGATGTTTTTTATAGTGAAAGAGTGTTAGATTTTGTCTGCATCTGTGTTTGTTTTGTTTGTTCCTGTGTCTGTCATTCTATCCTGTTCTGTCCTATGTACTACAGACATTTTGCCCATATTTCTCCCTATTACTGATTTGATGTCATCACACTACATTTATTTTGTCTTTTCTGCCAAAACTTATAGAGGGTAGGTTAAAAGAACATTTGATGTTTTCTAATCCATCACAAAGTCATTATCACCTTCATTTGTTGGCAAAGCTGTACTTTTAAAAAAAATTATAAAAATGTGAAACACTTACAAAAATGTGTCAGAGTGGAGATAGATTTATTTGCCTGGGTAGATCCATTCCAGAATCTGAGACTTTAGTGGTGAGCTGTGATCTCTTTTAACCACATACCTGTACTACATTAATCAAAAGCCCAAACTGTCCTGGGATTTTGTAGCAATTAAAACAGTAACGAAACATGAAGTTCTGATGACCTTAAGTAGAAGAAAGCAATCAACTGGGAATTTGGTATTTGAGACCAAAGTTCTTTCCCTAATTCCTTGCTTTTGCCTCTTGAGATCCTTTGGTACCAAGGTTGAGTAGCATCCAGGAGCTCCTTTTGAGGTTTCCAGATTGGACACATTGAGCCAGACTGCCAGAGGATCTACACAGTGGCTTCATTGGGCACCTGTGAGGGCTCACCCCCCCCCCATCCGAGTACTCCAATTCCATCTTGGTTTTGGTTTCTGCTGTAAGACAGGGTCTGGAGTCTGGCTATATTATCAAAGCTAGCCTCAAATTTATTTCTCCTGATTCAGCTTCCCAAATCAATTTGTGCCATCATACAGACACTTATATTTATGAATGGCCATAAGCAGATTCCCTTGACCTAATAATGGCCATATGATTTGATTATCAATCTCTCTCTTGTAATCTCTGATGCAGCCCTGATTCCCCTTGAAATGCTTTTCTATATTTCTCTTTCTTTCCATCTCAGGTATAGCTCATTGCATATACTTAACAAACTTTTGAAATGTAGATTTTCATTTTTTTGAGGACTTAATTCCATGAGAGGGCAGGATGCAGTGTCACTGAGGACCCCCCCCCTTCACTTTTTGCTTTGAAGGCTGTCTGTGAGATGTGCTTTCATGTGCACACAGGTCTTGCAGATGAACTCTGCCCTTTGAGTGGTTGCCTTGTGAGACAGATCTAGGCTCCATTCCATTTTAACTGTCATAGAAAGGTGAAAAGAGCCAGGTGGTGGCAGCATACACCTTTAATACCAGCACTATGGAGGCAGAGGCAGGCAGATCTCTGAGTTTGAGGCTAGACTGGTCTACAGAGTGAGTTCTAGTACAGGCTCCAAAGCTACACAGAGAAACCCTGCCTTGAAAAACAAACAAACAGATAAATAAATATTTAAAAAAGAAAAGTGAAAAGGAAAATTCCGGAGCATCCATTACTTGCTTTCCTGTGGACTTTTTTGCCTGACTTCAAGGATGCTGCTGGACAGCAGATAGTCTTCAGGAATAGAAGTTTATGTGTTTCTATTATACTTGAAGAAAATCTTAGCTTCACAGAAATGTGACTTCATGATAATTGAAACCACAGAGGCTCTGAAGTTAGCATGCTATTCTACCATGCTTGAACTAAGCCTGCTGTTGGCATGCACAACTGAATTCTGCTCTCTGGAACAGGTGGTCAGCACTAAGTAAGACAAGGAGCAGAGGTGAGTCAGTGTCCCCTAGAGTACAGTTATTGCTTTACCCTCTGTCCCCACCAAGAGAAAGAACCCTTTGAAATTCTCTCATAATCATATTGAGTTTCTGAGGCCTCCCTGTAATGCATCCTGATACTTGCTGCTTCTCAAGGGTGGAGGTGAGCATGCAAAGGTTCAGCCAGTCCCCTCACTCTGTTGTCATGTTCCTATGTGAGAAGAAGATATCAGGCAAGAAAAACCTGAGGGGCATTCTACCAAGGACAGACTGTGAAGTATGGTTTTCTTATAAATAAATAAAATACCTTTTCTTGTTTGTTTATTGAGGTAGGGTCTTGTTAAGCCACCCAAGCTGGCCACAAACATCTGTGCTGTAGCTATTCTGCCTTATCCTCCCAAGTAGCTGGAACTATAGGCACTTGACCTAAGGACAAAAGAAAAACATTTTTTAAAGAATGTACCTACTAGACAAATTAAAAATTGCTTCAGGAACAACTGGAAACCTTAATACCTCTAATCCCAGCACCAAGACTAAATTGGAAGGATCTCAGTTATAAACAGCAGCGTGGGCTACAGCGTAAGACCCTGTCTAAAAACAAAACACACGAAAAGATCATATAAATCTTTTGGCTGGGCAGTAGTGGCACCCACCTTTAATCTCAGAACTTGGGGGGCAGAAGCAAGTGGATCTCTCTGAGTTTGAGAACAGCCAAGACTACACAGAGAAATCCTTTCGTGGGAATATATATATATATATATATATATATATATATATATATATATAGTTATCTTGCATGTAGCACTATAACTGGAATTACCAAACATTTCATGTAACTGGGTTATAATTGTATATACAAACAGAATATCAATAGCACTGAGTATATGTTAATGCCCACATATCATACGCACATATATTGAGTATTCTGTGAATGGTAGTTTTATGGTGATAGTACTAAGAATCATCGGCATATCTAATATATTAAAGTAAACATACCTCCAATGTAATTTAAAGGACTTTCTTTAAGGGTTGAAACTTTTAACCAGGAAAGAAAAAAATACAACAAAAAATTTATATATATATATGTACATATATATATTAATTTCTGCTCACTCCCCTTAATACCCTCTGTATCCTGTTGAGTATCCACATGATTCAGTGACCTGTTGTTTTTCTCTGGTCTGGACAATAAACATAAATATTTATAAATCTGTACATCTCAGGAGAACCTTAACCCTATTTTTTTCTCTAATTACATTATTAAGCTTTCAATAAATAGCTTTCCTACTTGACTATATTTAAAGCTTTCCTTTTTGGTCATATTTAAACATTTTTAGTCTCTGTTGACATCTCAGTGGCAAGCCTTGAGACTTGGGTGCTTTGATAAAGGTGACATTTCTTTGGCCTTCTGTCAATCTTCCTTTCATTTTGGCTTTCTAGGACAGGGGTCTCCATGGAATGGCCAGGAGAGTCTCCCTGGGTCTGTCCTAGTATTTGGAGCTAAGCCTATAGCTCCCATTAGATGCTTAACAACTTGTCCCAATACACTTTCTCTTAAGATATTTAGCTCAACAGTCTATTGCATGCCAGATCTGCATACAGATTTACAAACAGAAGAAAACAGACTTTGTGCTCTTTAAAAATGGGGCTACAGGACACATTCTAAGAACCCAAGTCTGGTTTATAAAACATACAAAAACAGTGTTTTGCAGAGAAGCTGTGTGCCAGATGTCTGAGTTTCCTTTTTTAAATTGTGCAAATTCTCATTGTTATCTGAATACACCTTATCTGCTTGTCCTGTAATTTTTTTTTTATATTTAGAGTGAGATATAGTTTGTACTGAGCTTTTAGATGATGTTCTGTGGCTCTTTTCAATGCTTTTGCTTTGCCTTTTAGAAATCTCCAAATAGTAGAACACTACTGTTATTCTGAGGAAGAGTAGGTAAGAGTGATTTCACCTAATTGTATTACTCAAATAAAAGATAAAATACATAGGAAAACATCAAAGCAGAAAATTAGCTGATGTTGATTGAATTTTTTGAGCAGCTATTTGGAGATTTTTTTTTTCTTTCACTTTGGTTTTTCCTTCTCTAATATACTTTTAAAGGATCATTACAGTTTTATTTTTGTGTGAATAGTTTAAAAGTGTACTTGTAACTGGTGTTTATGTTTTATTTCTTTCTGAATGGCCAGTGGGGTTCCGTTAGGTCGAAGGGAGGGCAAGAGCTCATGAAACTGTGCACGCACAGGGTGTGTTACAGCAGCCAGGCCGGCCTTTTTCTCTCAGTGCTGCCTCTCAGGCTCATGATCGGGTTGGTAATCCTTTATCACTTGGCTGCCTAGATGCTAATAATTATAACAGCCCTTCTTCTGTTCTGGAAGTAGGAATGTTTATCTATTCATCTTCTTTTGGAGATGAAGTAAATACCAAAGTTTTCTCTTGAATGCAGGCAGTGTGATGTTTTTGACATATTTTGCTGAAATATTTCAAAAGCTTAGTCATACTAGATGAAACTAGTGGATGGCATCAAAACTCAGAGCATCATGCTTGCCCATACTTGAACAGCCCAGGAGTTAGGAGAGCTGAGAACTAGGTCACAGCAGGCAAGGGGTAGGTGTGTTAGAGTAGGCTGAGAAATTTATCATAGCCTCTTCTACTGTGCATTGGTCTGATGTTCCAAGGATCTGGCACAGACCGTGGGCGTGTATCCAGTTCAATTTTATAACAAGAAATTAGCAACATGGAGAAGGATTCTGGTTTCCAGCACTGGCTCACAGATAGAGACCTGCAAGGGTGCTGGCTGCTTTTCCAGGGCAGCACTTCCCTGGGCTTTATACCTCACATTTTTCCACCTTTGTTTAAATATTCAACCTGTCCAACCTGTTTGGGCTGTGCAAGCTGGTGCTAGCAAACACTAAAGCGTGCCCACTCATCTACGATTTTCTGATTTGTTAAGAAAGGCAACATCTATTCCTCTCTTTCTCTTCGATGAGGAAAAGAACAAGAAGCAGGAAAACCTTTGCCTGTGTGTTTGTGGCATGGATTGAATCACTGTCTCCTCTGATGCCTGTGTGCACCAGGGAACTGATCTTTACTTCTTTCACGGCTCTAGGATCTACATGGGAAGCTTATTGGCCTTCAGTGGAGATTTTATATTTTCTCAGATCAGACTGTTTCATAATGGGCTCAGAGAGTGCCAGCAGGTCATTCTTCTGTTCCATGCTTATGTAACCTCGCTCACTCAGAGGGTGCTTCCGCTGTACAGGTGAGAGAGCTGAGGACCAAGAATATAAGCTGCTCTTCCAAGCCCCCTCCCTCCTCGGTTGTCAAATTAGAACAGCAGTGTGCAGTTCTTCCCTCAAAGCACAGCATTTGATTGTGTCATCTCTGGAAAGCAGGGGCCATCTGTGCCCTACATCTGTCCCATTTAAGATAAAAGGCAGCTGTAGGTCTGGAGAAGAAGCCCTGTGGTTCCTCCAGGTGATGATTCTCCAAGTCACTTGTCATCGTTCTCCTGATTCAGATTCAGTTGTTTCTCACTGGCTCCTAAATGATACAAGGTTTCCCCAGGCAGTGGGCACTTGTCTCTATCACCGGGCTCTTCCCCCCCCACCCCCACTTTTTTTTTCCTTGCTGGACATAAGGTAACCATCAAAGGGCCATACCTAAATGTTTCTTGTTCTTTTGGAAGGGCTAGGGAGTGGTGAACGTTAATTCACTGTTGGCTTTCTGTGAAGATGGTATCTTTTCCTCCTCCACAAGAGGAGAATGAATGAATGATGAGGTTCTGCCATCTTCAAGAAACCTAAGAAGAACTTTCTGCCAGGCTGAAGTGACATGGTCTCAGTGACCTGAGCATTCCATTCTGGCGTGAAGCATAGGTTTGGGCTTGGTTTGACACTGTTTTTTTAGCTGTGCCGCAGACAGGCTTTCTCTGTGATGGAGCTAGCAATGACTTCCCACACAGGTAATGGCTCTGGGCCAGTGAGGCCACTTTGAGAGTGTGACTTCATTTGGGGCCCCATTACCTGAGACTGTCATAATCAGGACAAGACTGCCTATGGGTGTGTACTTTGCAGTTTGGTCTATAATGGGAAAGTTAAGGAAAATGAGGCAGTGTAGCTTGGAGAAGGAACTGCCCTGAAATACTTAGGGACCTTTAGCTGCATATGCTTCCTTCCAGTCTGTCTGCACTCACATAGGGAAGATCCCAGCCAGTGATTTCAGTTTTGTGTGGATAAAAGTTCTGTTTGACTGGTGGAAAATGGTCAACTCATACAACCTCCATCTTTGTTTTCCAAAAATTAGTTACGTTTGTTTGTTTTATTTTTTTGATGGAAGGTTTATTGTTATCTGACTGTCCCTGAACTTCCAGGCCCCAATAATGACACAGAGATTTATTGTTAATTATGAAAGCTTGGTCTTTAGCTTAGGCATGTTCCCAACTAACTCTTATGATTTAAGTTAAGCCTTTTCTATTCATCTACGTTCTAACAAGTGACTCTTTGCCTTTCTTCTATTCTGTATGTCAGCTCCCTCCCTGACTTGCTGGTATCTCCAACTGCACCAGATTCTGACCTTGAGTTCTCTCTCTGCAGGGAAGTCCTGCCTAGCTATTAGCCATTCAGCTCTTTATTAAACCAATCAGGTGCCTTAGGAAGATGAGGAAAGACACATCTGTGTGCAGAGTAAATAAACATCCCACAACAGTCTGTCACCCAGGCTGGCTATAAAACTCCTGGCCTTAGCCTCCTTGACAGCTAGATCAATAAGCATTGGTTCCAGCTGAACATGTAATTATATAGACAAGTGTGCACAAATAATCTATACAAAATGTAGGAACTCAGAAATTACTTTAAGAAACAAGTACAGGGAAAAGGGAGTATGGTTCTGTCTGGCCCTGCAGGAGCTAGCTTATAAAATAATCACTAGGAGGCTTAATGTTAATTACAAACTGTTTGGTCTATGGCTCAGGCTGTTACTAGCTAGCTCTTAGCAGTATAGTCACACCTTGGGTTTTGTTTTTTGTTTGTTTGTTTGTTTGTTTTGCAACTGGATTACATCCTCCAGACTTTGCCCTTCTCCTCTATCTCTGCTTGGATTTCCCACCTTCCTTTATCCTGCTTTGCCATAAGTCAAAACAATTTTATTTATTAACCAATAGTATCAGCACATTCATAGTGTACAGAAAGACCCACGGCATTTCCCTTTTTCTGTCTAATTAAAAAGAAGGTTTTAACTTTATAGATGGTTGTGACCCACCATGTAGTTACTGGGAATTGAACTCAGGACCTCTGGAAGAACAGTTAGTGCTCTTAACCTCTGAGCCATCTCTCCAGCCCCGCTTAACTTTAACATATTAAAATTACATATAACAAAACAGTTATCAAGCAAGAATTACAGTTACATTATCTTGTCTATTTGTATTTAGAAAAAATTAAAGAAAATATTCTATTATCTATACTATTTTTGTGAGTCTAAAGTTTCATATGTAACTTATCTTTTATCATGACCAAGGAAAACTATAACTATCTAGTCTTCAACTTGATCATAGAGCCCAGAAGTATATAATATTACCTAAGTAAACTAGAAGTACATTGTAAACAACTTCCAAAATTCTAGAAATGGCAGAGACATTTGACTGCCTGGGCAGTCACCCAAAGATCCTCTGCAACATTGGTACATCCAGCTTCAGCCTACAGGCCTAGAGTCTCTAGCAGACGTTTTAGTGAAGCAGGAAATTTGAAGAACTGTCTCACCTATTGGCAAAGTTCATCAGTCATTTTTCCTCTATGACCTGCAGAATGTCTGGCAGTTTCTTCTGTGAAGCAGGAACCTAAATAACCTTGCCTTGTTTTGGGAAAGTTCAGTGGTCATTTTCCTATGGGTCTGGCATGTTCAGTTTATACAGCATACTATCAAGCAGTCTAGGCAAGAGCAGTTTCTTGCTCAAATAGCTAGCCTTTTCCACATCGTAACCAAATTTCATATTGAATTTCTTTGATGCCCACCATTCTCTTTGATGTATTTAGTGCTGCCATGAGCAGACAAGCCTCATTGTCCAGAAAAGTCTAAGTTCTTAAAACATATTTTAAAGAAGGGCAAGATGAAGACTATATGGGCCAAAGTCCTCTTTTTGTCCCGAAAGGATAGTACCTCTTTGTGTGTCAAAACTGCAGATCATTTTATCAGTGAGAAAGTGTTTATACAGGGATAAGACAGAAAATAAATTGCTGATGGGGAGATGGGAATTGACTTTTCCAGACTCTGTAAGG
Organism: Sigmodon hispidus; assembly: GCA_004025045.1. Taxonomy (NCBI): domain Eukaryota; kingdom Metazoa; phylum Chordata; class Mammalia; order Rodentia; family Cricetidae; genus Sigmodon; species Sigmodon hispidus. Next base: position 41,501 of record PVIH01000725.1, on the reverse strand, counting down.
CACCTGACACTAGAGGCCAGAAATAGTAGTACTGCCTGCAAGGTTGAGACTCTCGGTTTAGGATTAGAGAAAGGACCTGGGCTAGCAAAGTAGTAGTACCCAGAAGCATTTGTTAACAAGGAATGTGAAAGCGGTAACATAAATAAAATTGATCTTCCATTTATACTGGCCCCATCAGAATGTGCTCTGCTTTGGGGACATGTTACCTGAGCATTGTGGGGGAAGTGAGTGTCAAGAAAGCAGTCTGTGATCATGGAGAATGTTGTCTCTGCAGGTGCCTCCTGAGCAGGGGAAGTAGAAATAAACTTCAATATTAGGACTAAGGGTGGGAGTTTGACTTTCCCTTGGTTGTGGCCTCCTTTGGGGTTCATTGTCTTATAGAGGACATGGCATGTAACCGAATAGAGGTGTGGCTGCATATACTATGGATATGGCATAGAGAGATTGAGAGCACAGCCAAGACATTCCCGCAGAGAGCCTGCACACAGAAGGCTTTTGCCTCATGCCCTGATGACTTCTAGACGTTTCTGAGAATGCAGCCGGTTAGGTCAGCACAGAGCCTTACACATCATCAAATCTTCCTCCACACCCTGGCATGGCTGGTGTGACCTGCCTTCTAGTCAAGCATGACTGAACATGAACAACACCTTCTACTTAGAAGGTGCCATTACCCTAACGGGTGGGGCACACTGAGACTGTCTTCCCATTCCTCTTCATCAGCTGTCTTAATGTGCCATCCCCTTTTCATTCAACAGAATTGACTGGCAGTGCAAGCACCACTCACAACATTCTATCCTAAACTCCTTTGCTAGGTATGTGTTACAAAAACAAACACACATCTTTGTAGAGACTTGCTTTTCTGCAAATGTAGGTTGTAGCACTATGATGCTTCTTAGATTTGATACCTCCTTGTCTTATCACAAGGCAGTGTATGAAAGGCCATGAATCTAGCACCAGGTTGCCAGAAACCTGTTTGAACCAGTCACCTTCAGTAACGTAGAGCTGGCAATGTAGAGTGTAATGATGGGGTGACCTTTCTTGTAATGTCATTTGCTCAGAGTATCAAACACTCAACCCCTCCACTAATACATCTATGAGGAAATTACAACTGGAAAGCTAACACACACTGGAAATATCTAGATCTCTCCTGAGCACTACCCTTCCTATGTAAATTAGGTATGGGAGGCTTAATGAATGCCACTTACCTAAGTCAGTCTTTAGTTTGGGTCCAATTTAAAAGTATTCAAAAGAATTTTAAGAATGTTACATTTCCAATTTTATTTAAGAATATGTATACTTGATAATGGGTCTGAGAGAGGTTTATCATTTACATCCAAAAACTGTCCACAACCTGTCTCATGTTTAACCAAATCTAAAGGCAGTGTAAACAGCTAAAGAATTTGAGTGGGCTCTCCTACTATTCACACTTACATCCCTCAGTGTCACATTCAAGGCCTATGAACCCATGTGGGTGGGCTCTGCCTCAGCTTCCAGTCTGGAGTCTAGGACAAGGCTTAATGGCTGTAAGAAGCTTGATCTGAGGTCCAGGTGTTAGAGAAATCAGTGTTGGTTACCCAGATTGCATATTGCATCACTACTTCAAAGCCACTGCAGCCCTCAGATTCTCCTTTTTTCTAAGCCCTTAGTTGCTGCTCAGACTAAGAGAACTAACAGTTGCCCCATGCCAAAATTCGATCATTTTCAGATTATTTAATTTGCTGAAATATCAGCAGAAAGTTACTTTATTTGAAAATAGCAATGATGTCAAGAGCTAGTGAGGAGCACACTGTAGGGACTGTGTTGCCATCCGCATTCCTCAAGTTACTTGTTAGTTCCTATACAAACTATACAAAGTATAGTGATATTGTCAATATTCTATGCATAGTTCACCTCACTAGATGGATCTTCTCGTGACCAGAAGGTTTATCTCATTGACAGAGGGCTTACCTAGCATACTCTGGGTTTTATTTTCCTATATTGTAATCAATCAATCAATAAGTAAATAAATAAAATTAACAAATTTTAGAAAACAGAACTGCAGGTGGAAATCTTTTTAATTTTTGTGTGCATTAGTGTTCTACCCATGTTTGTTACCTGTGCCTTATATATACTGGGTACCCTTGAAAGCCAGAAGAAGACCCCAAGTCCACTGGGACTGAAGTTACTGGTAGTTGTGAGTAGCCATGTGGGTGTTAGGAATCGAACCTGGGTCCTACAAGAGCAATAAGTGTTTTTAACCATTGGACCATTTCTCCAGATCCCTATAAAAAGGAAGTTTTAAACTGAAAAATTAGTGATCACCCTCAAATTCAAAGTAGCTGTTAAAAAGATTATTCAGCTAGGGTTCAGAGGATAAAGAAAGGTTCTGATGGCCTGAATTCCATTGCCAGGACCCACATGGTAGAGAGAGGTGACTCTGAGAGTTGTCCTTTGACCTCTACACCACTGCCAGTGCCACACACATGTCCACACACGCGCCCCACACATAGATAAAGAAATGTCTAAAAAATACTTTAGATACTCATCTAGACTTATTCTTAGTTTCTAGAATGCTTGTATTTATTGTCTTTATCACTGTAGAAGTCCTCTGGGTATTGGAAATGGCAGATGAGTGTGAGACCCTTGATGCCATATTCAAAAACCTTTGATATCTGAGACAGTAAACCAAACTTGTGGAGAGTGCAGAGGGCTATAGAATTTCACTACGTTTTGGTGAAGAACATTTCTGATTCTAGAAATTTTAACAAAATTGCCAGTTTAGATCACGGTATGGCAAGATTACTACTGTTAATATATCACATGTTCAAAAGAAATTTTAGGAATTTTATGCAATATAAGAAGTATTGGTTGGCTATACATTAACCTTCCTTGAGTAGAGGCAGTATTTTGAGCTAGGTAATTAGTTCTAATAACCTATATCTTCAGCATTCATTTTTGACATAGTTGCCATTAATATCTAATGTTGCCGTTAAAATCAGTGCACCATATTCAACAATCAGCTATCAAGTCTGTTCATACTGTAACATGTTATTGAGGTCAAATATATTATTGTGAAACTTGAAGATGGATGTTACAATGATACACCTACTAAAATGGTTTCTACACATGTTTTTTTCTTTATTTGTTCTTTCCTTGCCTTGACAGACACTCATTTGTTTCATCATCTATCCAGCCATGTGGTGTATATTTTTTGTCTGTATGCTATGTGCCATGGAAGCTAGGGCAGACACCAAGAGGGAACAGGATCTTACAATAGTAGAGCTCATTTTTGGTTGGAAGCCGAGGATCAAATTGAGTACATGGTACTATTATTTTCTGCTATGTGTTATAAAGGAATCAAAATAGGTAGTGTCTTGAACATCTACAGAGGTGCCATGTGAAACCTTAAGGCCTCATAACAGGAAATTAATGATACAAAACCTAGATAGCTGAAGCAAGGAAGCCCTGGAGTACCACTTCTTAGTCAGGAGGTGTAGGAAGTGCCTAGGTACCAAAGCAGAAGCTTACTAAGAATCATTAGGAACTCTGAAGACTCTTAGCAGGAAGGGAGTATGACACTATCTGTTATAGAAACTGCCTCGATGCTGTGCAGATAATGAATATCGGGAAGAGCAAGTAGAAAGATAGTGTGGCTAGCACACAATAGTACTGAGACTCTGTAGTCTATGATGCAGCTATCTTAATTATAGTGTGATAGCTTGTCCAGTGTATTCCCCCACCTCCACATTTCCTCTGAGAGAGAGGAGAGAGAGAGAGAGATTAAAGGACATCTTCTGAGAATGGGTTCTTTCCACCCACCATGTGAGTTCCCAGGATCAAACTCTGGTTGTTTGACTTGGTGGCCATGCTATTGTTTTTTAAAATATACATCTTCCCAGCATGTCACCACCAGAAGATAGGTTGAGACAGAAGAGCTTCTAGAAGCTTGCAGGCCAGCTGCTAGCCTGGCAGACACAGCAGTGAACAAGAGAGACCTTGTCTTGAATAAGGTGGAAGGTGAGAAGCCGTACCCAAGGTTATTTTCTGACTTCTGCTTGCATGTTGTTCTACCTGCGCATGTACACTCACATATACACATACGTGCAACTACACACAAAAGCTGTAAATGTGGTTAGGGCCACTGATCTATACTTATTTAAAATTCTGTTTTGTGGTACTCAACTACTTTTCAGGAAGATGATTATCAGTTTTCGTATCTACTAACACTACATCGTAAGTCTGTGAAAGTGGAAAGATAACAGTTAAATCAGAAGAACAGAGAAGGCTTGATTATGGGCCTGGTGGAGGGATCTTAGGCATCTTAGTTTACAACAAACTTTGTAGTAATTAGAAATGTGTCAGGTGGGGGCTGGAGAGATGGCTCAGTGGTTAAGAGCACCATCTGCTCTTCCAGAGGACCCGGGTTCAATTCCCAGCACCCACATGGCAGCTAACAACTGTCTGTAGTTCCAGTTCCAGGCAAACACCAAGGCAAATAAATAAAGTTTTTTTTAAAAAAAAAAGAAAGAAATAAATGTGTCAGGTAAACTCACTTGCTCAGTAGAACCATATCAGGCTAATTTTCTGCCATCTGTGGTGGTCAGTGTGTCAGTTGTATGCTCTGTACTCTAAGACCATGTTCATTTAGATTGGTATTTTCTGTGTTCAGTGTGGTACAGATGTTGATTAGTGCATTCTCTGAGGTCAGTTAGTGACCTATATGATTACTCAGACTTGTCTGCAGTGTTTTAATTAGGACAAGAATTTAGAAAAATGAAACGCTGTAATCCCTTGTGCTGTTTGAAGAGCTGTCTTGTGGAAAATAGTATAAGCAGTCACTTTGTCGCCTCTGAGGACAGACATTAAGCAAGAGAGGAATTTCAGATTGGCGTGGCAAAGCCAGAGTTTTCCAGTGAGAGCAGCTGATGATGGTAGAGAAATGCCTGTGGCCTGAAGCATGAGAGTGAAACTGGATGATGTACACTCTGCTCTGCTTGGATGGAGAAAGACATCATGTGCTGAGTGGGCAGCTGGATAACATCTCAGTGAGCTTGGGGCTCATTGGCCTTCACTGATTTGGGGTACATGGAAACCAGATCAAATCTAGGAAGGAAACAAACTCTGGACAGGAATTAAGAGCTAGACCTTCCCTGCCCCACAACCTTGTTGCCATGGCTCTACCCTGACAGGAAGAGGCCATGACTGGCTCGTTGAAATGGCTCACCCATGTCCTGTGAGGCTTTGGAAGGAAGTGTACTGCTGGAGTTGTCATCCCTGCTTCTGGATACAGAATACAGAGAATTCAGAGCCAGCTGAGGTTTGCCTAGAAATCTTGTCTGTTGGCTGACTTGATATCATGAGTCATCCTACCACTATTGTCATCAAGGGGCTAGAAGAAAATATTGGGAACTCCCCTTACTGTGGACAGCAACCAGAGGTTTCACTGGAGAAGGAGGTTGTACTTGGGTTTTGAATCTGATGTCCCAGCAGTAATGTAGGAGAAGTAGAATGGATTGCTCTGTCCGTTCATCATTTATGTACCACAGAACTCCTTTTCTGACTTGCTGTTCCTGCAGGTGTGAGACAGGGATGAAGGTTCTGTAGCCCTTGATCAAGACTAGAGTTAGGGCATATTCTATGCCTGACCTCTGGGCCCCTCTCCCTTCTCTGTCTTCTGTTGCAGTTTGCCAAGAGTTTAATAGCTGCTATTCTGCCTTGCACCACAAGAAACCAGTCAGGAAGTGCCCAGGTTCAGGATATGGTCCTGAGTTTCCAGCAGGTGATCCAGAACAGAAGTAACTGCCTGACGTGGTCTTTGGAGGCTGTCTTGCTTGATAGGTCAGATTGATGATACTGGCTGGAAGACTGAGGCCTCCTTGCATGTTAACTGTTTCCTGTAGAAAGGACAGTCATCTAAATAACGTTCCAGGAAGACCTCACTAAATGCTGGTTCCAGACCCTCCTTCCTGTCTGCTGTGAAAACAGTTTCTCTGATAAATCCCAAAGGCAAAATAGTACAGCTTTGCCTCTTATATATCCAGGTGTGTTTGTACCATGATTGAGAATATGCAGCCTGAAATGAGCTGGTGTTTACAACTATCGTCTCTAATTTCTAGTATTCTTACCATCTTAGGTTAGGAAGAAATGTTCATTTAGCTAATTTAATTAAAATTTATCAAAAGACCAGATTGATTTTGCTTTGCAATTGAATTTTTTTCCTAAATCAAATCTTAGATGTTTTTTAAAAATTTAACATTTGTGGTAAATCATGCAACAAATGTCAAAAAGAAATTTACCAACTTGCTTTTTTTAACCTATAAATGTTGACATTAAAAGGTGGTTTACACAAACATAAGGGTTCAAAAACCCAACATAGTGTACATCTTTATGATTTTGAGGTTAGCCTATTCTGTGTTCATAGTGAAGTCCAGGCCAGCCATAGCTGTGTAGTCCAACTCTGTCTCAAAAACAAAGAGATGTTCTCCTTGAATCACAATCACTTTGGTACTTAGTGCAGAGCTATTTGTGTCTAGTAACTTAAGGTCGTCATGGACTGAATAGTAAATCACCTTTCCCTCAGAGTCTAAGCAAGGGGTTGTACAGCCATAGCTTGGCTGTCTGTGAATCGAGTCTGTTTTCTCCCACGAGGTACTTTAGGATTTACTGCTCCACCACACAAATTTCACAAAGAACAGAGGTTTGGCTTGAGCCCTCTTTCCCCAAGACCTGTGCTCTGCACTCTTCAGCAGGTGCAGCTTAGCTGATGGCTGTAGCCTAGACAGTAGATTCTAATTCTAGAGCATAGCTATGAGGCAGAAAGAACAAGCCTGTGGCACTCTGTAGCATCACTCTGCCATAGCGTGTAAGAAAGAGAATTTAGTTGCTGTAGGGTAGGAGCTGACTAAAAAACAGCATTCAGCCCCCACGTGTGTCAGCACTGACACACAAACTGCCTAGCCTCTTCATACCCAGCCTGTTTCCTTTTAAGAAAGCATCTGAGGAATATGAGCTAAGCTGCTCTTCAGAGTAAGGGGACAGTACATGAGAAGTGCTCTTTTCCCACTCTTAAGAACTTCCTGGAACTGGGCCTAATGGTGCTGGCATATAATCCCAGCTACTTTGGAGACTGAAGCCGAAGGATCACAAATCTAAGGACTTTCAGACTGCAGAGTGAAAGACCAGCTGGAGACAGTGAGTCCCTGACTCAAAAAGAAAAAAAATTAAAACAGATGTGGATTAAGTTCCAGTGTAGAGCACTTTTTAGTGAGTGAGGCCCTCACTTCTACCCCAGCACTTTAAATGAATTACGAAAACAACTGCATGTCCTCTGGGTAGAGCCCAGTGGTAGATAGTTCTTGCCTACTACCCACAAAGCCCTGGTTCTATATGCAGCCCTTGGCAGTGGGAATGTGCAAGGATTAGGATATCCCAGGTAAAATTGTCATTTAAAATCATTATTTGTAAGAACCTACACCTATATTCCAACATCCCACACAGTCTGGCCTGGATTCTGATAATGGTGGTGGTGGCAGTCTTATTAGCAAATTGTAAAACAAGAAGTTTTCTTTTTTTCTTTTCTCTCTCTCTTTTTTTTTTTTTTTTTTTGAGATCTAATGCCAGTCTTGACTGTATTTCCTAGGACCTTTCCTTAGGTAAAACTTGATAAAATAAGGCCCCATTCATATTATTTATAATGCTGGCTTATGTGTGTACCCTAGTTCTATAGATATCAGAGTTGTGACATACAACCCCCTCATTGTACTGTCCAGATGGCTTTGTGGTCTGTTAGTCTACATAGGTCCTAAGCACTCCAGACATCAGCTCTGTTGGTACACTTCCAATTTGACAACTCCAGATGCTTCCACAGGTAGAGAATGACAAACATACCTGATAGGTGGAAGGAAAGTGCTTTCCAGGGGCTAGTACAGAATTGGGGCTTGGCATATGATATTTCAGAATAAGTTAAGAATCTGGGAGTTCTTTATACTGTAGAATTATGTATACTAAAATGTGTTTTTTGTCCAAGTACAGTGGACCACCTAATAGCTTGTTTCCATCTCATTTGTGACTGTCTTCCAACAAGACACCGAGCAACACTCTGGACTATGCTTGCAAAGTCTTAAAGAGAGATTCAAGATGATGAAGTTTCTAAAGGACTGATGTTCTTAACTAAAAAAGTTTAGGGGAGTGATATTGTTCAGTGAGAGAGCACTTGTCTAGTGTGTCCAAGGTAGTGGGCTCAATATCCAACCCTTGAAAACAGTAGTGATGACTAATGAGAAATTTCAAACACTCTGCCTACAAGGAAGGAAGGAAGGAAGGGCCTTGTGGTGGTGATGGTGGTGCTTGTCCAATCACGTTTCCCATGTGTCTTTTTTCTAGGCATATGAAGATTCATGAGAAGGACACGGGCAGCACCACAGCTGCAGCTCCCTCATCCCCTCTAAAGCGGAGAAGGTTGTCCTCCAAAAGGAAAATGAGTCATGATGCCGAGTCAGAGAGAGAAGACCCAGCACCAGCTAAAAAGGTCCTCTGAATTTATGGCAATTATGTGGCTCTTGGCAGAAATATCTAATCTTAATTTTCACAGCGTAAAGACTTGGAAGACACCAATTCTGGGCTTGTTTTGTATTTTGGTTTTTCAAGAAAGGATTTCTTTCTGTGGCTGTGGCTATCTTGGAATTCACTCTATAGACTAGACTGGCCTTAAACTCAGAGATCTGCAAGCCTCTGTCTCACAAGTGCTGGGATTAAAGGTGTCTACCACCACTACCCAACTATCTCTCTCTGCCTCTTCCTCCCTCCCTCCTTCCCTCCTTCCCCTCTCTCTGGTTTTAATTCTGGGTTTTTTGATATCTGCTCCCCATACCATTTTCATAAAGTATCTGGGAAAAGGCACCTATGGGTGCTTTCTCTTTAGAAGCCCCAGGTAATACATGGATGAAATGAAGAATTTCCTAAGTCATTCCCATGCTTTATCCATGGTCTGTGTCGCTGAAGTGGAAGCTTCATCAGCATTAGGGACTCTTTTGTCCTCACATTTATTCTTAATGCCTGGCAGATAGTACATGGTCCATAAGTACTTGTTGATTAGATGAGGAGGCTCAGGAATGGGTGAGTGAATGAGTTGGATAGATGCATAGCAGTAGTGCTCACTGAGTGGAGCGAGTGAGTGAATGAATGAACGGATAGTCAGACCTTGGTATTGAGTGAAGAACATGCTTTTAGAACTTTCTAGACTGTTAGACTTTCTTCGAAAGCCAGCCTGTGTGGGAGAGCACTTTGTTGATGCTGGTCTGCTTTTCTCTAAGATGGTAGAAGATGGGCATTCAGGTGATCTGGAGAAGATGACCGATGAAGTCTTTCACTGCCCAGTGTGCTTCAAGGAGTTTGTTTGCAAATATGGACTGGAGACCCACATGGAGACCCATTCAGATAACCCATTAAGGTAAGCCAATGTGAATTAGATCCATGGTCTGGGAAATCCCTTGTTACTGTTTCTTCTGGCATATGACATTCTTATTTTTACGGGACATTGGGAAGGCACTTAAGAAACACTTGGTATGAAGAAAGATTGGATTGAAGATTGTGAGCAAGTGTGGCTATAGCCATGGGATGTATTCACTTTGTTCTTCCTGAAGCCCCTTGAGTATCCCCGAGTCTCCAGCCATTGGAGACACTCCTCCTGTCACAGGGTACTTTTATTTAACAGACATTCTTTCTTTGCAAAAGGTGTTGCAACCCAAATGATTGCATGTTGTACATAGATAAATGGTCTAGACAGGTACAGCCCCTGTGTTTCATGTTCTCAGCACAGCATTGACATGTACCAGGTGCTCACATGTGCTTAAATTGAACTGGACCCATAGTGCTGAAGCCTGAAGCACCCACCGTAAGTAAGAATGAGTTCTCAGGCACACAGGCAGGAAAGCCTATCATCGGGCGCAGGTGTTCCGTGCTTCATCTGCTCCTCTAGCTTCTCTCTGGGTTAGGTCTACCAGCCGTGCTTCATAGACTTAATTTTTTTTTCTATAGAATTGCTGCCATTTGTATGTTCCATCTGTGTTTCATTTGTTTTAAGCATTAGGAAGGACAGAGCTACATGGAAGCCTCTGCCTGAGCATATAGCTGAAGGTTGTTCATCTCAGGGATATCACGGTTTTAGAAGGCATTCTTCTAAAGTACAGGATCTGGCTATCAGTTTGCCTAAATTCTCTTATATCAGTTTTATGGCAGTTTTTCTTTGGAGTAAGAGAAAGAACTTTTGGAAAGGTTTTTCTCTTACTCCAATGAAGCATTGAGATACTATAAAGTACCTGAAGGTACTTTCCAGTCTCAAGACAGTGGCTAATGGGCTGGCCATTGTCCAATGGGGGAAAAGGTCCCACTCCAGAAAGATCCCAAAAGTGTACTGACTGTCCTACAGCCATGCCTGTGTCTGCTTACTTGATACTCCAGTCAGCCGCATCTGTTATATCTGTTTCCCCATTCCCATTGAAGTAGGGCTAGATCAGTAATGCCTGTGTTCTCTTCCAGTCCCCTCTACTTCTAAAATATGTCTCTGAACTGCGATCTACCAAGAAACAGCTATTCCTCTTGTCAGTGGTTACTGATTCTAAGAATTTCAGGAATGTTCTGTTTTTTGAGACAAGGTCTTTCTACATATCCTCTGTTCTGGAACTCATCATGTAGACTAGACTGGCCCTGAACTCACAGAAATCTGCCTGTCTTTGCCCCCAGAGTGCTAGGATTAAAGGCATGCCTCACCACACCTGGCCAGGAACTTAACTTCATAGTTGTATTACCCACAGCATCCCCTGAATGTGGAGCTATGGGTAAATAGTGAGCCTTACAATGAGAGTGATAGAGATAGAATAGCACACCTGGGACCCTAGTTCCTCCAATTGAGGATTCTACCCAGGCAGCCACAAATTCAATGTTCTTTTGTATATTTTATCTTCATATTTTATTTTGTGATCAGATACTATTTTAGAACCAACCTCCTTTTACCTTTCTTGGAAATTCCATCATACAAGGAAATAACTTGGCTCTCATGAGTGATTTCTAGGCAACGAGAGCCTGAAAGATGAGGCATAGCCGAGATGGGGCAAGACTAAGCGTCCCTTTCTGAAATGCTAGTCTGGAAAGCTTTTCTCTTCACAGCAAATGGAGGTGGGAATAACATTAGACATAAATCAATCTGTGGGCAGAACCATTTGGCCATGGTGCATAGATAGGCTTTGAGGTTGAAGCTCCGTGGTCCTGTACTATTACCAAAACAGGTTTCCTCACCTACCTAATGGTGTCATCATTTGGTGAGAGGTTGACAGGAAAAATTTCTTAGTGTTGGATGGACTTGGCTCCTTCAGGCAGCCTTTCATTCCACTAACCTCAAAGCAGCTAGCTAGGGATGGCTCCTAAGGAGGGGGTGGCTTAGTGGCTTGTGTGCCTGGTGAGCAGACCAGCCCCAGCTTCATGGCACTATCTAGTAACTATTGTAAGACTGGGTGGGGCTGGCTTTGGAAAACCAAAAAGAGTTGATTACAGAACATAGTTAATTCCTCTTTTCTCCTCTCTGCTCAGCTTCCACATAATAGCCTACTATCAGAGGAAGCTGTGGGGCCAGGCATAGGGCAGTAGGGGCCTAACTGGGGTGGTACATTCGGACAGTAGCTGATGGGAGACACTGCTTGTTAGCCCAGAACTAAAATAGACACCAATCCATTTTCAAATCCCAAAGGCGGTAGAGTCACAGTCGTACCAGTTTAGATCCAGAGTCCATAACGTAAAACAGCTGTTGGCTTCTTTCTTCTGTTCTTGCCCCACCCCATCCCCCCTGCTACCAAAGCTGGCAAGGTGCCTAGGTCCCTTAATAAAGTGTCCAAACTTGCATATATGCTGAATCTTTTCTCCTCCACTCTTCTGAGTTTCAAAATAGTGAAATTCTGGCATCAAACGAAGTCGCTGGTAAAGATTCTTGTTCTTATGATTGGGTATTGCTTATGATCTAGCTCTGGGCAAGAGGTAATAGGGCAGGGGAAATCGCTGAATAAAGCATGCTGGGCAGTGACATTCAGAACTGATGGTGAGGGACAGTGTGGAAAGCAGGTGGGTGCAGAGGGAACAGTGTGCCTGGTTCTGAATGTCTTGTTTTGCTAGAGTAGGGCAGAGCAGCAGGTTGCATTGCTGGGAATGCAGTGAGCTGGAGCAGTGTGCACACTGGTACTGCTTAGCAGAGCAATGTGACCAGTGTGTCATATGAAAAGTGCTATCAGTGGTACATTTTTACTTTCCTGTTATCTTATATTTAGTCATTTAAATCTGCCTGTGCTTATTATGTGCAGTCATAGCTCCTCTTAATGGAAAGCAGGCCCATTCCAGGTGCCAATCAGCCCACAAGAGCAGGTTAAAGACAAGCCAGGAGGCAGTGAAGCCTTCCCCAAGAGTGGGCTGGGGAGCTGGATAGTCACCATGTTGATGAAGGAGCTGCCAAAAGCAATCTTGGCCCAAGTTACTGTATAATCTTAGGTGGCTTCTTGATTAAAGAGTATTGGGTAATAAGTAATTTTAACATTATTTCAGTTAAAATATATCCAACAAATGACTGAGTCCTCATTGTAACAGTGATATTTGACCAGTCTTTAGAAAAGCAGGGATGTTTGAGGTGGGATCCAGAGGCTAATTGAAAAACAAAACACAGAGCAGGGGTGGGGGGCAAGTTTAGGTAGGCCAAGAAAGACTCAGTAGTAGGAGCTTTAGATCTGACTCTGGATGTTATGAAGAAATGTTTTATCTCTTCAGGATTATGGCCATCATTATGGTCACATTATTGATCTTGGGGTAATTTGAAGTTTAAGGCAGTGTCCTCATCAGTCAGGAAAGAGGATATTGTAAGCTGAGGGGGAGGGTGTCCTTTGATAGGCACCCAAGGGCCTCTGAGAGGAGGCTGAGCTGCCCTCACCAAAGCAAGCTGCAGACCAACCCCTTATGCATCCTGGCTATGGGACCACTTGGTGAGACATGCCAGGATGTTCTTCTCTGTTTTTTGATTGTTCTGAGGAATATTCAATTCCCCTCACTGCATCCCTACCACCTGCAAAGAAACACTGAGACTAGAGTATTTAGGGTCTTTATTAAGACTCCAGGGGAGAGGACAGAAGCTTATAAGAGGCACCTGGCAGTTTAGAGGCACCATAGCCATACCTTTCAAAGCCTCCTCATTACCTAATAGTGGAGCAAAGACTAGGGTCCCCTAGCTTCAGAACCTTCTCCTGTCTGCTATGATCCCTTAGGCCATTCCCTGCTATATGCCATACTGGCTTTGTTGAACAGGCCTAGCTGTATGCTAGTCTGTGATAGACAGCCTGGTCATGTTCCTATGGCATGGGAAGGCAACCCAGCTAGGGGTCTGTCACAAACCATCATTGCTGCTCACAACAACTGGGAGAGATTACTGCAGCTGTGGATGTCAGTTCTCTGCCCCAGGATGGGCTAGGGAGGGTGGGCTGAGGGAAGAGGAATGTCTGGGTGAGGTGGGGCTCTAGACAAGGGATTGTTTGCACTTTCGGCCTCTGGAGACAGAACAGGAAAAATGAAGCATGAAATCCCTTTTTAAAAGGAATGCCAGTCTCCATCAAAACTGTAATGAACAAGAATTGGATGTCTCAGGAAATAAGGCTGGCCAAGTGTCACCCTCCCAGCAGGTATTTCATAGGTTCTACTCACTGCAAAGAGTAGGGAGTTATCAGTGTCAGGAAGAGGGCCCAAACATGAATCAAGAAGGAGCTGAGACATCTGCAAATGACTGTCCTGAGCAAACAGGGTTGCAGGCAGCATGGTCCCAGCCTGTTTCCTGGCACCTCTGTGACCTCAAACAAGTAGAGACTCAGTTTCCCATCTGGAAAATAGATTTGATGATTTGTGAAGATGAAGGCGAATGATCTAGGCCTGGAGCTCTAACAAATACTAAATGAGCTTTTGTTCTCTTAGAACATGTTGTTTCTTAAAGGGTTTTTATTTATTTTGTCTGTGCACATGTTAGTGTGGCCATGTGCTTTCATATGTGTGACAGTCGATATCACAGCCAGATATGTAGTGTGCTTGGTAGGGAGAGTGTCCTCGTGTTTGAGCAGCCAGCACTTTTCTGAGCTGTCTCCCCAGCTCATGAGTGTCCTTTTTTGTATTTTAAGCCCTCCAGCATAACAGTTAACAATTCTGTGTGGTCTTTCTTGACTGTGCTATCTCACTGACACAGAGGTGTCAAATTCCAGGACTACTTCTCCTAAGTACTATGGACTCAACAAAGCATAAAAGTATTTGTTCTTTGCTCTTTATTGTCATAAAGAGCCATTTTTATTTAGTTTTGCTTATGTAAACTCTGAGCAGCTACTTAAATGAGATTTGAGTCCTACCTCCTGGGAATATTCTAACCCTTATAGACTGAGAAATAGGTAGATTTAGAAGCTTGAAGAGCCTTGATGCCTACAAATAAGAGAGTCACATTATTTTTTGTAGCATGTTGGAAAAACCAGAAATTGGTTTTTGTGTTGTTTTATTTCAAATTTCCTTAATTTTGAAATTTGCCACTGTATTCTTTTGAAAATATCTTTTGGGTAGTTAATTTTTAAAGTTAGCCATTTTTTTATGCTTTAAGAGGAGGAAGGGTATCTATCTATCCTTCTGCTACCCCAATTTCCTTTTGTTTGCTTGTTGGGACAGGATCATCTCTGTGTAACCCTGACTTTCCTGGAACTAGCTATGTAGACCCAACTTGAACTTGCCGAGATCCACCTGCCTCTGCCTCAGGAGTGCTGGGCTTAAAGGTGTAGGCTATTATGCCTAACTTAATTTTTTTCAGGATTTATTTTCTTTTTAATTATGTGTGTGCACATGAATGTGAGTGCCTACAGAAGGGGCTGGACTTACAGGTGGTTGTGGGCTGCTTGGCATAAGTGCTAGGAATCGAACTTGATTCCTCTATTAAGAACAGTACCACATCTTAATCACTGAGACATCTCTGTAGCCCTCCTTGTATTTTGAGGGGGGTACTGTTTTATGATGTTTGTTTTAAGTGGGACTATTTTATTTTGAGACAGGATCTTGCTACATAGCCCCGTCTGAGTGCTACTGTTTCAAATAGGCAGGCTATAACACCTAGACCCCACTGCCTGAGTGGTATACTTGCTGGAACTGGGCTAGAGTAGAGCGGCCATAGGGGACCAAGGGTTTATTACTTTTTTAGGTTACTTGCTGAAACTTTTCTGCTGACTTCAGGATTTTCATTTTGCTCTGGAACATTAAGGTCATCAGATGACTAAAATATTACTGTAGCAGATATTGAGGAAGCACATCCCAATATCACTTAGCTAACAAAGTTAACAAAGAAAAGACATCTGCCCAATTTTTAAAAACTATTTTGTACTGGATCATTGAGTCCCTGTAGTGGATATGCACTCCATAATAACATTTCACTCCATTTCTACCTTAGCCTCACTGTTTTCTTTGAAAAAGAAAAAGGAAATGAAGGGTACCTTCTTTCATTGCATTATTCTTTTCCTTTTTATAGGGGTGCTTGTCATCGAAGGACTAGATATCTTGATTCCCTTCCTAACTAGGCATGTGGTATACAGCAGTTAGCAATTTTATTTGGGATGGCTTGTTTCCAACTCCATATGTAGCCCGAACTGGCCTTGGACTTCTGATCCTCCATCCTTCACCTCCCAAGTATTTGGGATTACCAGTGTGCATCACCATACTCAGTTTCAGTGCTTTTAAAATCTTTAATCGAACTTTTCCTTTAAGACTGAGTAGATTTCAGTATGACCAACAACGATGCTTATTCTATCACATTGTCTTTTAAAAACTGAAAGGACAAAAACCTCGGCTCACTGCATGTTTCTCTGATCTGGCAGGCCTTGCTGGCCACTCTTTGCCATGGTGACCTGAGCAGATTGAGTGCTAGCTGGCAGGGTTGGCTCTTCTGTAGCTTGACGGCTTGAGGTTGGAGTGGTGATCAGTTCCTGTGGAGCCAAATATATTAGCAATAAAATCTTTCCAACCTGGCATAAGTAACAGCTAGAATGTGATGGTCTTCTGCTTGTTGGGGACTATGGATATAGGGGTTCAGAACTTCTTTTTCCCTATGATGGGAGATTGGACCCAGTACTTACACATGGTAAACAACTGCCCTACACTCAGCTACACTCCTGGCCTATAGAACCAGTTCTGTGACAGAACCTCCCCATGTCCTTGACAACTGAAAAACACTTCTCTAGGCATATACTGTGGTCATAGTTTTCCAGCACCCATTCTATCGCCACTTCATATACTAACAGGCACAATCAAAATTTTGTTAAGCTATCCTGGCCTGCTGCTGGGAGGAGTTTCTGGTCTTCAGGTCCCCCACCTATAGACCTTCCTATCTGTGCTTCACACCTACCCAGAACCCATTAGTGATATTACAAGTGGTACTCTAGGAGGGAGGCTGGGTGAAGAGATAAGCTGCAGGCCCCTCTCCTCTCTGGTGTCCCAAAGCCATGGCTCTCTCTTCCTCCCACCATCGAGAACTACTGTTGGAGTCCCATATCTCCTCCCCTTTGAGGTTGGACCCCAGATTCAGTGACTGGGAAAAATTTGGACTCTGTCCTAACATACCAAATTCAGATTCTCATCTTCTTAGCTATACTGGCTAATGTGGTGCTAATTTGGGTGTTTTCTGAGTGAGTCATTACCTGTGTTCTGCCTTGGGGTGCAGAAAGCTGTTTCTGTGAGCACCCGCCATGCTTTGAGAGTCAATATATTTAATATCCCTATTGAAAAGTCAGGCAAATAATTGCTTTTTAGTCATTCCTGTGTTCCACATGTGATCTCTCTTTAAACTGTCCAATGGCAATTTTTCCACTGAATCACACACACACAACCTATTTCACTCAGGTTTTGAAAAGATGGTTTTGTTTTTAGAAGGAAGTGTGTTCTTATAGCTTCCTGTGGGTTTTTTTTTAAAAAAAAAAAAAAAAAAAAAAAAAAAACTTTATTTTTATTTATTTGTCTTGGTGTTTGCCTGGAACTGGAACTACAGACAGTTGTTAGCTGCCATGTGGGTGCTGGGAATCGAACCCGGGTCCTCTAGAAGAGCAGACAGTGCTCTTAACCGCTGAGCCATCTCTCCAGCCCTTTTTTTTTTTTTTTTTAATCCACTTTCCCCTCCATGCATTTATTTTACTGACAGAAAAGTGGGTTTCTGTTTGGAGAAGCTGCCCTCTGTTTCCAACATAGGGCCCTTTCCATTGTCAGGAAATCAAAAGACAGCCAATGTGCTGTAGAAAAGTTCTCTCTGGCACGTCGTCAGGTCGTCAGGATCCGTTGCAAAATGAAATTCTCTTCCAGCTCTCCCCTCACAGTGACTCTTGAGTGTGTTTCTGCCTCTTCTAAGTATTTTGCAATCATTGTCTTTATGGGTTTCTGGCAGGGCTGAGATACTCCACAAGCCCAGGTTGAGGATGACAGAATCCTGGGGACCACCCAGCCAATGGCTGTAGCCT
Organism: Sigmodon hispidus; assembly: GCA_004025045.1. NCBI lineage: Eukaryota > Metazoa > Chordata > Mammalia > Rodentia > Cricetidae > Sigmodon > Sigmodon hispidus. The sequence continues at coordinate 23,982 of PVIH01000725.1, read as the reverse complement.
TAATGAAGAGTGAGTGATAAACCCAAGCTAGGTTTGATACCCTGAGAGTAACAGCAGCTGTAGGCTGTACGGGCTGCCACAGCCCACAGATTTACAGTGACCTCCCTTGTCCTTCAAGCACTTAGAAACAAGGTTGCAAAGCCATGCTTTCCCGACTGGGGAGGGTTGTTAAACCCTTGTCTCTGATAAAGGCCCTGTTTTTTCAGGTGATGGTTTTCTTCCCTGGCTTTATTAATGTCTATCAGCAGGTGCAGAGTGTGAAGAGTGTCTCATTTACCCGACCTCACACTGCATTTAGGGTTCCAAAGCAGATGTGGCTTGTGGGTTTATTTAAGGTGATGTGTTTTATTTGGAAGATTATTTGGGGGTTTTAGTTATTTACATTTTTGTTTTTTTATCTTCCATTTCAAGCAGCTTGCTTGTGAGATACTGTATTTAAGTTGGTTCATAACCTTCCTAATATTGTTACCCTATAATACACTTCCTCGTCTTGTGGTGACCCCAACCATAAAATTATTTCATTGCTACTTCATAACTGTAATTTTGCAACTGTTATGAATCATAATGTAAATATCTCATATGTGACCCCAAGGAGGCTACCCAATCTAAACCTTTTCAGAAGGGAAGCGAAGGGGCCTATTGTCTCAACTACTTGGTGTCACAGGAATTCTTTAAAAAACAAACAAAATCCAGCCTTTAATTGGGTGGCACAAGCCTTTAATCCCAGAATTTGGGATATCTGTGAGTTTGAAGCCAGCCTAATCTACAGAGGGACCACTAGATGTACACAGGAAACCCCTGTGTGTGGGGGGAGGGGGGAATCCAATGCTAAGGAGGCAATCCCTGTGAGTGTGAGACCAGCTTGGTCTACATAGAGACGTCAAGACCACCCAGGACCACACACTTGAGACTACACACTTTAAGAAAAGGGAGAATTTCAAAATATAAAGAAATAGGGGTGCTTAGGCTAATTTCTGTGAAAGTGGAAGTCTGAAAGGTAAATCTTAGACTTGATTTGAAGGTTGGAGAGAATGTTCTCTTCTCAGCTGTGGCCTCAGGACAGGCAGGCAGAGCCTAAGAAAGCACGTAGCTAAGAACAGAGGGGGGTGGACCACTTGCTTTTCTACATGAATCTTTCTCCAGATTAAACCTGCATGCTGAGGATTGTCATGTGTGTGTGCATGTGTGCACTGAAGCTTTGCTATTGGGAAGCTCTTGCTACCTCTTGATCACATTTCTGTCAACGAAAACCAACATATAACTTTCGTGTGTCTGTCTAAAGCCTATGTTTTGAATGTGTATCATTGACTCATTAACATTCAATTCAACAGCCATTGCCATTGCAATCCATGCCAGGATGGAGCTTCCCTACTGCATGTACTCTGCTGTAAGGCTTATCACAGCTCCCTATGCTCAAGACACTAGACAATACCTCAGAACCACATCTAGGATTCATTCATATTGACCAAAATCATCAACAAAAAGCATCAGAACACAAGAAACACAGTGTGAAATACCGGGAAGGACATTCGCCTATAGTTTAAGAGCTGAACAAGGCCACATGTGATTTTCTTCTATCTCAGCAGAGAATATTAGACAACTCAAGTTAGTCATTGCTTTGTACTATTTGTGAATGAACACAAAAACATCACAGGTATCAATTTGGGATTTAATTTAGTAGATAAATTTGTAAGTGCAGAACCTCTAAGCAATGTTGATCATTGTTTGGTATTATTACTTATTTACATTTATATATTATATCTCAAACATAATACTTAAAGTATATATAAATTATTTTATGAGACCTCTTTACCTGGTCAACAAACCTTTCTGCTAAGTATAAACCTGCTGGCTTCAAACTAGGCATGTGCTGAGAATAAGTGCTCTACTCCCCAGAGTGACTGATTGCTCATTCCTACAAACTTTATCTTCTGTGGTTAGGATAAAATGAGCCTAGATATATGCTGCAAGATCTTAGTATCTAAGATAGTGCCCAGCACTAGTAAAATCTAAAATACTACAGAAAATGTAGTAAATTACCATATGAAAATAAGTTAGGGGCTGGAGAGATGGCTCAGCGGTTAAGAGCACCGTCTGCTCTTCCAGAGGACCCGGGTTCGATTCCCAGCACCCACATGGCAGCTAACAACTGTCTGTAGTTCCAGTTCCAGGCAAACACCAAGGCAAATAAATAAAGTTTAAAAAAAAAAAGAAAAGAAGTTAATGAGTTCTTGAAGATGGCAAGTGGGAATGCCTATAGGAGGCACTGGTCACAGGTCTCCTGCTACGATACCCGTCTTGGTTTTTTCTCAGTGTAGCTTCTGTCTTCTCCAATGATGTGGAAACACCAGATCCCTTGAGTTATCTTTGGCTGATAGAGACCAATACAGTGTCATAAACTTAAGCCAGAAGTATAATGCTGTAGGGCATTCTGAGCAATGGACATAGCATTTCTTTTCATTCCCTGTGTTCTTCTACCCCTTCCAAAAGCTCTCATAGTCACATACCTGTGTGGTGAGAAACATGAAAAGGAGTCCATTCCCATTCCGTGTGACAAAAGAAATCAGGTTAGTTGCTGTCAGTTGAGACTATGCCCGACACTCAGCAACTGCTAGAGCTTATCATTGTTGAAATTTAAGTGATAAAAACCTCACCTCACTCTTACTAGTTATTTGAGGTAAAGTAATTCCCCTCATGCCATGTTAAGAAGCATTTGAAATATATAAAAACTTAGCAGCAGAGGTAGGCTTACCTAATTCTGATATTTCTCTCATCTTTTAACGAGAATAACATGAGGGGGTAGGCTAGTAGCCAAGTTCAGTTGACTCAAACCTGGAAGGTCTAAAAGCTAGAGTCCCATTTCAGACAGATTTTCCCCAGCCTCTGAGGTCAGCAACACATGTCTACTCTCAGAACTCAACCTGTTTTAGCTGAAAATAGAAGCTAGCCTAAAGTGTAGAGTTTGTGCTGCTGTCCTACTTAGGTGTCCCCTAACCTGTGACTTAGCCCTCTGTATTCTGGCATGACATGGATCCTGAAGCATAAAGTCTCCTCTGGACATGCTCCACCCACAATGTGGGAGCCTCACCAGGGGAACCCATGGACGAAGCATTTCCAATCCTCACCTGTGTTCTGGGTTGTCTGCATCCAACACTTCAATGACTACAAGTTTTGAGAGTTCAGATGCCCCTCCAAAAGAGCATTGTGTTTGCAGTGGTGATGGGAATGTGTTATTCTAAATCTTGCTTAGGGGATGTTTCCAGATTAGCAGGGGAGAGGCAAGAGGTGGGTATCTACAAGGCTACATTCTGCTGCAGCTGCTAGGGAGTGATAAACAGGCTGCAGACTCTTCTTCAGTATTTCAGCAGCATGAGCTCAGTGGCAACATGGCTGATTTCATTGTCTTCTTTTTCCAGAAAAGAATGAACAACAAAGAAAGTTTCCATTAACAAGTATGTAATATAAATGCGAGCAAGTTGCTTTGCCTCTGTAAAAACAGTGGTAACACACTCCCCCCCCCCAGGGTTTATGAGAGTGAGATGTGGTTATACAAATAAATGGAACTTCCTGCCATCATGCAAATGTGCACAACTGCCCTTCCCCACACAGTGAGCTCTATGTGAATGAAGAATGTTGATGAATTTCCATTTAACTAGTCGCATGGGCTCCAGGGATATAGGAAGTTACAGACTGGGAGATGCTTATGATACCATTATTATAGTACCTGAGATTTGACTCAGTGAAGATCTAGAGATCATGGTACCCACTATCCTCTTGACTTCCTGTCTACTTCCCGGGGCTTTTGTTCTTATTGTGAGCTCAGTATGTGGTTGTTTTTCAGATAATAGTGGTCGTACTACCAATATAATTAGTTATCTCTATTCAATACCGGGAGTGCTATGTAGACATGTGGTGTTTGTTTCAAAAGAGGACTTTGCCTTAAGTGTTGTGTACCACTTTGCTCAGGAATATATGCGTTTTTTGGGTGTCTTATTGATTTTTTTTTAGACTTTTTCTTTCTTTCATTTTTATTTTATTTATTTGCTTGCTTGTTTATTTATTTATTTATAGTGATTTCAGGATCCAAAGGATTCCAAATCTTTGCAGGTGGTACAAAATGTATGTATCATTTGTACATACACTTTGTACCACCTGCAAAGATTTGGTATCCAGAGTTACTAGAATATATCTTTACAAAAGCAAAAGGGAGGGAGACTGTGTGTGCTAACCACTTGCAGTCATGCTTTATTTTATTCAACTAAAATGAAGCAACAAAGCATATGACAGAGCTAACAGACCAGTAGAGACTCTGAGCTACCTCCTCATGGTTGTCACTCCCTTCTCTTAGATGTGACATTTGCTGTGTAACCTTCCGCACACATCGAGGACTGCTGCGCCACAATGCACTTGTCCACAAACAGCTTCCTAGAGATTCAATGGGAAGACCCTTCATCCAGAACAACCCTTCTATTCCTGCTGGCTTCCATGATTTAGGATTTACTGACTTCTCCTGTAGGAAGTTTCCTCGAATTTCTCAGGTATGCTGATGGACCCATTCAACCTGCAGCTACCTTTTCATTCTGTGCAGCTGGGTGGGCTGAGGTGAGGTGGGGTGGTGTTTTCTGTAATGTTCTCTCACTAAATACAGCCTGTCCTACTCTATCCTGTTTGGGTTTCGTGGGCTGAGAGGGATCAATGGTCTTTTAGGTTGAGTTTCCTTGAGTTTTTGCATGAACTTAGCTCATTGGTGCCTTTTGCCCATTCTTCAGGCTTTCAGATTTAAATTTGTATATCCACCACCCTGTTGTAATTGTTAGTGTCTACTTTACAGCTAGGTTTTTATTTTTAGCAGTTTCTATTAAAATGAATTAGACTGTGTGTGTGTGTGTGTGTGTGTGTGTGTGTGTGTGTGTGTGTGTGTGTGTAATGTTTATTATCATGTGGATATGGATGCTCCTGGAGGCCAGAAGAGTGCACTGGATCCCCTGAAACTGATAGTAAGTGGTTGTGAACCATCTGACGTGGCTGTTGGGAACCAAACTCAGGTCCTCTGGGAAGCAATAAGCATTTTTAACTACTGAACTGGCTCCTTGGTTCATTACAGATTTGAATAAACCATAGAGTTTATTTGCTTCTTGCTGATACAGAAACTGCCAAAATTTTTAATTTTTTCCATGTATGAAACTGAGATAGGAAGTATTCATATATTGAAGTCCATAAATCTTTAATATGTGTACTTAACACATATGTACATGTATGACTCTCTTGGATGTTTTATATCCCCTCTCCCACAGTCACAGAAGCAGATAATTCTCATCATTTTGTGAAGAAAGCACCCTGATTTGTCCTCTCAGCTAGTCTGGCATTGCCCAAGCTAGCAATCCTCCTGCCTCAGTCGGCCAAGTGCTGGCTTTATGCTCTTACCACCAGTGTGAAAGGCTTAATTAAAACTCCATCATGATGTTATTTCACTGAACTCTTTAATATATCCCTAGTGATGGTGTCCTTAATCAAAAGAGCAGAATTCTTTGGGGCAAGTCAATGCTTTTGGAATCTACATTGCTGTGAGGCAGATACTAATGGTAACAATAGGGCTTTGATGCATACTTAAATCTCAAAGCCTGAAGAATGAGCAAATGGCTCCAGTAAGCTAGAGCAACCCAAAAACTCACAGAAAACTCAACCTAAGATAAAAGATCTTCCACCCCTTTCAGTCCAAGAAACCCAAGAAGGACAGGCGAGCCAAACTGGATTTTTTAGTGAGAGAAAGAACATTAGAGAAAACAATTTATTAGACACACACACAACATTGCAAAGACATTGCTATCTACAGTTCACATTTGTGAACTGTGCAATTGACTGATAAAAAGAAAACTATCTCTTAATGTTTTAAGTGAGCTTACAATTCAGTGTTGGACTCCATGGCCACATATGACCCACAGACTGTGGCCAGACTCCTGCTCACTGTTTGTTGTTTTCCTAATTCTGTCTCGGATTCTTACTCAGAAAGGTTGACTCTGTATTAATGAAGGGATGCTGTTATACAACAGACCCTTCTCACATCTCCCTTTAGGGTTATTTTTAAATCTTCACCTATCTTTCTTTGCTTTTGCTGGTGTGTTCTCCTTAGGCCTGGTGTGAAACAAACCTACGGAGGTGCATCAGTGAGCAGCACCGGTTTGTGTGCAACACCTGTGACAAGGCATTCCCCATGCTGTCTTCACTCATCCTGCACAGACAGACCCACATCCCTGATGACCAGGGCCGAGAGAAGATCCAGTCCAAGACCCCGGCTGGTGATACCCTGGACCAGAAGGTCTTCCTAACCTTTCTGGGCCTGCAGCACACCAAAGACATTAGGCCTGCACCTCCTGAGGAGCCCCTGCTGGACGACAACCAAGCAATACAGCTCCAGACACTCAAGTGTCAGCTACCTCAGGATCCTGGCTGCACCAATGTGCTGAGTCTGTCCCCTTTTGAAGCTGCTTCTTTAGGAGGTTCTCTGACAGTCCTCCCAGCTACTAAGGAGAACATGAAGCATCTGTCCCTGCAACCCTTCCAAAAGGGCTTCATCATCCAACCGGACAGTAATATTGTGGTTAGGCCTATTTCAGGAGAGTCAGCCATTGAGCTAGCAGATATCCAACAGATTCTAAAGATGGCAGCTTCGGCTCCTCCACAAATCAGTCTTCCACCACTTTCCAAGGCTCCTGCTACCCCTCTTCAGGCAATTTTCAAGCACATGCCTCCTTTGAAGCCAAAACCCTTGGTCACACCCCGGACAGTGGTAGCCACCTCTACCCCTCCACCTCTCATCAATGCACAGCAGGCATCCCCAGGTTGTATCAGCCCTAGCCTTCCTCCACAGTCCCTGAAGTTCCTCAAGGGGTCAGTCGAGGCAGCCTCCAATGCTCATCTGCTCCAGACCAAGTCTGGGGTCCAGCCAAACAGCACCACACAGCTCTTCCTGCAGCAGCCTGGAATGGAGTTGCCAGGCCAGCCTGAGATGAAGACACAGCTGGAACAGGACAGCATCATTGAGGCCCTGCTGCCCCTAAACATGGAGGCTAAGATCAAGCAGGAGATAACAGAGGGTGACCTCAAGGCCATCATGACAGGCCCCAGTGGCAAGAAGACCCCCGCCATGCGCAAGGTGCTCTACCCCTGCCGTTTTTGTAACCAGGTGTTTGCTTTCTCTGGGGTTCTGCGTGCCCATGTTCGCTCCCATCTGGGCATCTCGCCTTACCAGTGTAACATCTGCGACTATATTGCTGCAGACAAAGCTGCTCTTATCCGCCACCTTCGCACACACAGTGGAGAACGGCCTTATATTTGCAAGATCTGCCACTACCCATTCACAGTCAAAGCCAACTGTGAAAGGCACCTGCGCAAGAAACACCTCAAGGCCACCCGAAAGGACATCGAAAAGAACATAGAATATGTGAGCAGCAGTGCAGCGGAGCTGGTGGATGCCTTCTGCTCCCCGGAGACGGTGTGCCGGCTGTGTGGAGAGGATCTGAAGCACTACCGTGCACTGCGCATTCACATGCGTACACACTGCAGCCGAGGCCTGGGTGGCTGCCACAAAGGCCGAAAACCCTTCGAGTGCAAGGAATGCAATGCCACCTTTGCAGCCAAGCGCAACTGTGTCCATCACATCCTCAAGCAGCACCTGCATGTGCCGGAGCATGACATCGAGAGCTATGTGCTTGCCACAGATGGCGGCCTTGGCTCCACACACCCACCCACAGAGGCCTCTGCCAGAGAAGAGGGCAGATGTGTTGCTTTCGGTGAATGCAAGCCCCTCACCACTTTCCTGGAGCCTCAAAATGGTTTTCTTCACTCAAGCCCCACCCAGCCCCTTCCTTCCCATATTTCCGTAAAGTTGGAGCCAGTCAGCAGCTTTGCAATGGACTTTAATGAACCCCTTGACTTTTCACAGAAGGGCCTGGCATTGGTCCAAGTGAAGCAGGAAAATGTATCCTCCTTGCTGAACTCTTCCTCCTCTGCCCTCTATGACTGCTCCATGGAGCCCATTGACCTATCCATCCCCAAGAGCATAAAGAAAGGAGACAAGGACACAGCTGTTCCCAGTGATACGAAGAAACCAGAACCAGAATCTGGGAAAGCTGAGCAGCTCTCTCCCTGCCCACCACCCTGCCCTACCTTGTCAGGGACTGTGGAGCCCAAAGGGAGCTTGGAAATCCCCTCGGGCACTGTGGTGGCCGTCACCACAGCTGCCAGCCTGGAACCCCACACTCAGTCCCTCCAGGGCTCTGTGCAGCTGGCTGTCCCCATCTATTCCTCAACTCTCATCAGCAACCCTTCCCTCCTGGGCAACGCTGCCCTCGTGAACAACCCAGCCTTGCTTCGGCCCTTACGGCCAAAGCCTCCCCTCCTCCTGCCAAAGCCCCCCATGACAGAGGAGCTGCCTCCACTGGCTTCTATTGCCCAGATCATCTCATCTGTGTCCTCTGCCTCTGCTCTGCTGAAAACGAAGGTAGCTGACCCTGCCATCACCAGCAGTCACACTGTGGGCACAGACAGCTTAAGAAGCTCCGTTCCTAAAGCTGTCACCACCCCCACTGACACTGCAGTCCCTAAAGAATCCAGCGACCCACCCCCTACAGCCAGCAGCCCAGAGGAAGCCTTGCCTACTGAGCAAGGACCATCTGGCTCATCCAAGAAAAGGGGTAGGAAAAGGGGAATGAGAAACCGGCCCCTCACCAACAGCAGTGCTGTGGACCTAGACTCCAGTGGAGAGTTTGCTAGCATTGAGAAGATGTTGGCCACCACAGATACCAACAAGTTCAGTCCATTTCTGCAGACTGCAGAGGATGACACTCAGGATGAGGTACCTGGAGCCCCTGCTGACCACCATGGGCCCAGTGATGAGGAGCAGAGTAACCTTGCAGAAGACAGGCTGCTGAGAGCAAAGCGGAATTCCTATGCCAACTGCCTGCAGAAGATCAACTGTCCCCACTGTCCCCGGGTCTTCCCTTGGGCCAGCTCCCTCCAGAGGCACATGCTCACACACACTGGTAAGACCCTCAGGGCTCACCAGGCCGTGAGTCTTGAAAGAAGGGACTGAAGGGTAGGGGTAAGCTAAAGTCTGGGGCCCTTTTCTCATGTCACAGACTCTTAGTTTCCATATAACCTGTGCCTGTGGTCTGAGCCACCAATTGGTAAATGAATGGATCAGACCACAGGTGATAGTGTTCATGGGCTCCCTCACTTCCCTTCCTACATCCCTTGCCTGACAAGTATCAAGATTTTTTCCTAAGTTAAGTTTAGAGGCAGGTCCAGAGAATTGGTGCTTTGATATGGGAAATGGCCTTCTGCTGTCTTCAGTGGCACTGTTCCGTTTTGAGCACTCTGTGCAGTTCTTTGCCTACACAGTGTAAGAGGTAATGCTACAAAGTGGGTCTTGGCAGTGTTTTCCCTTCTAAAGTACCTTCCCCTATTTTTTAAATTAAATTCCATTTTTTTCTCTTTTTTGGATATTTATCAAAGATGACTGGGAGTGGTAATAATTTTAAGTTCTATGTATTTTAAAATGTTGAGGGAAACACTAGAAGCACTCTCATGATTTGACTCTTCTAAATAACATAGCTAAATTACCAAAATGATATCCCAGAAATATTTTTCAGATGTCAGTTTCTAGAAGTTATCACTTTTAGAAGTCTTAAATACAGAATATTTGTTAAGTGTTTTATGTCAGGTACTTTGAACATTTCAATAACCATATTCCTTTCTTTATAATTATAATTTGGAGTATTATCACAGGTTTTGTATTGGTCATTTGAGCTATGTACACTGAGTTGAGGTCCTTCCTCTTTTGGAGTTTACAGTTCAAATATTAATAGGTAAAACTGAAAAAAAACCTAAATATTCTTATGATATGTGTAGTATAAGATTGCTAGAGAAACTATACGTCACCAGCAATATTTGAATTTTAGGCCAACAAATAATTTTTGTAGTGTTAGTACAGACAAAAAAAGCATTACTTGTTGATTTGAATGAAGTTCAAGCTTAACTGGACATCCTGCCATTTTGCTTAGTTTACAAATCAAGGTAGTTAGTTTGCAACAGTTTTTTAAAGGGCAGGTAATGGAAAGTGAGTGTGACCCGCATTCTGTGCCTGATGGAAACACTGTAGGTAGGACTGATAGCCTGATTGTTCCTTTTGAGATGATCTGGACCTTGTGATCCTCCATCTCACCCCCCACCCCCAGCACATTTTCCTCTGGATGAATGAGAAAGAACTCTATGCTTGGTAGACACTGCCCATTTTCTGTGGCTAGCCCATCTCACAGCAGCACAAGAACAGTCTTACTGGAAGTTGAAGCACCCATACATTTCTTTTCATTTTGTCCTGGTGTTTGTAGCTACTAGAGACAGTCTGTACTTGAGAGTCCAGTTCTTATGACTGCCTGGGTTTTGATTGCCAGAATGCTACCATTGCTGCTTTAGGAGCTTCTGGACCTGTTCACTCCCCAGGACCCACATGGTACTTGATGAAAAGAACCAACTCCCACAAGTTGTCCTCTGACCTCTACAGAGAGAGAGAGAGAGAGAGAGAGAGAGAGAGAGAGAGAGAGAGAGAATAAAATTACTTTTTAAATAAATTGCAGTCAACAGCATTAACTAAACCTCAATTTTAACTTTAGTTAAGCTAACTGCCTACATCATGAGAGATATCTCTTCCATCCTGCCATCTACTCTATGGGATTACCCTAGCATCTATACTTTGTCTCAGCACATTTCTCTAGTTTACCCATGCCCTACAATGGAGCAAGGAAGCCAAATACTAAATATCCAAATAGGAGCCAGCCAGCACAAACATGGCTGTAGCTCTTTACCCTGCTCAGGTTCCAGGAACTGCATCTGAGGAGGAAGCTGTCACCTTTCATGTCCTCTTGGTTTCTACAGTTTCCTCCCCTCCAGCTCTGCACACGCCTGGGGCTCTCCGTTCTTTCTCTGAATGTGTTGTACCTCATAAGACAACGATGCACTGTTCCTGCCAGTTCCCCTCTCGAGCATCTCATCCTTCGTCTTTAGGCCACAGGAAGACAGAGTGCCAGCAAACAACCAGTCCCTTTCAGCTTCTGTCCTCATCTCTTCCTTCTTCCTTTTGCTCTGGTTCCTTGTTCCACAGTGACGGTCAGGATGGTGCAATATCTGAGAATCCCTTCCAGCTGTAACATCTGGGATTTCCTAGCTCACTTTCTCATGGGTGCCTTGAGTGCCTTTGCCAACTCTGGGCACTTCCCCCTCACCTCCTACTCATTGCTAATGAGCAGCAAGCACTGATGTTTGAATTAGGAAGATGTCCTCACAGTGTAGGGAGCACCCAGAACCAATTGTACTTGAATGTCTTTACGCAGGTTTATTTTAATTTATGTTGATGTATGTGTGTTTGTATGACTGCACGTATGTGTGAGGTACCTGCGGAGGCTAGAAGAGGGTGTTGGATACCCTGGAGCCAAAGTTACAGGTGCTTGTGAGCCAACAGATATAGGTGCTGAGACTGACTCAGGTCTTCTTCAAGAGCACTAAACCATCTCTCCAGCCCAAGCATGTACTCTACAGTTTTTACCAAAGTGGTAGGTAGCTTTGACTGCAAAAGAAAGAAAGATGTCTCAGCCCTGAGGTAGAATTTCTGAGCTGTTCAGGACGGCTTGAGCTTCTGCAGTCTTGGCACTGCAGAAACCCCATCTGAGTCACAGGCTAGTTCTAACCTTGGTTCTCTTCAGAGAACATTTGCAGCTCATCCGTCCATTTAGGTCTTGACAAACAAGGTCCTGTTGTCCTCAGCAAACTCTTGTTCCTTGTACTTGGCTTTGTTCCCGGTACCCTTCAGACAATGCTTCTCTTCCTTTCTGACTGCTCTGCATGAATATGGGCTGACGGGCTTTAATCTTCACATTCAGGTGGTGGACACACAGGCCCTGGGCACAAAAGTGGTTCCTTATGGTTACAGCTGTTACGTACACATGCACAATGATAATAATAACATAGCACAATTACCAATGGTCATTTAAATCATGTGGATAAAGTCCTCTGGTGATTTTTCAGACCTATAAAATGCTTTTAAAAAGGCTCGCCATCTTTGCAGTGAATATATAAGCTTTAAATAATTGTCTTACTTGTCAGTTTGAGCCATTCTTATGGTCTAAAGCTTCAGTACCACCAGACTGTCTTAACTGTCATGCACTAACATGACTCTTCACCATGGACTATATATAGTCTGGCTGTCCAAACCACCTGTAAAGGAAAAGCATGTGAGAGCTAAACAGTGAGCGATGTAAGGGGAGGGACCTACCATTTCCTTTGAAAGTAAGAACATAGTGGAGCCAGGGAGATGGCTGCATGGTTAAGAGCAGAGTTCAGGTCCAGCAGCCATGTAATACATTGAGCATCTTACACATGCTTACAGCTCCATCTCCAAGGAATGCTACACCCTCTTTGGCCCCCAAAACATGTACATGTACTTGTACACACATAGCCACAAATAAAAGATTTAATGAATCCTAGTATGGTTGCTTCTGGCCTTTTCCTCAGGGTCCCCTCCCTTGCCACCTTCTTTGGTGCTGGCATTTCATCTGTTGCTTCATTGTGCTGCACAGCTCATGCTCCTCCACTGGCCCTGGCCCTTGTTTCTCCTTTGCATCTGTCCTTTGCCTCCCCATCTGCCAGACCTGAAGAGGCTGCCATCTTGCTTTTTGACAAAGAAATAGTAAAGAATTTTTTTTAATTGTGTTCAGTTTTAATGAGAAGCAAAATAGTCACCTGAAAAATACACAGTAAAGATATTTCTACACCTAGTCACTTTATGGCTTTTTTTTTTTTTTTTTTTTTTTTAATGACAGCGTCTTTTATGCTTTTAGCAGAAAACTCTTGTGGATCCCTGGGACCCCTATCAGGGGACTCACCAACCAATTGGTGGCTTCTCAACTATTGTGCAAGAGTCCCTTGTCAGTACATTCTGAATGTGCACATGACAGGATTTTGATGTGGCCTTTCCAAGGTCTCTAAGTATGCTTGGACTGATGCAGACATTTATGTCTGTCTTGTTGCCCCAACCCCATAACACCTTTTGTGTGTCTTTCTACTCCATGAAGTAGACATTGCTGGGGTAGGGGCCTTTATCTGTTTGCCTGGTTTTGTTGGATGGATGTTGCTGCTGCTGTTCTTTTCAATGCTGTAGTCCAAGGCCAGAGCCTCATAAACACAAGACAAGAACTGTTATCTTTGAATTCTATCCCTGGCCCATCTGCAGTCAGACAGATCCTAAGGAGGTCTACACTGAAATAAATGCCCGTTGTCTTCAGTTATTCCTGATAATAACCCTGGGTATATTACCACAGGCATTCTGGGCCTTCTGTCCCCTGGAAAACAAGTCCATCTGGCTCTTCCTAGCAGCCCTGGAGACCTCTGCAGTACCTGTCTTGCACAGTGCACTAGTCCAAGCTTTGCCAATATTAAAATATTGATCTAAAGGGAAGGTCTCTGCCATGTAACTTCCTGTCAGTTATTGAAGGTTGCCTACAGGTTCGAGATTCCAAGATAGCAGCACCAGGCTCCACGGTTTTAGTCCATGACACCTTGTCCCAGTAGAGTAAGAGCCTGGGACCTGGAATCTGGCAACTGGAACAGGGCGAAGGGTTGGGGGCAAACCAGTGACACTGAGCAATCCACTAATGCCTTCCTCTTCGCCCTTTCCTTTCCCCTCCTCCTCCTCCCTCTTCCCCTCCCCTCCCTCCCTTCTTTCTCAGCTTCTGTTCCCACGCTCCTGCCCTACCTTATCACATACCCTTTCCTCCTGACCCATTGCCTTTCCCTTCACGCAATCCACACAAACCCAGAACAGGCCACAGGGAGCCTCCAGTGCATTTTGAAACACAGTGTTTACAATGCAAATGGGATCAAATACATGAGGGGATAAGCAGGCAAAAGCAGACACATCTAGGGGGATGAAGGGCCTCTCCTCCCAACATTTCATCCTGTGTAACTAGATGGAGATTTAGCTGTGTGCTGTCACTTACTGCTCATACACAGCAAGAGTAAGGGACACCCCCCCAGCTGTGGGGTGAGTGCTCCTGTGGCTTGAGTAGGGCCTAGGTAGAGATAGATCACTGCAGACTTTCCTCTGTGGGAGCCACAGCTACCTTGTCAAGAAGGGGGAGAGCTCCACACTCACTGGATGAAGAACTCATTCTGACTTGTCAGTATAGTTACCAGGGATTCAGGATCTCCCCTGAAGAGGCTTCAGCCTGCCTCCCTGTCCCAACGCACCCCTCACCTTGAGTACTACCTGCCAGGTTGGAAGGAAATGATTTTTCTCTGGTTATGCAGGTATTGCTTGCCATGCCTTAAAAACCTTGTGGTGGTGTTAAAATTTTTAGTGTCTCACTTGAAACACATGTATCTTGGTTTCATTGTTAAGCTCTTTTAGCCACTTGAAGACAACTTCTGTTCCGTGAAAGCTAAGGGAAAATGATTGTTTTAGTTGTCACTTTTCTGGTTTTGTTTGAGTGTATTTCTCTTATTTTCTTACAGTGAAGGAAAGGGTGGAGGGGGAACAAATGCCAGCAATCCAAGGAGAGTAGATCAAAAGCAACTTTTCTTTTTCATTGCAGTAGAAAGCCAGATAAATACATATTTTTTTTTCCTGCTTCAGGTCAGAAACCCTTCCCTTGTCAAAAATGCGATGCCTTCTTTTCTACCAAATCTAACTGTGAACGCCACCAGTTGCGCAAACACGGAGTTACCACCTGCTCCCTGAGAAGAAACGGGCTTATTCCCCCCAAAGAGAGTGATGTTGGATCCCATGATAGCACAGGTAGAGCCCCCAGGTGAAGGAGGACCAGGGAGACGGTGCTCCCCAGAGCTCTGTAAAAGCTCTCAGCTCAGGGGCTGTGGAAGACTTGAAGCTCAGCTCCTGCCTAATGGCTGACACCAAGGCCTGTGGAGTTGGGGAAGCAGTGTCAGCCTAGAGGACTTGGGAGCTGCTAAGGGGAGGTTCAGCACCTTCCTTCCAGATGGAAGGAAGGAGGTGTTATGTCTTATGTTGTATACTTTGAGCTCCTGATGTAAATCCCTGAAAGAAATACAAGGCTCTGAAGTTTGGGGGACCCAGCTTCTGCGGCCTTCTTGAGCAGCACTTACCAGTGGACTCAGTACTGCAGGAACTGTGACCCCCAAGCTTTCGATGGGGGTAGGGTCGAGGTGGGGCAAGGCATGGTGTTTCTTTTCAATAACTCTTTCCCAGTATAAACCTGTCCTTGTTTGAAAAAGCACTTTGCATGTCCTTTCTTTAATCACAATTCTGCTTGACCTGGATCCCGGTATTATTCTCCTGAGCTGATGTATGCTTCCTCCCTCCAAGCCCTACAGATTCATTAACACTGCCCCGTTCCTTTTATGCCACCATCGCCCACCCCTTCAGCTTCTGTATTTACTCATGTCCTCTGTTCAATGCACTCCATAATCCACTACCTCCTACCCCCAAACACACCAAACAAAACCAGGCTGTTGCAGGCCACATAGGAGCAAAGGCATTGCAGATGCACACTAAGCTCTGTGGTGTTGAAAGCTGGCATTTGCCCATTGTTTGAATCTAAACCATGGATGTATTCGTCTAGGGCTGCAGTGTGTCTGATTTCTCTTCCTCAGGCTTGGGTGGGACAGAGTGCTGTGTAGTTAGTTTGAGAGGCACCCCAACCCTGGGAGTCAGTGTGGACAGAGTAACAGTCATTAATCCCCACCCCTGACTCCTTGTCCTTACCTCGGTGATGGTACAGCACAGTGGACTGGATTTCAGGGAGAGAGCCTCTGTAGGGACGCTACCTCTACCCTTCCTACACCTCCACTCAGCCAGCCTATGAAAGCAATAAATGCCTTTTGCTTGCTGAGTCCTTCTGCCTGGGTCAGACCCTCTAAGGACAAGAGTGGTCCAGCTGGTTTGCTGGCTCTTCTCCCTACCCCTGACTTCTATTTCCACATAATTCTCCAAGATCTTTGAGTATAGAAAGGTATCCTGCCATGGTTGACTCCCTGTGAGCCAAACCCGATTTGCTTCTCAAGCTCCAGGAAGCCCAGGGCACTGCAGCAGCTGTCTTTGCCACAGACCATCCTGTTAATGTTTAATCACCATTGCCAGGGTACCTATTAGACTGGAACATTTCCTACAGCCTGCTTTACAGAACAGTCTTGGGATTCTTCCCTAACCAGTTCAAGAGGCAAAGCAGTTGACATCAAGACTGCTTTGAGGTGGGAAGTCTCAGTCTTTCTGCATCCTGCTCACACTGGAGGATGCTCACAGGAACTCCACTTCTGACAGCAGAGCTCAGTCAGAATTTATGGTGTGAGCTTAGCTTTGGCACCAAGTGTTAGCCTGTGGGTGTATTTACTTTTTAACTTTACAAGTACAGGTTTTCTTTTTCTAAGGCCCTGAAGTTATATAGACTCTCTTAAAGGGACAAAACCTCTGAGAAAGGAAGTCAAAGGAATGAGTGTCTGGTTTAATTCTAGACACATCTCACAGTGAAAGAGAGGACAAATGTAGGAGGGAGAGAAAGCAGAACGGGAGACATGGAATTGAGGAATTTGAGAAATTTATAAGCCCAGTGGCTGTAATAGTAGCGGAGGGATGGAGGAACAGGCTTCTTGGGGAAAAAAAAAAAATTCTGGTTTTGACCTTGCAAGCAGGGTAGCCCAGGCTATCCTCAAACTCAAGATGATCCTACCTCTGGAGTGGTTCCCAGAATATTTTACCACACCCAGTTTGTGTAGTGCTCAGAGGCAAAGCCAGGCTTTGCAAGCCCATCAGTTTGGTAGGCAAGCACTCTACCACCACCGGAACCACCTCCTCAATCCTAGAGCCGACTTGGTTTTAAAGAGACAGGAAATGACAAGGAAGTTCCTGAAGTTTTCAAGGTTTGGTTTATGTGCATAGATTAAATTCTTTTAAATCCCTAAACATGTTTTATGATGTCAGTGTGACTTTTCCAACCTCATGAGATCTTCCATGAAAATGCAGCACAGATTCCCCCACACCAATGCTAAAAATACAGGGGACAGTTTTAAATACTCAGCTTTAAACTGGTTCTCTTCCCTCTGCTAGGCAGATGTGGCCTAGTCTGCTCTTGAGGTTTTTTGCTTTTTAGTGATGCACGCAGTAGGTATCATGTGGGTAGGTACCTGGACAGGACCCTTTACAATATAAACTTGACTGTTTTAAAACTATTCCTTAATGGAAGCCACTTTTACCAACACAGAAGTCCACCTGCACTGGTACTCACAAATATTCCCCATGCTTAAACACATCAGGCAAAGTGCAGGCAAAACTGGCCATCAGGTTGTATAGGTCAGTTGCATCTGACACATTAGAAATGAAATGACTTTTCATTTCTAGAAAGCAAGAGCTCCTTTACTGTGGAAGTGACCAACAGAATCTGCTGCCCTGTAGGAGGAGCTGGCACTCAATGTTTGCTAGGGTTCCTTCTGCTTCCTCCAGCAGTTTTCTCTAGTGTCAAGGGCACTAAGTGAGGACAAAGAAGCATTTAAGGTTGCATTGTCCATGAGAAATGATGAGCTCAGCAACCTACATTTGGAAGTGGGGTTTTGAGGAGAAGCCATAATAGAACGTAACCTACTCACCATATGTGAGGAGGTTAAATGTATTGTTCCAGAAAATCATACAAACCAGGTCACAGGCTACCCTGCTAAAACACTCCCCCTAGTGGAAGTTTGGAGTGTAACCAGCCACTTTTGTTCACTGTTCTCCCTGAGACCTGGATCATGAGTGAGATAAAATAGCCTTAGTGTTTGTTCTTGGATTTGGTTTCAGAATTTATTTTTATTTTTTATAAGTGGATTTGGGGGTGTTTGTTTTTGAGACAGGGTTTTT
The DNA here is from genome assembly GCA_004025045.1 of Sigmodon hispidus. Taxonomy (NCBI): domain Eukaryota; kingdom Metazoa; phylum Chordata; class Mammalia; order Rodentia; family Cricetidae; genus Sigmodon; species Sigmodon hispidus. The sequence goes on along the minus strand of PVIH01000725.1, from coordinate 6,068 downwards.
CTGTGTATTCCTGGCTGTCCTGGATCTTGCTCTACAGACCAGGCTGGCCTCAAACTCAGATCTACCTGTCTCTGCCTCCCACGTTTTGGGATTAAAGGCATGTGCCGCCGCCACCCATCATATATATATACACACACACACATATTTATCATTTTAAATACATTCTCCCCAATTAAAACAGCCTATGTGCTGGGTTAGTTCAAATTACTCTGGGCCTAAGATGGGAAATGCACAAGTTCAAGACCAGCCTAGGATACATAGCAAACTCCTGTTTCAAAAAAGAAAGAAAGAAATCATGTTTTGCTGGGGGAAAAAAGAAAACAATAATAGGAACATCCTAAGGTATACTAGGAAAAAGTAGAATAAACCAAAAAATTATCTTATTTTTAAACTAGACTAGGGACATGGCTCATTCTGAAAAGTGCTTGCCACACAAAGCAAGCAATCTAAGCATTCTGTACCTTTGTTATAGAGTTTAAACCAAATCCATTCCACAGATGCTCTCTGTAATTCCAGAAAATGAACATAGATGTTTCCCTTAAAGTATAACCTAACCATTAGTGTACGTCTCTCAGGATTGCTGTTTCTTGTCACAAATGATCTTCATAACCATGATTACTTGTTTAAATCTGAAGTCTCTTGAGATACCCAAACCTCCACCAAGTACAGCAAGAATGAACCAGTGAACTGACACTGACACGGGTGGAAGTGTCCTCCCTTGGTTGCAGGTGAGCCTAAAGCTCCAGGCAGGTGTGAAGTATAAATACCATCTCAGAGGCAGCTCCTTTCCCCAGCCCCAAGACCCGCCTTGATGGCATATGATGGAGCATGTGACACTGAGAAGGAATGATAAGCATGTGGTGGCCTTCTGGCTTATTACACCATAGCAAATAAAAGTCTCACATTAGGTGCATGAATCTCAAGCACTGGTCAGTGCTGTGTTACCAGAGAGTACACCTTCTATATGTGCTCTAAAACAGTGAGGTTCCCCTTTGGGGTTCAGAGGAAGCACTGAAAAGCCATAGTAGTAAATTAGTCTGAAGCTAAACAGTACTCTTCAGCCAGGTTCCTTTGCTCTAGAATCATTAAGTCCTTGTTCAACCTTAGTAGAGAAAAAGTAATCTCTCTCTCCCTCCCTCTCTCTCTCTGCCTGTCTCATAGCCCAGTCTGGCCTTGAACTCGCTGTGGAGCCCACCTTAGCATCAAGCTCTGACCTACCTGCTTTAGTACCTAAAGGGCTGAGATTGCACCAATATGCCTGACACTGGTGTTATTAATGTTCACCATGGTGCCCTCTTTAGGGTCCTTAAAAGCTGATGGACTTTTCGTGTCCAGTTCTGTAGTGGGAGGAAGAAATCACTGTCTGTAAGAGACTTACCTTATAGGTCCCTGTTGTCATGCTCACCCACACTGCAGCCTCTCAGGGCCACCTGTCATCCCTCCACATGCTCTTGACCAGGTTTGTGTGGAAGGTCCTCTGCATGCATTGTTTACAGGTGCACAAGCATCTTCTCTGGCCTCTACCTGGGGAAGTGCCTATGGACTATGCAGAATCCATATGGGGGGTTGTTTCCTTTTAATCTCCTTGAGGACCACATTTGGAATATGGGGGGTTCTTGTGTATGTTGCATGTTTGTAAAAGCTCTTTGCACTGGAAAGATAACCTTTACAACTTGACTTCCTCAACCTCCTAGTGCTGTGAGTCCTTGGAATGCACGCCCTCTCTGTCTGCACTGCCTGAGTCACTCACACCTTCCTTGGGGTGGGGACAGCAGAGTGAATAAGGGTGTGACAGTGGAGGTCAGGAGGCACCAGAATCCATCTGCTTAACTGGGAATGTGAAGGCTGGCTCAGTCCTTCTTACAACTCCAGGTTCAAAAAGTCCTCACTAGGTTTAGTGTCTGGGCTACCAGGGTGGGTCCAGCCAAGTCCCAGTAGAGCCCTTGAAACGGGCATGCTTGGTGTCACCTCATCTGAACCCCGTCCTTCCCTGCTCTGCTTGCTTACACAGACAGCCAGTCAGACACAGACACATTGGCCACCCCAGGAGAGGTGCTGGATCTCACAGCTCCGGATAAAGAGCAGCCACCTGCAGAGGAAGCTGTGGTTCTCAGCCCAGCTACACAGGACCTCACTGTTAAGGAGGCCAAAGCAGAGGCAGCCCCTCCTGAGAATGAGGAAGAAAAGGAGACAGAGGAGAACCCAGAGCCAGAGGAAGAGTGTGGCATGGAAGAGAGCACCAGAGATGCAGATGCCCCGGAGGAAGACACAGCCAGCAACCAGAGCCTGGATCTTGACTTTGCCAGCAAGCTGATGGAGTTCAAGCTGGCAGAGAGTGAGGCAGGCACTGTGGACAGCCAGGGCCCAGCCCAGCAGGACCAGAAGCATACCTGCAATACCTGTGGAAAGAACTTCAAGTTCCTGGGCACCCTAAGCCGCCACAGGAAGACACACAGCTGCCAGGAGCCCAAGGAGGAGAAGGAGGCACCTTTGCCAGAGAATGAAAGTGCTGGCAGAGCCACCGAGGGGTCCTCACCATCCCCTGAGCCTGAGGAGAAGCCGGCCGAATCCCCAGCAATAGATCCAACCCCAGGAACCAGGGAGGCCTCAGTGGAGAAGCAGAATGAAGAAACAGAGGGTCCCTCTGATGGAGAAGTGACTGAGAAGAAAGGTGACGGCGACAAGAGACCAAAGACGGACTCCCCCAAAAGCATGGCCAGTAAGGCAGACAAGAGGAAGAAGGTTTGCAGTGTGTGCAACAAGCGCTTTTGGTCCCTGCAGGACCTCACCCGGCACATGAGGTCACACACAGGTAGGAAAACAAACCCAGCCTTCCAGAAAAGGCTACGGTGGCCTACTTTGGTCATTCTGGGTCAACTGGAAGTCAGTTCCATCCAAGGGCCATTGAGAAAACTGGCTGGATTGCAGGGTTGTCCTTCAAGCTGAGAAACTGGGGCTTTCATGGAGTTGTCTCCTTACCCCTGAGAGTGGCACAGGCCTTCTACAGGGCAGGAGAGTGGTCCCTCTGCATGGTACATTGGAAAGCACTGTTTTCCTCAGCTACTCAGCTCGCCTTGTCCTCTACAGATAGGGTAGTGGCTGCCCTGTCCACAGGCTTCTAGAACAAGAACAGCAGGCATATGTTCCATCCGGTATAGCCCTAAGTCAGACTCTAAGAAGGACATGGGGTATACATAGCAGGGAAGGCAGGTGCTGTCCTGCCTATGTTGTGAAGACCCCATGTGTCATCCATTAATGGAACTGTGACTCACTCTGTACTGGCTGCCATATGGGCACATCCTTGTCCCTTGTGGAGGTCAGCCTGCTACCTGTGAGGCTGGAGCTGCAATGGCCAAAAAAGATCCTATTATTTTGGCACAGAGATGGGGTGGGGAGAAGACAGAGGAGAGACCTAGATAGAACTGTGAAGCCAAAAGATGGAAACATCCCTCCTCCACCATTCCTCTAAAGAGAGCACCCTAACCCCTGTCCAGAAGGCATATTCCATGCCCACACACACACACAGTCAGCCTTGGCACAGCCAGATGGGCCTACATGGTACCTTGTTCTGGCCAGAGGTGTCCTCAGCTGCAGCAACTTGGTATGTAAGCTATCAGGAAAAGCCCAACTGCACCTCTTTGTGCCTTGATTGAGGGGCTGTCGCTAGTCTTGTGGAGCCTCTCCATCCTTCCACAGGACTCTGCTTCTGACAGTCTTTTGAACTCAGAGTGTGGAAGACTTAGGTTGAGAGGAACAAGAGAAAGAACGTGATGTCTTGCCAGTTTCTTCCTGAGCAGTAAGGGTTATTTATGTTATTTAGTTCTGGGTGCTATCTTTGTGTAGAGTGGGCACGTGGGAACCAGTGGCATTTATGGTAATGGACATGTCATTTTGCTTCTCTTGTTGCTCAGGAGAAAGACCATACAAGTGTCAGACCTGTGAGCGAACCTTCACCTTAAAGCACAGCCTAGTTCGACACCAGCGGATCCACCAGAAAGCCAGGCACAGCAAGCACCATGGGAAAGACAGCGACAAGGACGAGCGGGCTGAGGAGGACAGTGAGGATGAGTCCACCCACAGCGCTAACAACCCTGTCTCAGAGAATGAGGCTGACCCAGCCCCTAGTACCAGCAACCATGTGGCCATCACCAGGAGCAGAAAAGAGAACTTGGCCAATTCGGAGAAAGATTGTAGCCGGGAGGAGAAAGCTGCAGCAGAACGAGCCACCGAGCCCAGCCACAGCTCCCCCAAGGAGCAGGCGTCCCCAAGTGAAACAGACCCCGGGAGCCCAGCAGCCCTAGTGCAAGACTTGTTGGAGTTGTGCGCCAAGAGGCCTGCCCCAATCCTGGCGGCCACCGACAGTGCCTCCTCGCAGCTCCTGGGGATGGAATGACAGCTTGCCCTGTCCCCATCAGCGTGCAGACAAAGCTAGCAGAGCGTCCCGAATATAGATTTCACAAGGCTTTCTCAGTGCCCTTCAGATGTCTGGGGAGAGGTGAGAGAGGGCAAAGAGACAAGCAACCAACCAGCTCGTGCCATAGCCTTACCTAGTGCGCATGCTCCGGCCCCACTATGGCCGGCTCCAGTGCCTTAACTACTTATGGGTCCTCCCGTGCCGTTGTGGGTGTGTACCCCCAATGGCGTTTTAACAAAACAAATATTTTAATGAATTATTGGGAGTATCTCTTCATTTAAGCATTAACATTATGTTTTTGTATTGGTGTGTCTAAGCTTGTTTTTGTGAACTTACCATAGTGCTGTTTGTTATGTGAGCTGGAAACAGAAGAAGAAAGCTTAACCCTTGGATCCCCGTAGCCAATAACTGGAAGACAATGATGTGAATTTCATGTACATGATCAGAGGGAAGAGGGTGTGAGGCTGATTTCTAAGCTAGACTTTTTTTTTTCTCTGGGTCACCTGGTGGAGGAGCCATAAACTGGTCTTTGTTGTTAGTGGATGTGGTTGATGCAGAGTTCCAATGTGGTGTGAGCCAAAGCCAGGAAAGATTCTAGCTTCAACCTCACGTGTCTCCACTCTCTCCGTGTTAGAAATGGCTAATGTTCAAATTCTTAATTTACAGAGAAGAATGGCCTCCTCAACAGCATAACCTATGGAGGACATACCTAGATGTTGTATTTGGATTTTCCCCTCTCCCCATTTGGTGTATGTTATTAATATTATTATTGTTATTATTGTTATTATTATTATTATTATTAGTTCATCAGTTTGCTGGGCTCTGCATTCAGCAGAAACAAATGGGCAATATTTGTCCTGGGAGACCTGCACTGCTGCCTGGTCCCCGCATAATGTGTGCCTGAAGCTTTTGTTGGCACACCAGTGATGGCTCTTCTACTGTACTCAGACAAGCCTTTCTTCCATGACTGTAGAAGCCAGCAGGGGCCAGGAGTGGTCCTCCAAGCATGGCTAAGGAATGGCTCAGAGGGATAAGGACGTACGTGTGGTGGGAAACAAGCATCCAAGATACCAGGTCATACCTGGGGCACCTCAGAATGAGCTTGCAAGGCATCCCAGTCTTCCTGCTGAGCCCGGTCCAAGCCTTTCCCCCAGCTGTGCTACTGTCGTTTGAGAAGCAATGAGATACTACTGCTGGTGATGAACTGAACTGCGTGTGCAAGGTTTATACTAGAGGGCTGTCTTCCTGCAGTGTGGGGTTTGCTGCTCAGAGAGAGCAGCACTTTTCATTTTCTAACTGGCCAATCTCCTGGTGCACAAAGGCAGGGTTTCTTTTATTCCCGAGTGTTCTATACAGGCAGTAGGCATCCCTCATCAGCAAAAAGAAACCGCTCCTACTGTAGCTGACCTGTGTTCAGCACCCTGTTCTTTAGCCGAGACTGAGGATGCCTGAGCCACACTGCTACTAGAGCCCCTGTGCTTGCCCCTTGCCTTAAGACTTCCCTAGGGGAGGTCTTCCTCTCCTCCACTTCCCTCCCTGTGGCTCCATACGCACGCACCTCTGCCCCGAGACATTTGTACCCTTTTGTCCACCAGTTTCCAGTGGCTAAAATTCAACCACCCTGACTCCAATGGAAGATAGATATTCTAGAGAT
>PVIH01000724.1:20242-303509 GCA_004025045.1 Sigmodon hispidus | reverse complement strand
ACCCTAAAGAGGCACATTCACACTCCAAAGGTATTAGCTCAACTATGTTCATAGCAGCATTATTTGTAATAGCAAGACCCTGGAAACAACCTAGATGTCCCTCAACTGAAGAATGGATTAACAAACTGTGGTACATATACACAAATGGAATACTACTCAGCAGTAAGAAAAAATGATATCCTAAATTTCGCAGGCAAATAGATGGATTTGGAGAATATCCTCCTGAGCGAGGTATCACAATCTCAAAAAGATAAGCAGGGGATGTACTCACTCATTTGTGGTCTCTAAACAAACAAACAGGAAAAAAAGCCAACCATGCCCAAGCTGCAAACCACAACCACTGAACAGCTTGGAATCAGAAACACCCTGGACTGATCCTTCGGATCCCACTCCAACTATAGGAACACCTGACTCACTCTTGAGGGAGGGGGGACAAAACTGGATTTGCCAGGAGTGGAGACTGATCCAAGCATTATTGGGTCAGTGGGACCATAGGACTGTCTGCTCCCTGCCCAGGGAGGGGATGAGGAGTTGTGGAGAAGAAAAAATGACCTGATGTGGCGGGAGGGGGAAGGGACCTTGAATAAAGATATACAGGGATGGAAAAAAAAAATTCAGAGGGAAAGCTGAACACGAAGTAAATATATATGTAGCAATCTTATTTGCATTATCACCCTTGATAAGTCATGCTTATGATTTTTATCTTCTTTATAGTTATTGTTAACTTATCAGCATTTTAAATTCATTATACTGTTTTTCTTGGTAAATACAAAATAAATAAAGAAGAAAAAAAGAAAAATTTAAGTTTATATTATAGTTTTATTTTTAAATTTAACTTATAACTATTTTATTATAATGGTAATTATAAATCTTAGAGGATAAAACTTATTGGGAGAGAGGTGTAGTTTTTTATTAGGTTGTTTTATGTTGGTTTGTGGGCAACAGTATTTTTGTGGGGTCTTATAAAATTAAAACAATGGTTAAGTCTTAATGAATTGATTATAAACATCTATAACTATTTTTAGAGTATAGGGTAAGTTTATTTGAAAATTTTGTTAAAGGTATGACATGAAGTTATTTTATAACTGTCTTGAATGGTCTATATTTTAAAAGTGATTATTGAGTGATGCATAGTAAGTTTTTTTGGTTTTGTTTTAATGTTTTTTAGGAGTTGTTTGTTTGGGTGGTTTTTTTTTTACGTGGTGGGGGCTTTATATTTTTTTGATGTCTTGGAGTGTGTTGGTAGGAGAAATTATTTATAGAGGAGAGTCTAAGAAGTATTAATATTAAGTGAACATTTTAAGTCTTTAGGAAAGATTGTGTGTAGATAAGATTTTTAGATTAAAAGAAGAGGAAATATACAGAAGTAGTATTTAAGATAAGAGTATGATAATATTGATCTTTATATTTTTTGTTTTAAAACTCTGCACAGAGATGTTTAGCTTATTTTCTAGAGAACTTAAGAACTAAAGGAGGGAAAGTCTAGGTATTAGGGTCTGAAACAATTAAATTTTTTTGGTCATTAGTGTTTTTTGGGCAACATTTAAATCTCACTACAGGGTCAGATAAAATATTTGAGGAAATAATAGGCAAATGAAATTTTGATGGTACAGGCATGTAATCCTATATGCACCTGGGATTACAACTGCAATCTTAGCATGCAAGATTATGAGTTCAAATTGAGCCTCAAACTACACAGCAAGGCAAGAGGGAAGAGGGGAGAGAAGAGGAAAATGAATTAGATGTAGAAGGGAGAAGGGGACAAGAGAGTGTAATGATGGGTAAATATTTATGGTAAAACTCATCAAGCTCACTTCAACTATCTTTAGTGTTGTGTGTCAACTACAACACAACACAGCTGTTGAAAAACAGGGAAGAGGGAATTTAGCTCCATCTAATGAGGATTAGTTACAGGAGAAAAGTTAGGTTACCAAACAATACACATGTTGTTGCTCCATGGTGCTAGGAATGAAACCCACGCACTATACCCCTAAGCTATACCCTCAGCCCTGCTGGGAAAACATTTTAATAGTATTTATTAGAATCAACTTGGGAACCAAAAAAACATCTGTAAAGCATATGCATGGTACAAACTGTTTAAATACTGCAAAACATCCCCATCTATCCCAAAATGCTGTTTTCTCAAAACACAAATTGAAAGAACAAATATGCATCCTCTGTTCTATGTAATTCTTGGACTGCCTCCCAGATCTGAAATAATCTTCACTCTCAGTATAGAGAGACATAAGAAAACTACTTTTGCTATTTTATGTTCACACCTGGTAAATGAAATCTTTATTACATTTCCTACTTGGACACTAGGAGTTGTAAAATGTACTGAAAAAAGGCCAATTCTGACATAGTATAGCACACTGCCTTTGTACAATTTCCTTAGTGACCATTTTTTCAAGAACATAAAATTGGTTTCACATCCTCCTATGGAACATGTGCAAACCGAATGACTAAGAATAAGATATTTTAGAATAATAAAACTACCTGTTCATAAGCAACAAAAATCCAAAAACCTATTATCTGATGTGAATAAAATATGGTTAGACAATAAATTTGAAAGAGGCTGTCAAAAGGTATCAACATTCACTTTTTACACATTACTCTTAATTATATACTATTATGATACACTAAAGAAACATTATATTTGTTATGAATTATGAAAAACTGAAACCCTGAGACTGGTGTTCCCATAGTCTTTATTAAAGATGGGGCAGTGAGATGGCTCAGTGGTTAAAAGCACTCAGTGAGTGAACCTGGTGTAAAGTTCAATCCCAAGAAACTACATAAGTATAAAGAGAGCCAATTTCATAAAGTCGTCATTTGACTACACAGGTGCACCACAGCATATGTATAGATGTGCATGCACTTTTGAAAACTTGTCTTTACACAAATTAAACATGGAACTTAGCAAGCCTGAGTTTTCCCTATTTGGTTCTCTGCCTTCCTACCCCAACCATACAGCACAGAAAACATGAGACTAAATTTTGCATTTTCATTCCTATGTATGACAGAAATATAATTGTGATTAGGTGGATGGATGGATGGATAGGTCTATAGGTAGATACATACGTACATAAATACATAGAATTTAATTTTTCTTGGTTTGTGCCTTACAAAAATGGTTTTATGTGTATTCAATAGGTTACATTTTTATTCACCATGAGGTTCCTAAGACCAAGAATGGCAGTGGAACTATATGTGGTTCCTTGGGTTTAATTGATAGTATCACTGTGTAGACCTATCATCACTTATATGTCTGCTCCCCCCCCATTGAAGTTTTCACCTTGTAACTGCTATTATGGAGATAAACATTGTAAGTACTATTTTCCAAAGTCATGGAGTATTCCATATCCCAACCAACAATATGTAAAAGCCGACGTCCTTAGCAGATTCTTCAATCTAACAAGTGGTCTCACTCCTGTTTCCTGTTCTTCCTGTCTTATTAGCTCTCCAACATTCCCATTCTTACCTGCAGCTCAATTTTCACTTTTCCTATTGACATATACAATTTTGTTTGGTTAAGTATCCTACAAAATACTTATATGAATTATATGTGTTGTGACTACATGATTTTTCACCACACTCCATTTTTATGTTTTGCAATGAATGTGACTCATTGTATCTGATTTTTTAAAATTAAAAAAAGCCTTTAATGTGAAATTTTTAATCCTTTCTAGCATGGTTAATGCCTTTTGTTATACTGTTTTTGATAAGTCCAGTCATGTAACCAACACACACACACACAGTGTGTCTTTCCTTTAACACTTCCTTCAGTAGTTATTGATGGAATTCATTTTGTTAGGTGTGAGTCATAGTCATCATCCCAATCCACATGGATAACTGGCAGTGCCATAATCATTCACTAAATAGGTCACTGTATTGAGATTCTCCAGAGACAGAAGAACTGCTGGGTATATGGATGTATAAAAACTGGTCTGAAGAGGTATTTCCATCAGTAAAGTGCTTACGGTGTAAGGTGAGAACCTCAGTCCAATCCCTAGAATACACAGAAAAGGACAGGGATAATGGCACACTTGCAACCCTCATGCTGGAGAGGAAAGACAGGCAAATCCCTGGAGCTCACTGGTTAGCCAGAAAGCTTCAGTGAAGAGACCTGCTCTCAAGAAACAAGGTAGACAGCTCCCAAAGAACAATAAAGGGCAACTTCTGCTGTCCACATTAGCGCACACACACATCTTTATTCTTATATTTCCCAATGCCATCAGTAAGCACTTTCTATTATTCTAATGTGCTATTTATTATTTTTGTGTGGGGGGGTGTACCCAAGGAGGCCAAAAGAGGGCACTGGCTCCCTTGGGCTGGAGTTACAGGTAACTGTGAGCTGACCACTGTGGGTGCTGGGACCCAAACTCCAGACTTCTGAAGGAACAGCACACACTCCTACATGCTGAGCCACACTGGAGTTCAGTGTCATCTTTTGTCTTTTCTAAATGATTCCACTTGAAAATTTACATTTGAAAATTTAAAAAGATACTATCACTAACTCAATGTCCCTATTAAAGAATTTAATAAATAAGTAACATTAATTATACATAAATATCTGCTGTGCCTTTTGCTCATTTTAAAAGCATGTCACCTTATTTCATTCATTCAAATGTAGTTGAATATGTACTTCTAATTTTTTTCTTAACACTTTGAAACATTCCCTGTTATTTTCACTTGGATTAAAAGCAGGGTCACTAATAATTAATGGAGGTTTAGAGTTTACTTAAGAGAGAAACTGGCTCAACCAATTCTCAGCCCAAAATTTTAAGGGAGGATCCTGGCTGGCCACAGAAAGGAAGGAAACTCCTGCTGTGCCCCTGTGGCTAAGGAATGGGCACAGTGCCAACACTGCGAGTGACAGAACTAAGTTGTGGTGATGAAGTATCTGCCAGTGTATGGGGCAAATAAATTTCGTAATGCTAAGTTAATGTCTCACATGACTGAAATTTACTGATGTATTTTGGTTTTTAAGAGAAAATCCTTACCAACAGTCCCTTAAACACCTTAAAAAACCCTGACAAATTCACACACAAAGGTAGAATAGGCAGCTCTTCAAAGATACATTTGGACTTTGGCACAAATAAGGTAGTCCTACAAGAACTACCTATGCCAGCCCCAAAATAGACCTCAAATCTAAATCTATCCTGTTGTCATCCTCTTGCGAACAGGGCCTGGCAGCAGCTCCTGTCACCTGGACATCTCCAGTCTACTTAATCTTAGTAGAATGAAGTCCTCACTTCCTACCAAGGCCTCTGAGTGACCTGGTAGCTGTTTACCCAGCCTCATCCCGGGCTGCCCTTTCACACTGTGTGCTGCCATTCTGTGGTCAGTACCCTCATCACGTCAAGTTACCTATCACCACTTCTGCATACAGCACCCTACCAACAAGAAATGTTCGGCAACGTCTTATCTATTTAAAACCTTTTGGTTTTGTTTAAATGTTATCTTAGCAAAGGCTACTTGGCTAAATGACCAGACAGAAGCTACCAAATACCTCTACCTGTGCCCACAAGTCATGAGACCCCAAAATACTGTTATCAATTCTTTCACACAGAATGTTCAGCATGCCAAAGTTCCCCAACAAAAGCTATTTTAATGAAGCTGAAACTTTCAACATGGCCCGTTTTCTTTGATCATAATTAAAATGTTCCCAGTTTTGAAATAATCTTTTAAAATCTTAAGTTATTACAGGAAAACAAGATTTATGGATAGTGTGGAAAAAATAATCTGGCAGAAATTACCACTCCTAGTCTTTACTTGCAAAAGAAATGAATAAAGAATTATACTGGGTTTTAAATCTTAAGATTTAAAAAAAATTCAAACAGGCATTATAAGTGTTTGGCTCAATTTCTAGACAACTGATATTTCTGTAACTGTCAACAATGCTTCTTCACAAAGTCACACATGAAGAGTAAAAACATAAGACTCCCAATAACATAAAGCATTATAATAGTAATTACAGAACACAAATGTTTTAATAAACTTCATATTTCAATAAAGACAATGAACATTTAAAAACAATTACATCAGTACAGTAAAGATAACTGATTCCACAGAACACTTATAAATGCACTTTTCCCTCAAAAAAAACAAAGCTTTTTTTTCACAGATTTAAGTAACAAATGATTTACATAGTCTTTAGATTCCCAAATATATACAGAACTTTTTTTACTCTACAGAAACTGGTATGCAGCAGTTAAGGGGGAGTGTGTGTGATAATTCTGTCCAACAAGAAATCTCTTGGGAAATTTTCTATCAATGAACATTTAATAACCACATATTTCCCCTCCATTATTACATGAAATTCTGGACACTCTAGCATATAATAGTGTTCCTATTTCCAAACACTATTTCTAATGAGATCACACGTGGCTGATAGCTGACTTATCCTTAGCCACATGCACACAAGCTTGTGCCAGTCAGAAACTCCTGAAGATAACACTGACCACAGCAGCAATGGGATGTGCACGGGTGACACAGCAGTTAATAGCAAGTCACATCCTGCTCCTGAGCACTCTGGACAAGCACCATTAGGGTCTTCTGGAAATGAGTCAAGAGCCCCCTTTCTGTGTCAGAGGCTGGTCCCTCCAGTTAGCCAAAGAAAATAAGCAGCTATTGGCAGTGAGGGTTACTAGTCTGCATAGAACTAAATGGTCACCAATACAAATTGTTTTTTTTTAAAGCTCCAAAACTGTGTCTGATAAAGATCTGGTTCTTATGTTTGACTTTGCTGTTTGTATTTGCATATGTTTTTTAATGTTCCTAACTATACCTAGACTTTCAGATTAAGATACAAGGAACATAAGAACATGGCTTGTCACCATAATTAACAACTCTGTGTATATAATAGAATGGAGGGGACAGGGAAACCGTGTGTGGCTGTAAGGTAAAGCAGGCCACTGGGACATCATCCTACAGTTCTCCACCATCAAGCAAAATACATTCAAAGCGCCAGAGCTAGGTCTTAAAAATGTAATCAATTACAGAGACCAGTCTAACTCAGTTCTCAAATACTCCATGGTGAGACTTATAATCAGAAAGGGTCAGACTTTAAAAATACATATTATTTTTTTTAGTTGAAAAAACAAAATTACTCAAGGAATCATTCTAAATGAGTCAGATGTGAAGTTCCAAATATTAGCTTCTTTGGTGCCCAAGTCAAAGGTGTCAATAATCAAGTTCCCACTCCTGAAAAGTGCTACCAAAGGACACCCAAATGTTCTATGCACAACAATACACAACTTCACCAAACTTCCTACCACTGACTAGTTCAGGTGCTCTCTTGTGCCACCCAAAGAAAAAGCAAGGAACTGAGGGAGAGGTAAAAGCTGGGATAACCACAACAGCATACTACCCTTTGTCTTTTCCCCAACTGGTCAGCTCCAAAGGGCGGTATGTAAAGGACTAAAATATGAGGGGTAGTAACTGAGATGCTCTTTATCAAGACTGTAACTGTAAGAAACACAAACTTACAAACATCAGATGAACAGTGATTCCTAGAAGGCAAGAATGAAAGGCTCATTTGTGCAGTAGTAGGATTGGCACTGAGAAGTATCCAAGCTGTTCTAGACAAATGCTTCTTATTGCCTATGAACTGGTTACCATGGCTATCACTTTTCCAGCCTAACTAGAGAGCCTTTCACCTTCAGGGCATGTTTGGTTGATAATCTTTCTTGCCTTCTACCTTGAATTCAATATTCCAGCTTTAAATCCAAGTGCTTTATCTAGGCAATAGTGAGACTCCAAAGTTTTCCCAATATTTATTTTGAGGTAGTGCTCATTTATTTGCATTCTTGGCTCTCAAACACCACCAGGTTAGTGAACCCATTTAGAAATACACAAGTCAAAGGTGTAGAAAATAAATAAGATTCTGTCTTCAGGTAGCAGGGCCTTCGTATAAAGGTCAAGTCACATTCAATGGATAAACTGTTTGAAACTTCTAAAACCTGTTTATAACCACAGCTATAAATTAAAGTGCTTTGAATTTTGTTTAATGTCTAAAATCAGTGATTTAGAATCATCATGTTTTAAAATTTGCTTGTATTGACTTCAGGGGACTGAAATCATTTTGTATAAAAGAACAGAAACTTTTTTCTTCTCAAAAGAAACTCAGCATAAATTAAATCCAGGTTACTTTTACAGAACTGGAACAGAGTTGAAATGGAATTACACCACAGCACATGCTATATTTCACACAGACCAAGTATAAAATCAGTCCTGCCTCTCAATAGCCAATGCAAATGAGCTCTGCAGTCTTCCCAGGACAAGGTAGATATGTATAGTTACTCCAGACAATGTAACAGATTGTTTATGCCTCACAACAGGTACACAATTCACATTTAATTCATGTAATGTAATGTAATGCCCTACTGCTCATCCGTCAATGTCGACAACTCAAAGCATTTTTTGTATGCTACATGGAAGGTGAGCTTCACTTCTACTGACCAGAGTAAGCCAATATACACAAGACAAAAATGAAAAGGAAAAAAAAAACAAACCAGAATCACACATCTCTCTGTACATTTCATGCAAGCTGGGCACGATGTGAAAAGAACATATACAAGGCACCCTTTCTAGGGCCAAACTCTCACTATAATGGCTGATTATATGCAGAAGAGCCTGCATGAATCAAAGGTCCATGGCAAACTTCAAACTAAGGAATACCAGTGACTTATTTTTCTTGTAACAATGCAGGAATATTGATGTTCCAACCAATAGCTTGCCTATCAAAACCACATGTGAACAAATTGCATATGGGGTGGTCTTCACTCCATGCTGAGCAGCACACCATTCGTCTGTGACCCTAGGAATAAACACAAAACAGAATTAATCCATTACTCCTGAAACAAAATGTAACACTTTCACCGCACTAATTACATTCCTCAAGTGAATAAAGTAAAAGTGAAAACTCAACATCGGAATAGCTCAAGTGAGCCGAAAACTACTATGCATGGCAACAGGCCTGTCAGTGGCAAGCTGGTAGAGCAAGAGTGAAATGTGTGCCACTGGAACAGGTGAGGACATGAGAGGCTTATACCAAAAGACATGATTGGTCTTTCTTCAGAAAATGATAAGATTATAGTCACACACAAACAATAATGTTCACTTTGAAATTTTTAAATGAACAAGCAAAGCTAGAAGACATATTTTCAGACACACTAAACCAAATTCACTCAAAGACCTCAAATATCATTTAGTAAATAAATAAAGAGTTCAGATAATAAAAGAAGTAAAAATATATACATAAAACAAAAATAAAGGTGGTTTTTTTCAGTTGACTCAAGTCCTTAGGAATTGAAATTAAATATCAAAATGTTAGAGGAAATTACTACAAAAATAGTTTACAAAATTTGTTACGTGTATGTACAGATATTTGAGCACTTAAGATAAACACTTAGATGTCTGCACACTACACAGTAGGAATAACTCATAAATGAATGCAATAGCTCTAATACATTGTTATACATAAACACATAAAGCACAAGGATTGAGTAAAACTGACAGGTATTTATCAAGTAAAATAAATAGTCAGCAAGAGTCAGACATGTTCTTCTGTAAAACATTCAATATAAACACTGTTTATACATATGGGGGACTCAGCCATGCTACAAAAATAACTATAAAAGAAAAACCTGTGTAACAAGTTTTTCACTGATTTTTTTGTTTGCTTTGTTCTGTTTGGGTTTTGTTTTGTTTTGAAGAAAAACACATCTACATCCATTAGTTGGCAGTAAAGCCATGTCTTTAGATAGAGACTATTTAAAATATAAATGCAAGGTATTCTCAAAGAATAGTGAAATCAGGTGCTGGCCAACTGGGTGAGAGAAAATGGCCATCTAGCTGAGAGCTACCCAGGGAGAAAGCTGAAAGCCACATCTGTCTGACAAGTGAACACTCACCAAAGGTGGAAGAGAAACTTCCACACATTATGTGGTCACAGCATCATCAAGCACCCAGAAAAGAAGGATCATCCACTAACCTACACAGAGTGGTTCTACTCAGCACTACCGTGGATAGTAACAACAGGCATTCTTTCATTAAAAGCCCTAGGACTCTGGCCACGTAGGACCTGCTTTATTTATCTGCAAACCAACATGTTAGAAATCACTGGACCTCGGGGCCTTTTGACCCAGCTCTTCCTAACAGTCTCCATAGCATACTTCCTTGAAACATTTACCCCAAAGTAAAATAATTTAAAGTCGCTTGTCCTTTTCATTGGGTATGGTGGCACATGCACCTGTAAACTAGCTACCTAAGGGGGCTCCAAGTTGCAGCCAGTAAGACCTTCTCTAAAAGTGAAATTTAAAGTGCTGGGGGTATAGCTCAGTCATACAGTGCTTCCCTAACAGGAATGATAGCTGTGGGTTCAATACCTATTAGTGAAGGAAACAAGCTTCCTATATACCAGCAGTTCTCAGCCCCAACAGAAAACACAGATATTTACATTACAATGTATTTTTCCTCCTTTAGTTTTTTGAGACAAGGTTTCTCTGTATAGCCCTGGCTCTCCTGGAACATACTCTATAGTCCACACTAGCCTCAAAATAACAATAGCAAAATTAGTTATAAAGTAACAACAAAAAATAATTTTATGGCTGGGGAGTCACCACATAAAGAACTATATTAAAGGGTACAGCATTAGAAAGATTGAGAACCATATACATGATTTGTTTTGGTTTTCTGTTCTTAAAACCAGTCAGCTGAAAGCATCTACAACAGTAAGCAAGTGATGTCTAGTTGTAATTCTCTGATACTAAAACTCATTTATTTGAAGAATTACAGGTCTAAAACAAAGTTAAATGTTACACATTAATCTTAAAAATAAACCTATTTCACATATTGCTATATGAAAGAATAAACCCAGGCACAAAAATTCTACCATTCCAGCAAAGCTGAGTATTTTATAGGTAACTCTATATGGAATTAGGACTACAAAGTTCTCCTTAAAACTCCTTACTTTTTTGAGGGAAAAGAAATCATCAGAATAATAAAAGTAACATACACTGTGGTCAGTCTCTTCACAATCACTTTCTTTATATGTTAACAACAATTTTAGGACACATGTAGAAAGCATGACTAAACTCTGATGAGCAGGTTAATTCATGGCCTTGCAAGATTGTGAAATGATTTTACTGATTTTATGGGGATTTCCCTAAAATGCACATTAAAATCATCATCATCATCATCATCATCATCATCATCATCATCATCATCAACATCCTGTGTAGCACACTTTTGTGAGTAGCAACAAAAAGTAACTGAAACACCACTGCTGGAGGTGATATTTGAGAAATCATGTACCACTTAAAGAGAAAAAAGTAAGTACCACATGGGTAGCTAATTCCTACTTCACACTACATCTCCAAAGTCATCCTTAGTCCTGTTTGCAGTATACACAACTGATAGAAAGCTGGCTTGTGAACTGTATTCTGAAGCATTCCATGATGAAGTGAGAGTCCTACCAACAGGAAGGAATCAAAAGAAAAACAGACAAAGCAGCAACAGAAGTTTTTAAAAGGCACAAGCAATGCTCAAAGGTGTAGGCAAATAACCTAAGAGGACCAGGGAATGGATCCATAATAGAATGTATTGGCTAACTCACACATCACAGTGGCAGTCAAAATGATGGGGGCGGGGGGTAGAGACAGATATGGAGCAGAAGTACTTTAAGCCAAAGTCATCTGAAAGAAGGAGACTTTGGTTGAGAAAAATGTCTCTGTAAGATTCAGCTATAGGGAACTTTCTTAATTAGTGACTGTGGGATGGCCCAGCCCATTGTGGGTGGTGTCATGCCTGGGCAGGTGCTTCTGAGTTCTCTAAGAAAGCAGGCTGAGTATGTCATGAAGAACAAGCCAGTAAGCAACACTTCTCCATGGTCTCTGTATCAGCTCCTACCTCCAGGTTCCTGATCTGCTTGAGTTCCTGTCCTGACTTCCTTTGATGATAAACTGTGATGTGGAAGTATAAGCCAAATAAACCCTCTCCTCCCCAAGCTGCTTTGGTCATGGTGTTTATCATAGCAATAGTAACCCTAACTAAGACACTGTGCTTTGGGATCTCAGTTAAACATATAGCCTAAAGAAAGGAGTGTTCATTATGATCTCTTTCTCTACCAATTATCAATCCATATAAACATGCTGAGGCCCCAGGCCCACTTCACAGAGCATCAAAACCATCTAAGGGTTTGTTTAAGAGCACAGTGCTAGTTGTTCCCTGAATACATTCTGATTCTGTTCAGCTGAACTGGAACCATGAATGTAGGCATTCTGGGGTAATCTAAATCAGCCACACAGAGGCCCTGCCAAATTCCTGTATATCACTTCTGATGATACCAAGGAGCAATTCTGGTAATTTACAAGAAAAATAGAACTTCTTTTTCCTGTAACAACCATAAGAAGGTGTTTTTCTGGTTGGAGATAGAGATAGGTATCCCATCTCCAGGAGTTCCCACCAATCTATGACTAGCTCATCATCTCATAAAATGCATGCTAAAGCTAATTTTTCTCTCTTCTAAATGTAGAAGTCTCTAGTTTTAATGTGGCTTATTTGTATTTCTCTGAGGCAGCACTGATGTAACACATGGAACTTCAGATTCTCCTTTGCTGTTCATGATGAATGCACTGTAACAAATACCTGCCGGCTGCTCCGGGGAAGCCGTGCTAGTCGCACTCCTGACATATCAAACAATCGCACTTGCCGGTTGTCATGGGGGAGGGCTATGATTTTTTGGCCAACACATACATTGATTCTACAAAAAAAAGATATAAAAACAAGTTTATATAAAATATTGACAGCATAGTAATTTGAATTTACAGATAATGCAGTAATAAAGGCCAAATTTTTCACATTTCAAAGCAAATCAAATTAACAAACCACAAGGGTAGTCTGCCTACAACACTGGACAAGAGACTAAGATACACCTAAATGCTAGATCACACGCCGTAGATTCTACATAGACACAAACTGTCCAACAGCAGAACGAGGCTCTCGGTAAGTAAACAAAGACCTAGAGCATCCAGATACAAAAGGCTCATTCTGACTCTTCTGAGTCTTACTACATCAATGTAAAACTGTGCTGATTAAGGTTAAGTACTTATAAATACTGAATTCACATAAGAGGATCAATAAAATACATTTTCCAAGGAGGCTGACTCTCTTCCCAAAGACTGTTTTCATTAAACAAGGCAATAAATTACAATCAGTCCTTACCTATTAATGGCAGAGTCTGTACGAATTGTTGCAATTGGAGATCTCATATTTTTTAAATCCCAGACTTTTACTGTGCGGTCATCACTGCCTGAAACAACGTTGTCTCCCACAGTGAATACAGCAGAGGTCACAGTGCTACAAATAAAGGTCAGACACATCAGCAGGTAGAGCGCAGGATACACCAACCATCCCCCACAGCCTTGCTTCCGAAGGGGTTACAGAGGGTAAGGAGACTAGCGATGTGCAAGAAGTAGCGATCTTCTACTCTACAACCTATATTTCCTTATTCAACTCTCCTTGTAAATATGTCAAATAAGGAAGGACTTTTGCTGTATTTCCCAATTGGGCAGAAAAAATGCAATCCATGTCTACTTTTTTCTATCATCTTCAAAGAATGCAGCAAAAAAAAAAAAAATTACTAGAAAAATATAGATTAGACAGTCTGCCAAAATGTCTATATATTTAGGTTTAATGGGATGAGTTAAGTAAAAAGCCATTCCAACTGTAACTCCCAACTCAATCAAAACATTTGAGTTAGGGAAAGCACTGGGCAATTCACTGTGGCAAAGAAGTTCAACTGATGCTTTTTTCCAAATAAGATATATCTGTGAAATAGGTCTGTCAATAAAGTGTTTGCCACACAAGCATTAGGTCCCCAGTATGAGCCCCAGATTCCCGATAAAACAAAACAAACAAACAAAAGCCTGGCATGGAGGCAGACACTTGTAATCCTAGAGTTGAGGAGGTAGAGATTGGAGGATCCCTGGAACTTGCTAGTCAGCCAGGTTCTGTAAGCTCCAGGTTCAGTAATATAATAGGTCTCAAAACTAGTGTGAAGAGTAAAGAAGTAAAGAAGATACTAGATAGTGACCTGTGGCCTCATAGTGCACACACAGAACACTACCAGTCACTGGGAAAGTTGGCCCAGTTAGAAGTGACCATGGCCTATTAGGTTAACTTGTGATGCAATCCTTCCTTTCAAAGCAAAGTCACTAATCACTTGTTGAGAGACAGGCCTGAAATGAAAATGGCACTAGAAAGAAAAGCCTCAACTTAATCACCTCTTCACTGGCAAGTTCTGTAAAAAAAAAAAAAAAATGTGAGCAAAGCCTACTTCCCACGAACTAAGGGGTGAGATACCTTCCTTACAGTCCATCCTTTAAAATGCAGCCCAGCACAAACAATGCTATTGTTCTGACTGAATGTAAGTGAATCTCCAAATATTTTACCATGCATGTCTGCAGTGGTATTGTGAATATCTTGCTTCCTGCCTGGTACAGTGCTGGCTGTGCACTTTGGTTAAGATGCTAATAATATCCAATCCCTCAGATTGGTACACAAAGCAGAACACTACCTGATTCCAGACCCAAATCAGCAGATCCAAAGATACCAATGTAGAAGCCTCTCAAGATTCCATCCTCCCCTCTATAGCTGTCTCACACAACTACAAAACCCAGAACCATATATTCTATTGGAGGCTCACTACCTACAAAGCTACTGAAGTTGCCCTACAAGATGACAACCAGGTAAACTTGGATAATGCTGTCTTTGTATCCCCACAAATCATTAATTTGCATAAACAAAAGTTTGGTTTCTATATCTTAAATTTACACATCAACTGCTTGGAACTCCAAATTCCAATTTAAATGCCACTTGTCCCTAATACAAATCTTTACTAAGATATAATTCCATGTGCTATTCAGACTCTTGATAGGAACCTCTTAAGAATTTATAAAAATTCTATTATTTAAAATTTAAGTTCTATCGCATTAATCAAGAATTTTAAATTACAACACCAGTATAGCTACTAACAACCAAAGGGTTTTCAACAAGGCCTGAAAATAAAATATGGCACAACATTTGAGGCCTCAGAACACAATCAGGACTAATACACTATTTTCATATAACACATCTTGCCTTCTGGGAGACAGTCTTTGCCACTGCACAGGCATCTGCAACACAACTTTGCCCATCCCAATTACTCAACTGGAAGTGGCACTAGGTGGGACTGTTCTCTGATGGTGAGGTACCCTGGGCACTGTGAGGTATAGCAGCCTCCCTGTCTCAGCTCATCTGATATCAGTGGGTACTTTCTCTCTACATGTGACAATCAACAGTCTCCAGGAAGACAAAACCACTTGGGTTAAAAACTACTTCACTATATCTGGATGAGGCATAAAAGACACATAGCACACTGCAATATATGCTAAGGGAAGAAATGAATATAAGGACAAACCTTAAAATCATGATTGACTTTATCTGTATTTTTAGTGATTATTTTTATTTTGTAGGCATTGGTGTTTTGCCTGCATGAATGTCTGTGTGAGGGTGTTAGATCACCAAACTAGAGTTACAGAAATTTGTGAGCCACCATGTGGGTGCTGAGAATTGAACCCAGGTCCCCTGGAAGAGCAGACAGTGCTATTAACAGCTAAGATATCTCTCCAACCCCATGTATTCTTTATTTAAATAAACAACTGCACAGGGCCTGACTATAAATGAGGTGTAGCAAAGGTTCAGGAACGTCGAAAGAGCTTCTCCTACTGCCAAAGACTTGAAAAGCATGAGGTAAAGATGCCCATTGACTTCTGTTTGCAGTGTGTTCTACAAGGTGAGGTTTTGGCCGAGTTAAATTTCAGCTAGCACCTCACTCAATTAATGTAGAGAAAAAAACCTCAATAGAAGATTATCTGACCTTATGTTAATGAAATGCTAGAAAACATTAGGTTCTTAATAAATCATGATCCTGATGGGTACTGTAGGACATCAAAAGAAAAACCTGGCAAAGACACAGTAGTTTTAAAGGCACCCTTGGACTGTGGGTCCCACAGGGAGGCTAGTGAGCTACAACCACTCACTGGAAAAGCTTCAGACTCTGCCAAACTCCAGCAAAACTCATTTATCTTGTCATGGAGAGCAGCCGAGCATGTACTTCCAGCTGACAGTATGGTACCTTCTCACCACACACCACTGCCTGATCTGGAACATTCTGCTCCCTCTGTGGGTCTCAATCAATGGAAATACTGTAATGCTTGCACTCCTCATTAGGACTAACAGCTGTCTTCTCAGTCACACAGAGACACAAAACTGTTTTGCATAACAATCTGCCGAAATTTAACAGCAAAGAAAAAAATGTATGATGTAGGAAATGCTGGACCATGAAAATGCTAATGTAGTGTGCTTTTCTGGCATCATGTCAAAAATTGACTCCTGGGTTACCATTCCTTATTTTCAAAATTTAAGTTCCTACAAAAGAACAAATCTGCATCTGTAGAGCAGATCTGGTGTTTTACAGAGAGTAAGCATTCCCTAATAGAGGTATTAGAACACAGGCTTCTGTTTTCCAACAAACATAATCTATCTTTCAAAAGAATGTGGTCTTTCTCTTGTCCACTTTAGAATGCCTATGGTTGCTGGCCTTGTTCATTGTGTTTAGTGTATATGTTTAGGCAGTCATGCTGGTGAGACTTATGGGTGTAGTTTCTGCATGACTAGGAGACACAATCTCATAGAAAATTCCCTGATCCTCTGGCTCTTAGAAATCTTTCAGGAGTTGTTTTGTGGATTATTATATGTACATATAACAATTATTAAAAGAAAAAAAAAAGGCTGTGAATTTAAAAGAGAACAAGGAACCAGAGGGAGAAAAGAGAAAGAAAAATATGTAATTATATTAATCTCAAAAAATAAGTAGTTTTTTTCTTTTTCAAAAGAAAGTATGTGGAGCTGGAGAATGGCTCAGCAGTTGAGAACTTGTTATTCCTGCAAAGGATCCAGGTCTGATTCCCAGAACTGAATGGTTGCTCACAACCATCTGTAACTCCAGTTGTAGGGGATCCTACACCCTCTTCTGACCTTTGAGAGCACCAGGCATGGCAATGGTGCACATATACACATGTAGACAAAATACTCAGATGTATAAAAACATGTCTTTTAAAAAATTATTTTCAAGAATGTAAGTGAAGATATCATTTAAACTCTACTGCTCCTACCTATCAACTGTTCAAGTGTATTCCGGCATTAACATCCAAGTGTATTGATTTCACCCAGATTGAACAATGATAGATCCAACTTTCAAACAAAAAAGTCTGGAATTGACAACCAAAATATGTCCCAACCAGACAACCCAGAACCGAGAACACTGCACAATGCTACAGAAAGCAGAAAAGAGGGCAACTGTGCACCCTACACTCAAAGTCTGGCCAGCAACTTCTTTCCTGAAGACTGCTTTCCAAACTATCTGTACATAACAGGCAACATCAGCCCAGACTCTAGTAGCATAATTATGTAGACGTGTCAGGATGTTCAGAAGTAACACTTATTTGTTTTTCTTATTATCTGTGTTTTTGAGAACTTACACAGCCTGTGTTTGAAGAGATCAGAAGACTAATTAACCAACAGAAAAAACATATCTGAATGAAACGTATTTCTAAGAATTTCTTGATGGCTAACTCCCCAAATTTAGAAAATAAGATAAAGCTCTGGAGAGCCCCATTACAAGAGGTAAGTTACTCTCCTCCCAGCTGGCCAATCAGGCCAACTAGGACAGCCCCCAGGTCTGTGAAACAGGACACAAAACTTGTCTTCCCAAACCAATTACAACCCCACATGCAAGCCTGACTCTATGTCATAAGCCTCAATACATTCCACAAGCTCACCCATGCCAACTCTGCTGCTCCCTGAGACATAACCTGTGGAGAGGCCCATCAAAAGAGTGACTTCCTAAGACACAAATGCTGGAGAGCTTTAACTGCAAATCTCAACTGCTCTCTCAGACAAAGACTCCACTGCCTCCAACTGCACCAAGAACACCTAGTTAGTGGACCAAAACCAGCTCCCTGAACACAGACAACACTTGCACTGATACAAATTGGAAAAGAAGAAGCGAAAATATCTCTATGTGCAGATGATATGATTATATACATAAGTGATCCACAAAATTCTACCAGAGAACTTCTACAGCTGATTAACACCTTCAGCAATGTAGCAGAACACAAGATCAACTCAAAGAAATCAGTAGCCCTCCTATACACTAAAGATAAAAGGGCTGAAAAAGAAAATCATTAAAGAAAGAAATTGAAAAGGATATCAGAAAATAGAAAGCTCTCCCATGTTCCTGGATAGGTAGGATCAACATAGTAAAAATGGCAATTCCACCAAAAGCAATCTACAAATTGAATGCACTTCCCATCAAAATCCCAACACAATGTTTTACAGACCTTGAAAGATTTCATTTGGAATAACAGCACAGGAAAGCCAGGATTGCCAAAACAATTTTGCTCTACAAAAGAACCTCAGGAGGCATCACCATCCCCAACTTCAAGTTATACTATAGAGCTACAGTAATAAAAGCAGTCTGGTACTGGCATAAAAACAGACTTGTGGATCAAAGGAATCAAATTGAAGATCCCGACATTTACCCACACACCTATGAACACCTGATCTTTGACAAAGAGGCCCAAATACTCAATGGAAAAAGGACAGTATCTTTAACAAATGATGTTAGCATAGCTGGATGGTAGTGTGTAGAAAATGAAAATAAATCCAAGCCTATCACCATGCACAAAACTCAAATCCAAGTGGATTAAAGACCTCAACATAAACCCAGCCAAACCAAACCTGAAAGAAAAGAAAGTGGGAAATACCCTCCAATGCACTGGCACAGGTGACCACTTCCTAAATATAACACCAGTAGCACAGACACTAAGATCAACAATCAATAAGTGAGATCTCCTGAAACTGAGAAGCTTCTGTAAGGCCAAGGACACAGTCAATATGACAAAACCACAGCCTACAGAATGGGAAAAGATTTTCACCAACCCTACAAGTGACAGAGGACTGATCTCTAAAATATATAGAGAACTCAAGAAACTAGAGCCCAAAACCTTTAACAAAATCAAAAAATGGGGTTCAGAACTAAAAAGGGAATTCTCAGCAGAAGAATTACAAATAGCTGAAAGGCATTTTCAAAGTGTTCAACCAGCTTGGGATCTGAAACATCTTGGACTGACACCTTGGATCCCACTCCCCCTAGAAGAACACCTGACTCAGTCTCAATGTTGGGGGGAGAAAACTGAATCTGCCAGGAGTAGAGGCTGAACTGAGCAATATTGGAACCTTGGGACCTCCTGCCCATCCTGGGGAGGAGATGGGGAGATGTGGAGAAGAGAGAGTGACCTGAGGGGGTGGGAGGGGGAAGGGACTTTGAATAAGGATATACACAGATAGAAAATGTGACTTTATTCATAATATAAAAAAAAAGAAAACGTGTTCAACATCTTTAGCTATCAGTGAAATGTAAATCAAAACAACTTTGAAATATCACCTGACACCTGTCAGAATGGCTAAGATTAAAAACACAGATGACAGCCTATGCTGGAGAGGTTGCAGAGCAAGGGGAACACTCCTCCATTGTTGGTGGCAGAATGTAAGCTTGTTCAGCTACTCTGGAATGCAGTATGGCGGTTTCTCAGAAAACTGGGAACTAATCTCCCCAAGGATCCAGCAATACCACTCGTAGGCATATACCCTAAAGATGCACATTCGCACTTCAAAGGCATTAGTTCAACTATGTTCATAGAAGCATTATTTGTAATAGCAAGAACCTGGAAACAACCTAGATCCCCATCAGCTGAAGAATGGATTAACATACTGTGGTACATCTACACAATGGAGTACTATTCAACAGTAAGAAAAAATGATATCCTAAAATTTGCAGGCAAATGGATGGATTTGGAGAATATCCTCCTGAGCAAGGTATCACAAACCCAGAAACATAAGCAGGGGATGTACTCACTCATTAGTGGACTTTAAACACAAAGCAAAGCATTCCCAAGCTACAAACCACAACCACTGAACAGCTTGGGATCTGAAACACCTTGGACTGGCACCTTGGAGCCCATTCCCTCCAGAGGAACATCTAGCCCAGTCTTGATGTTGGGGTGAGGAAAGCGGATCTGCCTGGAATGGATGCTGAACTAAGCCACCGTGGGACCTTGGGACCTCCTTGCTGGGGAGGAGATAAAGAGATGGGGAGAAGAATGAGTGACTGGGAGGGGCGGGAGGGGAAAGGGAGTCTGTTCAAGAGGATACATGGATAAAAAATGAGACTTTACACATTAAAAAAAAAACTGAAATAGAAGCAATAAAGAAACACAAACTGAGGGAATGCTGGAAATGGAAAATTTGATTAAATCAACATGAACTACAGATGCAAGCATAACTAACATAATGCAAGAAAAGAAAGAGATACTCTTTAGTGTGGAAGATACAACAGAAGAAATAGATTTGGCCGTTAAAGAAAACTCTAAAGTTAAAAAAAAAAAATCATAACATAAAAATCCAAGAAAGCTGAGACACTATGAAGAGACCAAACCTAAGAATAATAGGAATAGAAGAAGAATACCGGCTAAAAGGCACAAAAATATATTCAACAAAATTATAGAAGAAAACTTTCTGAACCTAAAAAAGGAAAAGCCTATGAAGATACAAAAAGCTTATAGAACATGTATTGGGATTATGTTACATTGTAAATAATTGTCCCACATACTAGTTTAATAAAAATGCCAATTGGCTAAAAGCAGACAGGAAGTATGAGAAGAGCCATCAGACTAAGAAAATCCTGGAACTGGAAGAGCAATGCAGAGAAGCCAGAGAGACACCACAAAGACACCATGATGAGAGCCCAGTAGACTCAGAGGAAAAAAGTTGAAATGCTACTCTGAGAAAAGGTACCAAGCTGCATGGCTAAACAAGATAAAATTCATGGGTTAGTTTAATAATTAAGAGTTAGCAAGTAATATGCCTGGGCCCTAGGTCAATCAGCATAAAATTAATATAAGCATCTGTGTGTTTCTGTGGAAATGCAGGGCTGCAGGTCTGTACCACAGGCCAGGCAGGCCAGAAACCTACTACTACAGAACACCAAATTGACTAGATCCCCCAAAAAGCCCACTCACCACATAATAATGAAAACACTAAACATACAGAATAAAGAAAGAATTTTAAGAGTACAAAGGAAAAAGGACAAGTAATTTATAAAGGCAGACCCATCAGAATAATACCCGACTACTCAATGGAGACTATAAAGTCTATTATACCCAGCAAAACTCTCAATCACCATAGATGGAGTCAACAAGACATTTCATGACAAAACCAGATTTAAAAAATATTTATCCACAAATCCAGCCCTACAGAAACACGAGAAGGGAAACTCCAACCTAAAGAAGCTAGATATACACACAAAGCCACAAGCAATAGATAATTCCACAGAAAACACACTCCAAAGAAGGGAAACTTGCACACACCATCACCAAAAATAACAGGAATTAGCAATCACTGGTCAGTGCAAAATTCTACTAGAATTTCAAAGAAGAACTAATATCAATACTTCTCAAACTTTTCCATACAATGAAGAAACATTGCCTAACTCTTTATGAGGCTACAGTCACCCTGAAACCCAAGCCACTCAAAAAGCAACAAAAAAAGAGAATTATAGACCCATCTCGTTTATATATACTGATGCAAAAATAATCTATAAAATACTGGCAAATCAAATTCAAGAACATATCAAAAAAATCATCCACAATGGTCACGTATGCTTTATCCTAGAGATGCAGGAATGGTTGAACATACAAAAAAACTGTCAATGTCAGCCATCATATAAACAACCTTAAAAAAAGAAACCACACAATCATCTCATTAGATGTTGAAAAAGCCTTTGACAAAATCCAACACTCCTTCGTGATAAAGGTCCTAGAGAGATCAGGGATACAGGCAAAATACCTAAACATAATAAAGGCAATATACAGCAAGCCAAGAGCCAACATCAAAGTAAATGGAGAGAAATTCAAAGAAATCCCACTAAAATCAGGAACAAGACAAAGATGTCCGCTTCCGCCATATCTATACAATATAGTTCTGGAAGTTTTAGCTAGAGCAATAAGAGAACAAAAGGAGATTAAGGGCATACAAATAGGAAAGGAAAAAGTCAAACTATCACTATTTATAGATGATATGATAGCATACATAAATGAACCCCAAAATTCTACCAGAGAACTCTTACAGCTGATAAACACCTTCAGCAATGTAGAATTCAAGATTAATTCAAAAAGATCAATAGCCCTCCTATACACAAATGATAAAAGAGCTGAAAAAAAAAAAAAAAGAGAAACATCGCCCTTTACAATAGCTGCAAATAACATCAAATATCTTGGGGTAACTCCAACCAAAAAAGTGACAGACCTGTATGACAAGAACTTTAAATCACTGAAGAAAAAAAAAACTAAAAAGATATCAGAAAATGGAAACATCTCCCATGTTCTTGAATAGGGAGTATCAACATAGTAAAAATGGCAATCTTACCAAAAGCAATCTACAGATTCAATGCAATCCCCATCAAAATCCCAACAGAATTCTTCACAGACCTCAAAAGAACATTACTCAACTTCATACAAAAACAAACAAACAAACAAAAAAACCTAGGATTGCCAAAAAACAAAAACAAAAACAAAAACTAAAAGGACTTTGGGAGGCATCACCACCCCTGACTTCAAGCTATATTATAAAGCTACAGTAATAGAAACAGTTTGGTATTGGATCAAAACAGACTTGTAGATCAATAGATTTGAATCGAAGACCCAAACATTAATCCACACGCCTATGAATACCTGATTTTTGACAAAGAAGCCAAAAATATACAATGGAAAAAAGAATCTTGAACAAATGGTACTGGCATAACTGAATGGTAGTATATAAAAGAATGCAAATAGATCCATATCTAACACCCTACACAAAACTCAAATCTAAGTGGATCAAAGACCTCAACATAAAAAAAAAAAGACCTCAACATAAACCCAGCTACACTACACTGAACCTGAGAGAAAACAAAGTGGAAAGTAGCCTTGATCACATTGGCACAGGAGATCATTTTTTAAATATAATACCAGTAGCATAGATACTAAGAAAACAATCCATAATGGGACCTCCTGAAACTGAGAAGCTTCTGTAAGGCAAAGGACACGATCAATAAGACAAAACGACAGCCTACAGAATGAAAAAAAAGATCTTCACAAACCCTACATCTGATAAAGGACTGATCTCTAAAATATACAGAGAACTCAAGAAACTAGGGGTCAAAAAAATCCAATTTAAAAATGGGGTTCAGAGCAAAATAGAGAAAAGAATGGCTGAAAGACACTTTAACATCCTTAGCTCATAATGGAAATGCAAATCAAAACAACTCTGAGATATATCACAATGGCTAAGATCAAAAACACAAATAATAGGCTCTGCTGGAGGAGATGGGAAGCAAGGGGACCACTCCTCTCCACTGCTGGTGGGAGTGTAAACTTGTACAGCCACTTTGGAAACCAAAGTTCCTCAGAAAACTGGGAATCAATCTACCTAATGATCCAGCAATACCACTATTGGGCAAATGCTCAAAGGACGCACATTCTTACTCCAGGGGCATTTGTTCAACTATGTTCACAGCAGCATTATTTGTAATAGGCAGAACCTGAAAACAACCTAGATGTCCCCCAACTGACTAATGGACTAACAAATTGTGGTACATTTACACAATGGAGTACTACTCAGCAATTTAAAAAAAAAAAAAATGACATCCTAAAATTTGCAGGCAAATGGATGGATCTGAACAGTATCATCCTGATTGAGGTAACACAGACCCAGAAAGATAGACATGGGATAAGTACTCACTCATAAGTGGATTTTAGATGTAAATCAAAGAATAATCAGGCTACAACACACAACCCACAAGCATTTGGTAACAGGAGACACTTAAGAGAGACATCCATGGATCTACCAGGGAAGAGGAAAGAGAGAAGATCTCCTGAGTAAACTGGGGGCAAGGGGAGGTGGGAAGAGAACATGAGAGAATGAAAGCAACAGAGAAGGAGAACAAAAAAAATAGATATCTTGAGAGAGCGAGCCATTGTGAAGTTAAGAGAGAAATTTGGTGCTAGGGAAACACCCAAAACCCACAAGATGATCGCAGCTAGAACTCTAAGCAATAGTGGAGAAGGTGCCTAAACTGGCCTTCCCCTATAATCAAATAAATGACCACCCTAACTGCCATTACAGAACCTTTATCTAACAAGTGATAGAGGCAGAAGCAGAGATCCATGGCTAGGCACAGGATCCCATCCACCTGAAGAGAGGGAGAAGTGATAATATGAGCAAAGGGATCAGGATCATGATGAGGAGACCCACAGAGATAACTGACCAAGCTATTGGGAGCTCAATAACTCTGAAATGACAGCTGAGGAACCTTTTTGGAAAGGAACTAAACCCTCCAAATGTAGATGACAGTTGAACAGCATGGACATTTTGTGAAGCCTCTTGCAGTTGGACCAGAGTTTATTCCTGGTGCATGAACTGACATCTCGAGCCCATTTCTTACAGAAGAAAACCTAATCCAGCCTTGATACTAGGGGGAGGAACTTGGTCCTACCTCAACTGGATATGCCAGAAGGAAGTGACTCACCTTGGGAGTCCTAACCCTTCCTGGGGAATGGATGGGGGATAGAGTGGGGGAGGCTGAGAGAGAACTGGGAGGAGAGGGAGGGGGAGCAATGGTGGGTATGGGAAAAAATACTTCTTAGATAAAAAAGCAAAAAGATAAAAAGAAACAAACAAAAGCATCAAAGGAGAAGCTCAACTTGGACCTAATTCTTTTTCAGTAAATTTGGCTGTTCCCTGGGGGAAAAATTCTATCTGCTAACATCTAACACTACCTTAATATTCTCACTCAGTCACAACTTTGTAAGCCTCCCTCCTCAAGAGCAGAATTCTACAATCTAAACTACTGAAGACCCACCTGCTCATCTAGAAAGTACTTACTAAGTACCTTTTGTGTGCCAGGTCTCATTCGTATGAGGAAACCTGGGCCAAAGAAGAGGGAAAAACCACTGCTTGTGAGACCTCCATGCTAGAGAAACCATCAATGTTTATTCATTTTTAATGAAAGACCACTCAGTCTGAGGTGCAGAACATAATTAAGAGCTAAAACTGAACTGCCAGCAGCCATTGTGAAGCTCCAACCATCTGAGACACTCTCGGTGATGACTGGCACACTGGCCTGCATTCTAGAGCAGTGTGTTTAGGACAGGGCTAAAGATCTCACTGTAGTCTTAGCTGACTTGGAACTCACGGATAGACCAGAGTGGCCTTGAACTCAAAAGGATTTACCTGCCTCTGCTGAGATTAAGATTATTTAGTTATACTAGCAAAAGCTCTTTTTAAATTCAAAGATAAAAATAAGTTTAAGAATACAAATTTATGGGGGCTGGAGAGATGGCTCAGCGGTTAAGAGCACCGTCTGCTCTTCCAGAGGACCCGGGTTCGATTCTCAGCACCCACATGGCAGCTAACAACTGTCTGTAGTTCCAGTTCCAGGCAAACACCAAGGCAAATAAATAAATAAATAAATAAAGTTTAAAAAAAAAAAAAAAAAAAGAATACAAATTTATTTAAAATTATTATTAAAAGTTGAAATAATGATTCACACAATAAGCTGGGAGGTGGTTGTGAACATTTTTAATCCTAGCATGAGAGAGGTAGGCAGATCCCTGAGTTCAAGGTCTGTTTGATCTACATAATTGAGTTCCAAGATATCCAGGGCTACACAGAGAAACCCTGTCTCAAAAAACAATGTCATTCTTGCAGTATCAAGAGTCAAGTCTCATTTGCTTTCTTGAAATCTAATCTTTCTGACTTAAAAACATTGTAATTTTAGAATATTTTAAATTATAACAATAATTTTAAAGAAACTTGGTGCGAAGTGACTTCCCTCTGGTTTTGATTGCTAACTTTCCATTATGACTAACATTTCAATAGTAGATATTATGTATTCACTTTTTTATATAAGAATTTGGAATGTTACATGTTTCTGAAACATTATAATTACATTTTATAACAACTTTTAATATGATATTTGGCTGATGAGATGGCTCAGAAAGTAAAGGTGCTTGCCATCAAGACTGACAAGCAAATTTGATTCCCCAAGCCCCTATGCTAAGAGCAGAGAACTGACTCTCACATGCTGACCTCCAGACACATCTCCAAGTGCCCATGCAACCCATCTATATACACATATGCACATAATGCACACAAAATGTACTAAGTATCTTAATATAATGCAGACAAGATTTATTCATTAGAATAATTAGAGAAATTAAAGCCACTACAATGTACTATAAGGTTTTTTTACTCTTAAATATTAACAGATTAGCAAAAATCTCAAGTTGTCAGAAAAATCACTCCTGCTAAATCAAAAGATAAGTCACTAAGTGGCACCAGACAAAGCAGTGTGTGCTAGCTGGGTCCTTGTGTCCAGTCCAGTGTCAGCACTGACTGTTCCAGGGTCTGAGAAAGGTCTTTATTCCCAAAACAAGGGAGCTGACAAAAAATGTTTTCCAACTTGAGAACAGAGCCACTTGTACCTATCCAACACTAGACAGTGTATGCTGAGAGCAGCTAGCTACAGTTTGAGACCCAAGCAGAATTGAGCTCCTGACACCAGGAGATTGCCTTTCAGAGGTGGTGGTGTACAGTGTGCTCACTATATATGTGTAGGCCATGCATACACTGCTACTTCCCACAGAGTAGATGCTACCAAGAAATTGCTAAGGATGACTTTTTAAAGCAAGCTACACTGAGAAGGCTAGGGAAACAGTAAAATGGGTGTCAGAAAGGTACTCATGGGGTCTATGCTTAGGCAAGCAAGGCCAACTGAAAATAAAATGTCACTTTCAAGTTCAGAATAAACGCAGGCATGGCAGTTCATACCATAATTCCAGCATTCAAAAGATGAGGCAGCAGAGTTTTCAAAAGTTTAAGGCTAGCCTGTGCCATAAAATGAGCTGTAGTTCAGCCTAGGCGACAAGTGAGACCTTGTTTCAAAAGGACAAGCCAACAAAATGCTCAGAATGGATTATTATCACAACTCTAACACACAGCATGTCTTAAAGCGAGCCAGTCAAGAAAATAGCTCACTGTTTTCACCTAACATGGAAAACTCACACTCTGTCTGCTTCTGGTCATTGGAGGGCCAAGGCTTGAGGGGCAATGATTACATAGACATCAAAATCACTCCATTCTTTACAATCCTGAAGACTTCACAGTGGGTAAACAGCTAGAGTGACCATGCAACAGACTACTAAAAGAAACTTCTACCACCCCTGCTTGTATTCATCAAGCTGGGGCCAAGGTATACTCCTTCTAAGCTAAGGCTCAGCTGTCACTGACTAATACATAGAAGCCAATTGACTCCTTAAAGATGGTAATCCTGCCCTCTGCCACCCTTTGCATTACACAAGCCTATAGAGGGCCCACCAACACTGACTGGTAGAGAATGGCAATCATAGTACCACTGGTTTCTTTCTAAAATGTCCCAGAGTCCAGCCTCCATTCTGGTAGACTCAAGTCAGCTATGGATCTATAATCTTCATAATTACCCCTGGAAAAATTCCTCAATTTTCTCTAGCCCATTTGACTTCATTTGTGTTCACCTGGGAAACCACAACCTAATCCAGAAACTGTGTATTTCACACTTCCCTTGCCAAGGATGATGCAATGGGCCTCATACCCCTAGACATGTACATGCCTACACCTACAGATGTACCATGCTACCCAGCCTCACATCCCTACCTCTTCCTTTCACCTTTTACCTGAAGAGACTTCCACACCCAATTTCTAGAAAACACTAAAAGCCACAAAGACCATTTACCCGCCAGAATACAAAATATTGTCTGTCTCTGCCTAACAGAGAACATGGCCATCATGATGCTTCCCCTGCTTTCCCACCAAGTGCTCAGCTCTACAGCATCCCCATACTCCTCCATCTGAAAACAAACTTCAGATTCATCTCCACACCCTCTCTACACAGCCTCCCAGAAACCTGTGCCTGTCCCCCAGAAGAAAGCGGTAGACTCACTATATAAGCATTACCCCCAGCATGGTAGCATGACGTAAAGTATGCTGGCATTTACCTGGGACATGGCAGAGAGGCTGAGGGTACAAAGGTCACTCACACTCTCCAGGTGTGGCTATGTAGATATCTAACCCTAACCCACCCTCTTAAAAGAAAACATTCATGTGAAAGTCTTTCTCCTTTCTCTTGTGCTTTTCTCCGCATCCCTGCCTCCCAGTTTAATAAACTCTAGGATGGTACCCGGTGGTGTGATTGTTAACTCATGCAAAAAAACAACATTTGGTGCCTTGACTCGCCAGGCTCCCCCCAGCCCTAAGCAGACTACACCAGGTAAGCTGTGTGAAAGCACTATGATGCAACCCGACTGCCTCTGCTGGCGCTGACAGCCACAGCCATGGCGGCAACTCTGCACCCACTGCCTACAACTGCCCACTTCACACTTCTCAAGAAATTCTCATTCTTCTAAAATGGAAATTCATACTTACAATATTTGTCAAGGACAGATGTTTTTCCTTGTGAAATTTCACAGCTGTATAACACATGACATTTCCTTCCTGGAAAAGATGTATCCTGAGACAAATGTAGTACCTCCTTTTTAAAAACCTTCTCCACAGTAATGTTACAATACTGAGTAACACCCTACAAGACATGACAGCTTCCCTTTAAAATTTGGCAAATGACACTTTCATTATGAACCAAATAAAGCTGTATTTTTTAAAATCACTTATACTTACTACTGTAAATGGCTACAAACAAGGTAGAGTCTCAACACTGCAAACATAATATCGATCCTTTGGCATTGCTAACTAAGCAGAAGAAAAATTGCCATCCTGGCTGCTGACAAAGGACAGCAGAGCCACTGTAGAAATGTCAGAGCACAGTGCTAGACTGCAGACAGCACTCATCTGTGCTCTGGACTAAGCAGCAGCACTCAGCCAAGCTCCTGATTTATCTGTTTCATGTACTTGTCTTTTTGTCCCAGAAGACAAAGGCTATGAAGAAAACAAGCCATTCCTTACAACTACACAGGGGCCTAAATACACATAATTCAAAATGTATGATCCTCTTTATTGACACGTGAAATTCAAACTGTACCAGCCCACTTAGTGTGGAAACAATTCATATACATAAGATTCCAGATTTCTCTTCCTTTACACAAGCATGACTTAGAAAAGTGAGTTACTTTCAAAATTTTCATTCTTAAGAGATCACTTGATGTTTGACGTCTTTCCGTACACTGTGAATATACTTTGTTACCATTTGTTAATAAAGAAGCTGTTTTGGCCTATGGAAAAGCAGCTTGGAGGCAAGCAAGAAGTCCAAGCACAGATAAAAGAGGAAGAAAGCCGGAGTCAAGGAGATGCTGCAGGCAGCCGCCCAGAGAGCAAGACGTAATGGAGTTCAGGTAAAGCCACAAAACACATGGCAACACATAGATTAATAGAAATGGGTTAAGTTGTAAGAGCTCCTTGGTAATGAGCCTGAGCCGTAAGCCAAACAATATATAATTAGTATAAGCCTTTGGGTAATTATTTGGGACAAAGCAGGGACAGGTGGGTCCAGGCCTTGGGGCTAAGCCAGACCAGAAACTTCAGGCTACAATCACTTACGTGAACAGCTGACTCCCCAAGAAGGGCAGTTAAATAACATGTTATTCTGATCTGCTACTGGGTGTTAGAACCCTGTAGCTCTAATGCAAAGCAGAGAATCTGGGTAGCAGAAGACTGAAAATGAAAGTGGCAGCAGTTGCAAATCTGATCAGGTGACCGTCTTACCTGAGCTAAATGTGAACAGGATGTCCACCACCACTACTGGCTGTGCCAGGACCAAAACATGCTTTAATACAGTTATCATTACCATCTTTTTCTCCAGAAGCTGGAGCTTTGGTAGTTCCTCTCATTCCTACTCTGCAAATTCTACACTATAAGAAGTGGTTTCTAACTATAGTGGGCCAGGCATGGTGGCACACACCTTTAATCCCAGTACTCAGGGAGGCAGAAGCAGATAGACCTCTGTGAGTTCAAGGCCAGCCTGGTCTACAAAGCATGTTCTAGGACAGTCAGGACTGTTAAAACTCTGTCTCAAAAATCAAACAAATAATTCTACCTATACTTGGACATGTCTCTTGCCTGAACATTTATAGTCTGCAGTAAAATAAAGCTATTAATTCATATACCTAAAAGCACTCATTTCCTTTAGATACTTTTTTTAAAAAAAAAAAAATCAGTTTCTAAATAGCTCATTTCTTTGATTGGTTGGAGACAGGATCTCAAAGCAGCTAAAGCTGGCCCCAAACTTATCATCCTCCTGCCACAGTTTTCCAAGTACTAGAATTACAGCATGAGGGCTTTAAAAAAGCAAAATGTATGAATAAATCTCTTGCTTTTGGAAACTATACTTTGAATAAGAAGCAACTTTAAAATGTATCACTTGTATTGATAAACTACCTGCCATACTATATATTAGAACTATAACAGAGTGAGCCCAAGTGAGGAGCTCTTACAGTTGCTGGCCCAGACTAAGCTGACTTGCCCATTAAGTCCAAGATACCAGAAGAACGGCATCCACCATACTCCAAGACAGTTGTGCATCTACAGTGCCCACCACATGCTTATACAACAGGTATGTATCTAATATATTGGTCATTTCTGTGCTCGCAGTCATTTATTCATAGTTAATACACTTAAACACACACACACACACACACAAACCACCCATTCCACACTTGAGCACAAACCAGTGCAACTACATACTACCTCTGCCAACTGACCAGTTTCCCTGAGTTTTTGCGAAAAGACTAAGCTAATAACTAAACTGAGAAAATGGACTGATAATGTAGTTCAATTGGAAGAGTGCTTGCAAATAGCATATACGAACTCCTGGGTTCTATCCTGAGCAACACATAAAACTGAGCCTAGTGGCAAACACACCTTATGATCCTATTATCAGGTGGAGACAACAGGGACTTCCGATTTAGGCCAACCCCTAAGGAGAATTTTTTTTAAACAGTTCATACCATGCCATTAGTCTTAGCTATTTTCAGCCTTGATTTATTCATTTATTTATTTTTAATGATAAGTAAATATTTATTTTTATATTAATGTGCATGTTACCAGTATATGCATGTGTACTCATATGTAGCCCCTCTCAAGGGCCAAATGCTTAAAGAAAACTCAGGTGTGGCTTTGAGGCCATTGTAATCTTATATGTTGTGAGAAGTTTCTGGCCCAGACTAGTCCCAAGATCTGGACCAGCAGTCCCAAATAATCACACAAAGTCTTATATTAATTACATGTTGTTTGGTCTATGGCTCAGGCTTATTGCTAGTCAGCTCTCACATCTTGACCCATTTCTATTAATCTGTGTTTTACCACATAGCTCATAGCTTATCTGAGTTCCTTTACAACCTGCTGCCCTGTCAGCAGCTCACAGATCTCTCCCTGACTCTATCCTCTTTGCCTTTTTTCTAGGCTCAATTTCCCATCTGCTTCTAAGATGCCTTTCCATAGGACAAAACAGTGCCAATTTTTATTTTATTATTACCCAATGATCATATACACATACAGAAAGACATCCCACATCACGTACAGACTGACATTTATCAAATAGTCATTTCTACTTGTAAACACACTTAGTGAGCTGCACTCCTGTCCCCAGAATGCATTACTCACTGGTATCTTTGACTCCAGGTTCCTTCCTCCTCACACAGCAGAGCATAAAAGCAGTCACCAGTAGTAAAGCAGATTTTAAAACTAAGTACAAATTGGCTTTAGTAGTGCTCACCTGTAATCCCAGCACCCGGGAAGTCGAAGCAGAGAACTAGAACTTGGAGATTATCCTCAGCTATACATTTAGCTCAACATTAACCTGAGCTAAAAATAAAAATTTTACCATAGACTTAAATGTAGTACTAAGGGAGAGAGGGGCTCCATGAAACATTGCATCAAAATACAAAACAAAATTTGTTTAATTAAAATTTAAAAAAATAAGTAAAATATCCATCACAGGGCAGCTTGATAGCAGAAAGCCAACCCACTTCTGCCTATCCTAAACAAGTGATTCCCACATCACTTTGCCAAAGAACAAAATCCAGTTTTAATTAAAATCGACTGTCATCTAGGTAAAAAATGTCATTTCCAAACATTTCTTTTTAAAAGCATTAAGTAATACTGTTAATATATTATAAAGCTACTTCTAACTTGTTGAGTCTATCTACAATTTAGTACTTAGTAGTAACTACCTCCCACCAGATACTTGGTAATAAAGATATAGGAAAATGTCATAATTTCAAAATACTCACTATAATTTTTAAGATGATTTTTTTGTTTTGTTAGATGCATTTCAGAATCACCTTATCTTAGAAGAAATCACCAAATCTCACATTAAGAATAAAGTTACAACTGTGTATAAAAAAAGAAACATAAAAAACCCAAACCTTCCATTCTCAAATATTCACCCATGCTGACAAGACTGCTTTCTATGACAAAGTTTATTCACACTTGTAAATAAATACTGTCAGTGGGTATATAAACCAGTCATTGGCCACCCATGAAGAAACTTTAATGACCAGTGACTGTCTCAACTACCAGTTCGTTTTCAAAGTAATTGAAACAAAGCAAAGGGGGGTTTGGAACCTGAGAAAGGGGAAATAGGAAAGGAAAAAAATGTCAAGTTCTTAGACAAGACAATAGTATCCAGAGGAATTAATCTGAGATGAGTACAGTTGGAAGCCTTTGGTTATTTATAAGCAATTAAGTAGGCATCTATCTATCCCACATGTTCTTCTCAAAGAGCAGCATATGGATTTAACTCAATAAATTTCATAATAGTAAGAGTTCTTTACATATACATGTATCATCCACAATCCATTTAGTTCAAGATCTGCATGGAGTCTACCTCAACAGGAGGGCTCTAGATAAAGAGGGGAAACACTGTCTTGGAAAGTGGATGCTTGGGCTACTAAATTACACCACCAGGTAAAAGCCACATTATTATACAGAAGAGTTAGCCAATTCAGAAGAAAAGCACTGAATTTTAGTGCCAGCTGTTGATAATTAAGATAGAAATTCATAAGAAACAATCATTTTAGACTCTAGCAGAAATTCCTATGTCAAAAATTTCAAAGTAACTATTTTTCCAAGACCAAGGCACACAATTTTGTGATCTTGCTACTAGTAAACTAACACTGTATAGAGTACCTAAAATTATTCTTCAGGCAAACTGATATACACAGAGCTACTAAAGACTGATCCAGTAACAGGTATACCAGTACATTCACTAAATACAAATACAGTAGAATTCCTATTGTAATGGAGATGC
Source organism: Sigmodon hispidus (assembly GCA_004025045.1). Classification (NCBI taxonomy): domain Eukaryota; kingdom Metazoa; phylum Chordata; class Mammalia; order Rodentia; family Cricetidae; genus Sigmodon; species Sigmodon hispidus. The sequence continues at coordinate 270,013 of PVIH01000724.1, read as the reverse complement.
CATAATAGAGAGTGAAAATCAATGCAACACATCAAAAGGGCCTATTAGTCCTTCTAAAAATGTGTGATAAAAGTAAAGCACAACTAACATCAAGGAGTTCAGGCTGCATCCAGCAAACTCAATGATAGTACAAATTTCAAGGGACCATTTGACTATAGTTTTTATATATTTATTACAATGAAGCATTACATCTCAAACCCTAATTTTTAAAAAAGGCACCAAAGCCATGTAGAAGTACAGAGATAACAGAAAGAAAAAATAAAAAGAGGAAGAAAAAAAAAATCAACTCCTTGAGAAAATGAATCACAGAACTGGGCTAATAATCTTGATATTCATATAACTATACCCTGCCTTAAGAAAACCCAAGCCACAGAAATTCATATTAACTAGAAGTTGTCAACTGTTCACATTAAAGACATTAGTTCTTCAAAGAATTTATGTAGAGCCAGGCATAGTGGTACACATCTTTAGTTCTAGCACTCAGGGAGGCAGAGGCAGACAAATATCTGTGAGTTCAGGCCAGCCTGGTCTACAGGGTTCCAGAACTACAAAGAAAAACTCAAAATTCCAGAGAGAAAGAGACAAAGAAAAAAAGAATTTATCCTGAGTTCTCATAAATGAAAAATGAACTAAAATACAACTTTCTCTTCCTCCCCTTGGCTTTTCAAAACAGAGTTTCTCAGAGAAGCCCTGACTGTCCTGGAACTAGTTCTGTAGACCAGGTTGGCCTCGAACTCAGAGAGATCCACTTGCCTCTGTCTCTGTGCTGGGATTATAGGTATTTGCTAAAATACAATTTTCAAAAGAGAGTTATATATCATAAATGACATATACAAGAAAGGCTTCTGTAGAAATACTGTCTTTCTCTGAGCAAAGATTTCACTAAACAATCTTCTTATTTTCGATTTTTTGGAGATACACTAGTAAAAACAATAAGCATAAAAGCTGAGAATCTGACTGTTTTGTTGAGTTCAGGAAAAGAACTTAGTGAAGACTCCAGAAGATCATCTTTACTAAATAGTGCTGTAGTCTCCATGAGCTTCTAAAAGCCCCTTGACATGTCCTCATTCAGAGAACGCTTGGTGGGAAGCATGCAGACTTCTAGGTGATAAAACAGAACACTGGGAATGCTACAGTCCACTGCAGAAGAGCCCGCAGAACTCCGTGAACCCATCAGGATGATAAAGAAAGCGAGCCAGGGCTTATTTTCTTAAGTCACATTCAGAACAGCAAACTAATGATTAAAGAGAACACATACTACAGACACTGATTATTCTTCTGCTCTTCGTGAGAAATTAAATCAAGTTTGCTTTTAATAAGAGTATGCCCTTTATGGATCAGAGATGGATATCTATGTGCACTTACTTACTGTCTACTATTTGGTCATATGGACTCAAATTCTCAGAATCCATGACAAAGGTAAAAGGCAACAGTCACTATGAAGACTTCGCAGATAGAACCATAGGAAATGTCTCATTTCCTGTTTTCCTAAATGTGAAATGTTTCTCAAGGCTTACTGCTGATCACTACTAGAAATATTTTGTGTTGAATAAAGATATCTGCAGCTCCATCTGCTGACCAAGTCCTAAATCTACAGGAGAAAGGCCAGGGGGTACTTTTTAAGCTCAGCCACTGTTTTTTTTTTTTTTTAAAGAATTCTTTTACTTTTAATTTTATTTTCTATATATGGGTGTTTTTCCTGTAGGTGTGTTTATGTATCATTTATATATCTGGTACCTGAGGAGGCCAGAAAAGGGTTTTGGATTTCCCAAAACTAGTTACAAACTGTTGTAAGCCACTATGTGGGTGCTAGAAATCAAACCTGGTCCTCTATAAAGCAGTCATGCTCTTGACCACTGAGCCAACTACAAAAAAATCAAAAGCAGAAGAATCCAGCTGACTCCTGCCAACTCATAAAGTTCTTTAAAAATTAAAATTTATCCCTTTTGACAACAAGAAAATTAGCATCAAAGAAAAAACATTTCAACCCTTTATATATATATATACATATATATATGTATATATAGACAAACAGATAGCTTTATATATACATACACATCAATTCAATATGCTAGTTCACGACTAATCAATTAAGAAAAAAGAAAATGTAAATAATCTAGGTAAGCCTGACTCTCCGATTTTACTCTCATTAAAACTTTCACTTATCCTCTGTTTAAAGGCAATCTAACAACTATCTTACATCTAAGAAGAGCTGGGTGGGAGAGAGGGTGCATGTGAATTAGATGCATTTACTGTATGCTTACTCTTGGTCCCTATTTTAAAAAAACAAAAACACTCAGCAAACGCTGGAAGATCTTTTAATTTGAATCCAGTCTAGTCTACACAGTGAGTTCTAGGACAGCCAGAGCTATGTGGAGAGACCCTGTCTCAAAAGAGGGGAGAGGGCTGGGAGAATGGCATTAACCAGCCTTTTAAATATTCTTCCATCTATATTAAAAATAAGGGTTCCTTAGGCCAGATGTGGTCACATATGTCTCCAACCTCAGCACTTGGGAGACAGAAGCAGGTGCATGTGGATCTCAATAAGTTCTCGGCTAGTTTAGTCTACATAGAGAGTTCCCAGAGAACAACAGCTATATAGTAAGATCTTGCCTCAAAAAGGGGGTGGGTGCCACAACTTGTTATGTTCCTCATATTTCCAAAATATGTAATATTTTATGTAATAGCCAGCTGCAAAAAAAATGTATCACTAATTATATATTTCAAACATCATATTAACATTCACTGTACTTTACAGCTAAAGAGATACAAATTAGTAAAAACCTACCACTAAAATATCCTTAAGAGCTGTAACATGCTACCAATAATGCAAATAAATCCTCTCAAAGCATAAAACATAAATAAAAAAATTTTCAAATAACAGAGTGCCAACTTTACAAGTCTTTAAATGCCACCACGAGCCAAGCTGGAGTCCCCAGGAAAAGCCACACTTGATCACTCTCTCAAAGTAAGCCAGTCTCCTGGCTTACTCATGGCTCACTTTCTCTGGAATGGAGATGATGCCTGTCCAATCTGGGAACTTCAAGTCCAAACTGTGAATTATGACTACACTTGGACAAGAACACCAAGAATTTAAAAAATCCTGGCCATCTGTACTTTTAACCTGGACACAATGCTTCAGCTTTTACCAGTTCCCCACAAATTCAATTCTGTCCTTGCAAACACAGTAGAGACAAGCCGGCTGATCTCCCTGTGACCCCATCTTCTCTACCGTATCACAAGTACAGCTCTCTGAAAGCAAAACTTTCTTCCCAGCTCAAATCTGATAGGTTTTTCTTGCTCCAGGACAGGTCAGCAGAACGAACTGGGCTATTTTCCAGCCTAGGGCATCATCCTATTGCAGAAAAACAATAGTGATATCTAGAGATCAGAGGACAAATGGAAGGTCCAATGGCCTACAGTGGTACCAAGAGCCAAAATTAAAATGACAATAAAGGACAATGACTATCCAAATAAAGCATAACCAGAAATCTGTGTTTATTCTCAAAAGAGCTACCTAGTAAGGGTGAAAAGAATAGCAGACATAGAAAGCTGACCCTTTTGCAACTTTCTTGTCCTGCCTAAGTTGGCAGAGATCACCAACAAAGAAAGGCTGCTGGGAAGTAAGAGAGTCACATCTCAAAGTGTCGCTTTATTAACTCCAAACTGGAAAACACAACTTTCCAGGAAGAAACATGATAGATACTACCTTAATCTGTGTCATGAGGATCTAGATAGACAATCTCCTTTTCTATAAAAAGATCAAGAAAGTATGTCTGTGGAAGAACTCTGTTAAGATACATGCTACACTTGTTTGATTGAAATTCAGGCAGAAAGAAACACAACACTAGACTGACAATATGCATGTGTATATATGTGTGTGTATATATACAGGCAGAAAAAAAATCCTACAAATACATGTAAAAACAAAAACTTGAAAAGCTACAGCACAGTGTGTATCTATGTGTTAAGAAGTCAAAAAACTCAAAAGAAACCATGAAAGGGCTGGGAAGTAGATCATAAAGGAGGTGGAAAACAGACTAGTGGAATACATGCAAAAGAAAGCATAAGGAGGGTGTAGATACGGTTCCCATAGATACATATGTTTGAATGCTTGGCCTATAGGGATTGGCACTTTTAGGAGGTTTGGCCTTGTTGGAGGAAGTGTGTCACTGTAGAGGCGGGCTTTGAGGTCTCATGTATGCTCAAGTCACACCCAGTGTAAGAGGTCTCTTCTGCTGCCTTTGGGTGTGGATACAGAATTCTCAGTTTCTTCTCCAGCACCATGCTGAGTCTTGCTTGCTGCCATGAAGATAATGGGCTAAACCTCTAACTGTGAGCCAGCCCCAATTAAATGTTTTACTTTTTAAGAGTTGCCATGGTCATGAGTCTTCACAGCAATACAAACCCTAACTAAGAGGACAAACTGGGAGAAAGGGAACCAAATAAGGAGAACAGTTGACAACCAAGTATAATGACACATGAGTATGATGATTAAGTCCAATACTTTGTTCACTAATCTAAATTAGTCTAATTTATTAATCAATTGAGTTTTTAAAAGACATTATACTAATTTGTGAGTAGCTGCAGACACCTTGGATCGGGCTTCTTGGTGGATAATAGGATTATGCTCCCTCTAAGCAAGCCTGGGATGCTTCTTGACTCTTCCTGTACAAAGCTCCTAGCCCCTGGCAGATTCTATTCCATTCAATTTCTTGAGAGACAAGCAGAGCCTTCTTAGTTTTCCACATCTTTTGAAATACATACCAAAATGTTTAGAGGAAGAGCCATCATTATGAAAAGAGCTACGTTTTAAACAGCAGAATTTACGTTTCAATGGTAACCTACAAAATGTTTTTCATAGATAGTTAAGATCTCTAAACAACTGCAACTCACTCGGTGTGTCCTTGGAAAACATTCACAGAGTGGATGGAAGGGTCCCTGAAATCCCAAAGACGAAAAGTTGTGTCACGGGAAGAGGTTACCACGAGCCGCTGGGTGGGGTGAGTGCAACAGTGTGTTAACTCCTGGTCATGCCCTATAAACAAATACAACAAAAATACAAGGTCATCCACCTGCAGACACACAATTAGAGTGAAACTTTTTTTAAAAAAAATACGAATCAAAAATATTCATCATCTTTACAGATACCACTAATAGCTGATGAACAGTAAACCTTAAGGAATTACTTAGTGGTATAGAAAGCTGTTCCCTCAGTTGTCTGAAATCATTGCAGCTATCCACATACAAAAAAATAGGGAAATAAATGTATCATAACTCAATTTCTGGTCTTAACAGTTAAGAAAGTCAGACAAATCACTTTTAAAAGCTGAAAAGAACGAGAATAATTTCTAATGGTTTGTGGGCTCTTAGTACAACATCCCATCTTGCATTTGGGCAGAACCTATAAATACAGCTTTCTATAAATGAGATATACAATAGACCAGGAGATTTCCACATATGTAATTAAGGTTCCCAAATCAGTCATCTTTGTGTTCTCAAAGAAAGGCTATCCTCAGTGGCCTGGTCTAAACAGCTAGAACCATTCAAAGGGTCAAGGTCCTCTTAGCTGCTAGAGAATCCAGGGCAACAGAGGCATGCGCCTGCTGGCTGGAAACCAGAAATCTGCTATGTGAAAAGAGGCCTCTGGTGAGAGCCCTGGATGCTCAGGAAAGACCCTAACTGACCACTAGTAAGAAAGTAAAGCCACAATCACATAGCTACAAGAAACTGGATGAATTCGTCCAGCAACCAGTGAGGTCCTGCCCAAGCTGCACCTTTATTTCAACCAAGCAGAACCTCACTGCTGAGGAGCTTGTGGACCTTGGACATAGAAAGCCTGGCAAAGAAATCACCAAGGTAATAGATTCTTGCTATTTAAGTGTGTTGTTAAAAAATAAATAAATAAAAAGAAAAGAAAAAACAGAAACAGAAAATCAATACAGCAACCATATTTTAAATACTGAAGTACTACATGTTACAGTTAACCTCCTGAAGATAAAATAAATTCAGCTATGAAAAACTCTATTAATCAGAATGGATCTCCAAAAATGACAACCAAATAGCCAATAACACTAAACAGAATCCTGTCCTAGAAGTAATTTGTAAGTTCAGATTTAAAAACAGTCTACCTAGGAATAATAATTCAGATGTTCACAGCAAGATACCTGTCAGAGAATGAACAAGTTCAGATGTCTCCACATCATACAGGTTGGCGGTTCTGTCCCATGAAGCTGTCACCACTTGCTTCCCACCAACCAGCCAGTCAGCAGCAATAACCACACCCTGATGGCTTTTGAGAGATGTCAGTGGGACACGGATAGTGGGGCAGTCACTGGACACATCTCCATCAATGTCAGGCTCATCTTTATCAGAACACTCTATTTCATCTTCACCAGAAATTTGTTGCTAAGAGTAAAAGAAAAGAAAAACTTTGTAGGAATCTTGAGTTTTTCCTGACATAGCTACACCATTTATCTTCTAGACTTAGTACCATTAGGACCAGTGCAATTACAGTATCTGATATGTAGCTGGAAATGCTTTCTCAAGGTTGGGCTTGGCTATAAAGAAAGGCCAAACATCCTGGAAAATATTAAAGCCACTATGGCAGCAAAAAAACTAAAGTTCATTTTCCACTAATTAATAAAATGGCAAATAAACCAATTTTCAATTTACTGCTTATTTGAAATTAAACAAATATATAAAAGACAATAACGTCACAATACAAAAGCTTTTTCATTCTTAGAAGCCTGTTTAAAATACCTTAAAAACTTGTAAATTGTAACTTAGAATTCCATTGTTCTAACAATGAGAGATCACTTGATTTTCCTGTATCAATGGAATCTTTTATTAAAAGCCAGATAATATAACACTGTAACAGTCAGTCTATATGTCAGCTCTTCAAGAAAGTGTTTATTCATTCAATAAATATTGATAAATACACAGCAGAGAAGGAACCAGAGGATATCTATCATAGTTAGGATGATGCTTACTCTAAATGATAAGAATGCAAGCATAAACACAACTGACTAAGCTTCGGTCCTTGACGGACTACACGAACTAACAAAACTCACATATGGACAGACTAGTGGAAGAACGAAGGTCATGTGTATGTACTTACTGGGATGAGAATATGGCACACAAACGAAATACACAAAGAAGCATGACATCTGTGTCACCTGCATTCACATGGTAGGGAATGCATGGCATATACAATGAGAAGGCAAAGAGTGCTGGGAAGAAAATAAGGGGTACAAGAGATAGGCAGCTGAAGGGCTGCTTTCTTACACAGAATTATGGAGGAAAGACTAACAACATCTTAATCCAATTACGGAGAACAAAGTATGCAGATACAGAAGGAAACAGCATTCCAGGCAGAAGGAAGGAGTGAAAGTTCTCTTCCTCTGCTGCACAACTGGGCTTACTAGTGGGGGAGGGAGACACAAATTGGGGGGATAGGAGATATATGGCAGGTAGTGTTGTGGAAAACCTCGTAGGCCATGGAAAGAACTCTGCTCTATTCTGCATGTGGTGGAAAATCATCAGTTCTAAGCAGAGACATGATATGACCTAAATTAACTGCTAAACACAGGAAAATAAAAGGAGGCTGAAATGCACGAGACTACATCACCCACAGATTCATATGCTGAAGCCCCAACCCCAAGACCTCATAATGTGAACCCAGTGCAAAAAGGACTTTTAAAGGCCCCTAAGAGGCCATAAAGTCCAAGGTCAGCCAGAGTTACACAGTGAGGGCCTGTTTCAAAAGCAAACAACAGGAGAAGGGTAGGAGAGGCCCTGCAAAGAAAGAACTTTATCTCAAAGGCAAAGGGGGAGTTATCTGAGGTATCAACATGTCTGTTATTCTGAAAGATGACTGCTGCTGGACTATGGTGGGTAGTCACTAGATTAGATTCAACTGATTAAAAAAATTGAGAGACTGGAACTCTGTGGAAAAGTAAAAGGTTGGCAAAACCCTTTCCCTTCTGCATGAGATGAGAGCTTCATTCCCAGGCTATGCTTTTTAAGAGAAGAACGAGTCCTGGTAGATAAACATACTAAGACAGGAAGGGCTGCTACAATCACAGGAAATGTCTGATGCGAGTATTGCAGCACTGCTTGAGCTCTGAGCTCAGTGTCTAGATGCGCATGTCTCTCCTGTCACTTATAAAGCTGTTTAGAAGGCCCTAGTTCCTTGTCACAAGGCTTCTCAGCTCCCAGACCTGCATCCAAGAAGTCTGGCCCTCCTGTACCTGTGCTGCCATACAGTTCTGATGGCTCCGTGGACAAGAATCTCTTTGACTACATGGCTCCAGCAAAGAATACGGAATGTGACAATTGACAAGACTGTCTTGTCTGTCTCACACTTCCTAAATAATTATGCCCAATGGTGGTCATGGGGAAACTCGATGGGTATCTCTCTTGTATGCTACCTAACTGAAGTGGGATTATGTTATGTTGTAAATATTTGTCCCTCCTACTGGTTTAATAAAAAGCTGATTTGCCAGAGGCAGACAGAAGTGTGGGCAGGACTACCAGACTAATAAAACTCTGGGAACATATATATATATGTTATATATATATATATATATATATATATATATATATATATATAGAGAGAGAGAGAGAGAGAGAGAGAGAGAGAGAGAATGAGCTTGGACCATGTATAATGTTAAACATATGTTCTACTGGAGAGACTACACAAAAAAAGGTTCAAAAAAGGCTCTGAACCCTTACATTTTAGAAGGTAAAATGGCATAAGTTAATTCTGGAGAACAGAAGTCCATGATGAAGGTAACAGCCAGTTTACTTTCTGGTAGAAGGGCTTTTCCTGCCTGGCAAACAGCTAGCTGCCTTTCATGTAATGATGAGAAGAGAAAGCAGTCCTTCTGGTGTCTTAAGGATGCTGGTATTATCAGATTAGAACCCAACCCTATGGTCTCATTTAACCCAAACTACTTTCCTAAAGATTAAATTAAAGCCATATTAGCATACAAATTTGGAGGTGACAAAAGTATTCAATCGATAACATTCTAACCCTGGGCCTCCAAATTATAAAGCCTTCTTACACTGGAAAAATACTTTTATTCTATCCCAAAATATCAACTCATTCCAACATTAACACTAAAGTGTAAAGTACAGTCTTAACAAAATGCCATCTAAATTTGGAGGTCTGCTTGAGAATCAAGGTACAATTTATCCCCAGGCAGAATTCTAACTAGCTACAGACCAGAGAAAACAAACAAGTTATATTTATCCAAAATACAATACTGCAGAAGAAGTACAGGACAAGCAATTCTATTCCCAAAGGAAGCAAAAGAAAAGAAGGGAAGAAAAATAGGTTTCTAGCAAATCTAGCAAAGGAAATTCCATGAGATCTTAAGTCTCAACAATAATCCTCTTAGGATGCATCCTTTACCTTTTAGAACAACTTACGAAGCTTCCTCACCATGACAGCTAGCTGGGCAGCCCCACCCTATGGCACTGTGGTACCCTGTCTCCAATCCCCATGGCCCAAAACTAAAGAGAGGCCATATGTACTGGCACAGCTCTAGGGAGACTGAGAAAGAATGCAAATTCAAGGCCAGTCTGGGTTGGGTTACAATAAAATGTCTGTTAAAAAGAAAAAAGAGAGAGAGAGAGAGAGAGAGCAAGAAGAAAATGAAGCAGAGAAGCAGGGAAGATAAAAACCAAGAAGCCCACCCTTTAGAAATGAAGAGAAGACAACCTCAGGCCTGTGGTACTGTGACAACCTTGGAAATGTCCAAATTACTTTCAGATTCTTGTTCCCTTGTCCAAAGGAAGACACATATTCATAGCCAGGCAGTTTCATTTTCTGGTGCTTAAGAGAACCCCGTGCTCTGATAGTCTTTCTCTATTTCATCCTATGTTCTGTTCCTTTACCCACAGCAGGAAAATTCTTATCTATGTTGCTAGCATCTGCTGAGGTGGCTGACTGAATTCACAGTTCACATTTACACTATTCATTTAAAATGTAGGTCAGTTAAGCCATGTCCAATCATACCAGATACTATCAGCCTATTCTAAAATGTGCAAATATCCAGAGTCCTACATGAGCAGACCAACAGTGAACTGTCAGAGTAACTAAACATGCTTACACTAGTGTCGGCAACAGGCTGAGGTGTTGGAAGCTGTACCACGTATCTCCAAATATGAGCAGTCTGATCTCCAGAAGCTGAAGAGACAAATGGGGGAAGATTATCCACTGAGCAAACCATGCATAAAATGTGCTCTTTCATACAGTGTGGCCAAACATCAATCATGCTTTCCTAACTTAGTGATCTTTAGTAAAATAAATATACTTTATTTAAATAGTGATTTAAGACTGTACACGGCTATTAAGAATAGAACATATGTACAAAATTAGGGTTTCAATAACTAAAGAAACTATTTCCCCTTTCATCTTAGAAAAACTTTGAGGGTTAAGGAAAAAATGAAGAAATTCTATTTTTAATCTATGTAATAAGTATCCTATTGCATTATACTTGTGACTGTAACAGAGTTTCAGGAAAGGGAATGATACTCTCATGCACTGATTATTAATGGGCCTTTACAATGTGCAGGTGTTACTTATTATGCCACTATGAGCACTACTTGTGTCGCTTTCCCATTCCTCTTCCTTCTAGCAGAAGACTGTAAGAAAATGCTCTGATCAGAAATGGGAGACAAAGCCACACGGGGCACCAAAGGCCCTCTTACACTCAAGAGTGGGATTCTCAATCCTCACCAAAGTGGTCTGCTTTCCATCGTCTTTCACTGCTGCAAAACTCACCTAAAGACGTTACCATGAGCTGATAGTGAGTTTGTTATGGCCGAAATCAACTGATTGTCCTGACTTACCAGTTCTCTTCAAAACAACACTACATAAAAATTGCAGTCTAATTTTCTTTTCTCCTTTATCTGTCTCAAAGTTGGTATTAGTTCCTTTCTTAGATTCCTTTCTAAGCCTTTGGTTTATATCTAGACATAACCAACTGCACCAGTATGGTGTTTTCTTCTCCACCAATCATACAATAAGCTTTCAGTGGCTTCTCCACTTTAACTCCTCAGAGATGTGGTAAGGTAAATACTGGCTATGATCATCTAGGAGTGGAAAAAGATTCAGAGTAACCTTCCGACCATCTTCCTGTCACATGTGAAAAGTTTCTGACCTAAAAGAGTAATCACTACACAGCACACATTGAAAGTATTCATGCGGGGCTCCTTCTTAAGTATTTCCTCATGCACAGAGCACCTTGTCATCTCAACATGTATACTCTATCCTGAGTTCAGCAGAATCTGGTCCATGGGAAAAGTACAGGCATTTCCCATTTCTCCGTTCTTTTGTAAATGAACACCTGTGTCTCTTCACCTGCTACAGAAACACACTCTCATGCTACAAAAGCAGGACAAAGCCCGGACAGACATCATATGGTCTGTCAAAGACAAATGTACCTACTAACTGATCTTTTTCAGAAGCATGGCAACCTCAAAGCCAACACATACCCTCCAAGATTATTACCTGTACCCCAAAACATATGACTCCAGAGTTATCTGACAATTTTGTAAAAATAATCCTCAGTACAAAGGGCTGCCTTCCAAAGTAGCAAATAAAGCTATGTTTTTAAAGTCAATCTAAAATGTGACGTACACAAGCTACTGTAGCTTAGTTAATTACTTAGAAAGGAATGAAAATATTTATAAAATGCCTACTAAAGATTGTTAAATTTTCAAAAGTGGTATGTATAATAAAAATATATATAAAATTAATAGCTGTTTTAAGATTATTAATAATTTCATTCAATAAAAGAAAAAAATCTACATACCAGTAAGAGCCAACTGCTCTGAGGGATGAAATTTTATAGAATTTACTGCAAAATAAAAATATTACAAAAACAGGTTTAAGATAACAAAACCACATTATCAATACTTATTAATTATTGTATTATCAACTAAATTGTAAATTTTAAAAATCTATGATACTTCATTAAATCCTTTGATTCAATTAATCTATGAATTAATATGTAAGTTAGAACAGAAATATAATTTAAAAATTAAAATATAAACTAACTTGCTAGACAAGATATACAAGAAAGAATATTAATAATCTATGTTTATAAACAAGCAAGTAATTTAGAGTTAAAATAAATCAAGGTAAACAAAGAAAATGAGGCTATAACAAGAATCAAAAGCAAACTGTAGTGTGTAGACACTGTCCACTGGCCTCACCTTGCCCCTGCCCAACTTACAGAAACCCTAATCTAGTCCATGACAAATGAGACCCCAAGAATGAATTCCAACCAGACTCATAATGGAGATGAGGTTACTGGCCTCCCATTCTCTTATCCACATTCAGGGTACTCAAAGGTAAGCTTTGCAAATGTTTTCTTAGGAAGCTTTTATTGTCTCTAAATAAAGACGCGTAAGCCAAAGAACAGACCCTTCCTTTCTTGTATTCAGACGGACTACCTTAGTGTGTAGCCAGCAGGATAGCAAGCGTGAGCCCAGCTCAATGGGACTGGCCAGACACTAAAAAGATCATAGGCACATCTCCCTACCTAGTACTTTTTCCTAAAGCAAATGCCAGGTTTCAGAATAGACTAAAAATCACCATTAGTCTGACCAGGGAGCTGAACTCAACAAGAACCTTCATGTCCCTATCTTGTAAAGAAAATGCATACTCCTTAGGCAGGATGTTGTGGAAATTCTGCCAAACTTCAAAAAATTATTCATTAGTAGAATTTTGTTAGGCATGCCTTTAAAATTATGTTTTACTAAGAAACTACATTAAAAAGAGAATTCTATTTACTTTCAATAGTGAAATACAAATAATATAGAATAGCTAGTGAAAATTATTATCTTATAAGTAATAAATATAAGCTATAATGCTAAAAATAAGCAAATTTATTTTAAAAATAAATTAAGGGTAAGGGGCTGGAGAGATGGCTTAGTGGTTAAGAACACTTACTGTTCTTACAGAGAACTCAGGTTCAACTCTGACCATCTATCTACATGGCTGCTCACAACCTGCCATAACCCTGCTTCCAAGCAGAGCCCCTCTTCTGACATCTGGGCACCAGGTACACAAATGGTACATACCTATTTTCAGGCAAAAACAATATAGATAAGATAAATATATCTTTTTTAAAAAAAGACATGGAGAGGGCTAGAGAAATGGCTCAGAGGTTAAGAGCGCTGGCTGCTCTTCCTGAGGTCCTGAGTTCAATTTCCAGCAACTGGAGTAAGTGGGGATCTTACATACCAAAAAAGAAAGAGGGAAAGGGAAAGGGAGAGAAAAAGCCTCTTTCAAAAGTGAGGATCTTTAAATACTCATTTTCTTCAGGTGACATTTAGCAAAAAAAGGTTCTATAAGAGCGTGGAGGCAAGAGGAAGCCCAAATCCCTTCCCTAGCCAACTGTCTCATCGTTAAATTAACATTATGTTCTAGCCTTTTGTTGTTGATTTCTATGAATTGTTAAGATGACGACAGGCACAGTGGAGAAGAAATCACAAACAGGCTCGCTCACACAGACACATATAAACACACAGATACACACACCCCTCAGTGCCCAATAACAAGGCTATCTATCAAAACTAAAGGAACAATGGTAGCTAGCAGTGGAGGGGAATGGACAGGTAGGCAACCTTACACAGAACTGCATGAAGACATTCTAGATGGAAGAAATTTACAAATGTTTGGGAGAAAGTACAAAGACAAAATTTGATTAAAACACTGCTAATACCCAGGTACAACTGAAAAGGCAGAAGAGGACGACTGTAAACTATAAACACAGTCAGTGGGTGCATCTTTTATTTTGCCTGACCCAAGTATTACACATTAATCTCTAACACATGGTTCATAATAAATAATTGTTAAACTTTTTCCCCTTATTACTCATACAAAGTAAAGTACAGTTTATCTAGTCTGACTATATTACACTGTCTCCCAACCACCAAAATATTAAAACTTTATATCAAGTATAAAACTTTCTACCAGTATAGTCAGTTTCTATCAATGGAGTTGGTATTATAAAAAATTAAAAAAAAAAAAAAAAACAGAAAAACACAGCTTCTGATTATTGTGCTCACTTAGGTAAATACTTACCTGAACCCACATGGCCAGCATATTTGACAAGACATTTGCCAGTCTCTATGCTCCACAACAAAGCCGTGTGATCTACAAGATGAAGAAGTTATAAATTATCCACTACTAATTTATAATCTCTTTAAAAATACAATAATATTCTAAAATGGTAAGTCACATCACCCTAAGAACTTAGTTTTATTTTATGTGTGTAGGTATTTTTGCCAGCATGTATGTCTATGTATGCAGTACCCTTGAAGGACACAAGAAAGTACTAAATTCCCTGGACTAGAATTAAGACAGTTGTGAGCCACCACACAGGTGCTAAAAATCAAAATTAAAACTTAGGTCTCTGGAAGGACAGCCAGTATTCTGAACCCCTGCATCACTCTCCAGTCCCTCAAACAGTCTTCAAAATTTTAATTCTACTACTTTGTACAATTCAACTATCTTAAAAAAAGTGTTGTGACTTGTCAGAAGCCACAGATCTGAAAAAGGACAATTGGGCTTGATATCCTAGTGGACCATTTTGTTGTTGATTTCTATGTGTGGAGGCCATCATGTGTGAAACTGGCATACAGAAGTCATTTATATCATGGTTCTATTATTTTATCCTCGCATTAAAGCTTTCCAGAACATCTTGCAATTCTTAAATTCAATTAGCCTCCAAATCCAGTTAAAGTATATGAGATAATGGCTGTTCCTTTAGACCTTTTCCTCTCACAACCATTAAGGAGGGAAAGAAAAAAGGAGAAATTTCTAAGAAGAAATAGTAGCCAATTATCCAGAAATATTAGCAGCCACCCCTCTTTTTTCAACTAATACTTTCAAACCATCCACGATATTTAAGTATGAGCACAACTACAAGCAGGAAAGAAACTCCCAACACTCTAACTAGGTTTCTTGTGTCTCTTTTACTTTTAAAAATCAGAATCCAAGCCAGCTGGTGGTGGTGCAATCCTTTAATCCCAGCACTTGGGCAGCAGAAGCAGTCAGATTTCTGTGAGTTCAAGGCCAGCTTGGTCTACAGAGCAAGTTCCAGGACAGCCAAGGCTCACAGCAAAATCCTTTCTCAAAACAAAACAAACAAACAAAAACAAACCAGAATAGTGAGAAAGTAACTTCTCACAAACTAAGAAAGTCATTTCCAACAACCAATCATCTATATCTGAAGAGGTAATCTGTTAGACTAATCTGAGCTTTTAAAAATTATCCTGTTAGTGGTGAGACCTACCCTGTGATCCCTGAAGTGCAGCCTCCCCTGAAGAGCGGGCTCCTTGACAACTCAACAGTCTAGAGAACATGCATTTTTCAGTTCTTACCATAATGCTTTCGCTTCACTGCTAGAAGTGACAAACCTATCCCCAAATCAAAAGTACATCTAGCTTGAACAGGAACAAGGCCAATCAAAAACTACCTAACATTTAAAAACTACCCCACCTATGCTGTTTCTACCATTGAAATACAGACACTCACATAACTTAGCTGAAGCCAAGAATCTACTATCTCAAAAATAGGAGTCCAGCCTTGGCTGTGACATCCACTCAGCAGACTAGAAACAAAGAAACACTATGAGTCTCAGTGCTCCCACACCCAGGCAAATTTTTTTTCTTTTCTTTTTCTTTTTTTCCTCTTCATTTCATTTTTGTTTGAGAGACAATGTGACAGGGCTTTACATCACAGTCCATGCTGGCCTTGAACTTAGGGTCCTCCTGCCTCCATCTGGAGTGCTGGGGCTTTGGTGTGTACCACCACATCTGGATCCAAAACCTTTGGTTTCAATAACTCTTCCAGCACACTTTGGTTTCCCTGCTCTGCCACTACTAACTGTCATTCACTTCCGTGAGTTATCAATCAAAGCCACATCTTAATAAGCCAGCTGCAACAGTGTCTGGCTCACCGGCAGACGCTGTCCCAAGAACCACAGGCTGTGTCCTTGCAACACTGACATCCCAGATGCCATCCCTGTGGCCAATGTACTCCTTCACAAGCTGGCAGATGGCCCTTGATGTGGTAGTCTTAAAGCTGGAGACAATCTGAATTGAGAAAAAAAGAAGCACTTTTAAAATACTTACTGAATTAAATTTGTCTAAGTTAAAAAAGGCAAAACAACAAAAAGATGTCTTGAAAAATGTGTAAGTAATTTATCAGGATATTGTAAACACTAATGGAATATAATACAAGCACAAACAGAACTGAGATGCCTTGTATAATAAGGCTGCTCTCACTCAGCTCATTATCAGAGGCTTCAGAAAGTTCTTCCCACTCTACTAGTAAACAGAAGTCAGGCAGGGAGGTAATGTCTCACTACAGAAGAAAGGCACAGACAGGTAGGCCTTGCAAGCCACTCTTTCTCAAGTCTCAATCACCAAACAAAATTCTCAATCTTGAAAACACACATATACACACAAAGCAAAAGAGAAAGAGAGACAGAATCAGAGAGACCGATACCAGACACAGAAACAGACATAAAAAGGTTGAGAAAAAAAATACCCCAAACTATGAGCACTAAAGCATATGTTCACAGAAGAACTTCCATTTTTTTCCCTGAATTTGAACATTTTACACCAATCACATATCAGAACAGAAAAAGCCCATGCTGTAAGAGGAATCAAATGAACACACTTGTAGCAGATGAGGAAGTTTGTTAAAGATTGTTTATTAAGCACTTGCTTGAAGCCATGTGCCATGCTAGATGGAGACAGAGCTGAGAGATACAAAGGCCTTTTAGAAGCTCATATTCTAATAGGAAACAGACATGAGATGGTACAGACAATGAAGAACACACAGTAAGGTACTGGTCCATATAATGAGACATTAACAATTTTCATTTCTCCATAATGAAGACTATCAAGTAAGAAAGAAATAAAATGCAAAAATTTCCTTAAACTTTGGTTATGATGCTGCTCTCAGATAAATGAAAACGTTTCAACTTTTAAGTAAGTCAGAAAAAGTATTAAGAATAATGAATCTATAAATCAAGCAAAAAACAAAAATTAATAGATTTATACAGCTTGCTCTTTTAACAATGATTCCGAAAAGCCTAGGACATGTACATAAATTTACTCTTACATAAACATATGCAGACACAATCTGTTACATTAATTAGGTATGTGCTTTCAGATTATCCCCAACACAGTAAAAACAAAAACAAAATGCTTGGTTAAGAGACTGAAATTTTGCAAATAATATAAGCCAATTCTATTATTTAATTTGGCTTAAATTTTACAGAAAATAGAAAATGACTTGTTCAAATCTCAAACCCATTATTGTCATCTTATCTTTCTAAAAGTCAGTAAGTATCCCTACTAAAATCAACAAAAGTATCCTTCTACATTGCATGTGCTTACAGAAAACACCACTGACAACAGTATCACAATTCAGAGAAGTTACAGCACACATTAAACGTTCCCACCACCCTAAGTTGTGGCAAATTTCATTGTACAAATCTCTCAACATTTCTAGGATAAAGAAGGCTATTATAAGAAACTACTGAACCATATTTGCTACCTACCCCACTTACAGGATAGAATGGAAGAGGTGTATGACCATGAGAATACAATTATATACTTCAGAAACAGAATAAGATGCTTTTCATGAATACCATGGCATACCATCTCACTTGCCACTTTCATAATGCTCATTATGCTTTAAAAAAAAAAAAAAAAAAAAAAAAAAACCACTGACTTAAACCAGGTATGGTGGTACATGCCTTTAATCTCAACACTCAGGATGCAGAGGCAAGAGAGGCAGGAGAATCTCTGTTAGTTCTAGGCCAGCCTCATCTACATAGTGAGTTCCAAGACAGCCAGGACAATATAAGAAATCCTGTCTCAATGTTTTAAAAACAAGCCCACTGACTTGGTCAAGATTAAAACAAAACAAGTGAATTCTTTAAGGAACATTCAGATAGAACAATGGCATAATGTTCCCCATCATCCTAAATAACTTTAACTACAACACAACCCAAAGTACTTTAAAAACAAATCAGAAAGGCCCTTTTCCACTAGAAAAGATCCTTTCTAAAGAATATTTGCAAATGTCTCCACAGATTTCTTTAAAGTAGTTTTAAGGATAGACTAACTTCCCCCAACCACACCCCATAAGCATTAGCTATGAGTCATGAGCAGCCCAAGGAAGGGAAGACCTCTCAGGTTTACTTCATCCATTTCTGTGCTCCCACTGTCTCACCAAACATGCTACTTGCCTTTCATGGCTCTGAGTCACAAGGAGGGCAAGTAATGAATGAATCTAGACTGTAGCATGTTCTTGTTGCATTCGTGCTTAGCTTTAATACCAAGAATCCATGCTGTGGTACAAATCAAAATAGATCGTTACCAAATTATTTCTTCAATTTTCAGATATCTTTCTTGTGTTTCATTATTTTTTAAAGATGAGTACATACAGTGTACAAACTGCTGTAAAGTCTACTAGGAATATGCTTCTGACATATTCTAATCCTAAAATGACTGCTGTTAAATAGTTCTATATATTTTTTAAGCAAAATACTACTGTGCATGCCCTTACCTTTGTCCAAAACTTATTTTTTATTGCTCATGGTAAAAGACTGCTATCTATAATCATATCTTCCTCTACTTCAGAAATAACCAGAAAGTTTTGAATCCTAAGACCATACATTGTATACACAGAATTGTAAGCATCGGAATAGTCTATTTAATTCAAGATAATGTAACAAGAAATAAAAAACATAATTTTACATGTCATTTTGAAGAAAGACTGAAGTTAATCACATATTTCAACACTAGGGTGAACTAGACATTACAACAAACAAAAATCCAATGAAACAGCAATGTACATTCCAGATGTTATCAAAGTGTACAATAGAAAATGTCACAATATGATTACCAAAAATTTTTAAATAAGGATAGAAGGCAAAAAGGCCAGGCTTCCTCTCTTAACTATAGTTAACCTCATTGTTTCTGCCAAATAAATGACTGTCACAGCCCAAGACAATGAATTGTAAAAATAAAAAGCTGGTAATATTTATGTAATCATAGTGCAAATTTCAGTTTTCCCCTCAAATTCCACTCAAGAAGTATACATTCACCAAAGTTAGGCAATTTATCTTTTACATACTCAAAATACTCCAAATTGGATGTATAATATTACCTCAAAATACTATTATACAATAACTTTCTAAACAATTAAATCCTTCACTTCAAGTCGGTACTAGGCACTTTAATAGGAAAACTCCTTAACTGTCTCTATATACCTAAGAAGTACACCCTCACTTTCTTCTCATACTTATAAAATTGAAAAATAGTAATGAAAATGTAACTTTAGCCCAGACAGAAATTCACCCCATATGGTTATCTATTATCTATCTCTCTGAATCCATATACTTTTTAACAAGGCAACTAGCAATACAAAATATGTTGTTTTACTAAAAACAAAAAAAAATCACTAACAGCACAATACATTGATCTCACTGAAGTTAGTATCTAAGTTAGTATCTCAGCATCTACAGACTGTAGCCATTTAGCAATGGTTATTTCTAGAAACCAGACATTTTTCTATTACACATTTCTAACTGGAAAATATGCATGTTAAAGTACACATCTGCACACCGTAAGCACCACATGACTGGCTCGAGAGCCAGTGCCTTGCATACCTTGCTGGTGGAAGCCTTGTAGGTGGTCTTTAGCTTCTGAGAAAGTTGACTGGTACTGTGACTGGCTGTGAAGACAGAGAATGCCCTCAAACTCAAGAACTACAGCATTGCAAAGTACAGCTATGCTGTAAAAAAAGAAACTCAGATATGTGCACCCCACCAAATCACAGGGACAGCAGCAGAGCTGGAAGAGGGACCCACACACTTTCTCATCTCACCCATATCTGAATTATGTATTCCAAGTTTGGCCAATAGCAGAGAGCAAAGGAGTCAGTGTCCTTATTAAATCCCAGTTCCCTTGATAAGTAATCTATGTGCAGTACATTACAAGCATTTATTTTACCTTTTGTTTTGAGCTGGCCCTTACTCAATTCTGCCCCATCAATCGTTTGTCCTTCACCAGCTAAGCGTTCATTAAGAGTATCAATTTCTCTGCGCACTGGAAATAAAAACATTTTTTTAAAAAAATGTACAATTTGGTCTTATGTTTAAAAGTACTCATCACTTCTAAAACTTACATAAGAATGTTTTAAGTAAGAACTGTCCAACAAAAGACATTAAAAAATTCTAAAAAAGCAAAGTGACAATTTATAGTTTCTAACCACTCAAGCCATCATTCCAGATATCATTCTAAGAACAAAAAGTCAGTGCTGGGGATGAAGCTCCAGGTGGTGGAGTGCTCACCCAGTATGCATGAGAGCCTGGATTTCATCCTTGTACCATATTTACTGGGGGGTGGATGCCTACAATCTCAGCACTTAGAAGGTGGAGACAAGATAATCAAAAGTTCAAGGTCATTTTCAAGCTAAATTTCAAGTTCAAGGCCAGTCTAGACTCCATGAGATCCAATCTTTAAATATAAATAAATGAAAGCTCACTCTTGTGACCCTGGAAAGATGTTACTATCAGGCTCTCAAGTAGAACACCTGCATATTCAAATTCTTATTCAACCCAGCTTCCTTTTTGCTGGTTTTATGCACTTAAGAACATTCTGATATTGTCTCAAATTCAGTGAAATAAGTATAGTTTACTTGTAGATACAGCAACTGAGGAAAAAATATAGTAACAATATGTAACTACTAGTATATGACACAGAAAATCTTCACAATTATGTACAACCAAGATTTTAAATTTCCAGAATAAAAAGGAAATACATGACTGGGAGAGTCAGGGAAGAGAAACATAAAAATGAACTATTACAAGAAATACAATAATTGAAGATATAGAAAACTATGATACTCCTGGCTATCAAAAGGACCTTGGGAGCAGCCCCAGGCATCCACATTTTGAAACTGAGAAGAGACTGACTTGTCTAGGGAAGTAACTGATCTAAAAGTACCAAGTACTAAGCTGGAAGCTGAGACCTGAATTATACACAGATCCACTCAGCTCTAGGGCCTACTTGCTTGTCAAGATATGAAGAAGCTTTCTAGGACTGTAGGATACTTGTTTGACCAAAGTTTAAAAAAAAGTGAAGGTCATGAATAGGCTGAGGAAAAAAGTCGCTATATAGCAGCCAGGCTAAGAAACCAGGACTTTATCTTTTTTTTTTTTTTTTTTTTTTTTAATTTTTTTTTTAAACTTTATTTATTTACTTATTTATTTGCCTTGGTGTTTGCCTGGAAATGGAACTACAGACAGTTGTTAGCTGCCATGTGGGTGCTGGGAATCGAACCCCGGTCCTCTGGAAGAGCAGACGGTGCTCTTAACCGCTGAGCCATCTCTCCAGCCCCTCAGGACTTTATCTTATGGGTACCAAGCAACCACCAAAACCTAGACAACATAAAGTTAAATAATAGTTGTAATTTTTAAAAATTTATTTTTATTATTTTTGACTAGGGGAAAAGGTGCTGTTATGTAAATGTCTTAAATCACAAGGAAAACACCTAAAATATCCCAGCTCTAAAACTGGTACTTTTAAAAAATTCTTAAAATCAGATAATCAGATGCTATACATAGCATCTAACTTTTTCTTATTTATTTATTTATTTATTTATTTATTTATTTATTTATTTTTAAAGGCAAGATTTTTCTTGTCTTGGCTGTTCTGGAACTCACTCTAGAAACCAAGTTGGCCTCAAATTCATAGAACTCTCCTGCCTCAACCTCCCAAGAATGCGAGGAATAAAGGGGTGTACCACCATCACCCAGTTCTAATTTTACTTTATAACTAAGGTTAAAATTGGTTCTTCCTCTAAGTTCTCAAGATAGATAAAAGTGATGTGGAGAACTCAATATTAAAACACTAAATTTTCCAAAAAGCAAAGTGTGAACGACAGAGAATTGTATTTTCTTCATAACTTATCTAACCGCAAAATTAAAAAGTGCAAAACCACCTGTAATGTAATTGCTGCTTATTAAAATCCATTTAATTCTTAGAAAAAGCAGTTTCACTATAGTTAGTTTAAATGGTGTACATATTATAAACACAATCCCCCCGAAATAAAAATTACTCAATAATAAAACATCAAAAGAGATTTAAAAAATTAATTTTCAAATAGTGAAGCTTTAATAACACATTGGGCCCAATCTAAAACTGGACAAAGACCATTCAAGCTCAAAGAATTATCACCAGAAGAATTCAAAGCAAAAAAGTATAGGAAATGTTTTTCTTTGAAGAGTGTGATAGAGTCAAAGAGTATATAATTTTCTTTTATATTTATATGTATGTATATACACACACACACACATATACACATGGATGGATGGATAGACAGATAAACAGGAAGATAAATATAGATATGTCAACATATTTTTGGAAATTTTCAAGAGATGATATACTAAAGTTTATATAACTTTGGTATATAAAAAATAAAATGTATTCATTTTGTATAAAACTGCAGTTTTGATTGGTTGATCTGGTAACCCCCTCAAAGATTCTCAGAGCCCAGATCTATATAACCTTTTTAACAATGTTACCCTACAAAGTTCAGGGGTTGAGATCACCCTGGAATATCCAGGGGCTCAATCAAGTCACAGTCTTAAAACTAGAACAGATAGAAAGGCAAGTCATTGAGGAAACAAGAGAAACCATCACATCACCAAACAAGATGGCACATAAGCCACAGAGAGTGACAGGGTGTCTGTCCTAAAAACAATTAATTGCCTTCTGACACCATACAAAAATCAGGAAATGCTTGTCCCTATAGGCTCCAGAATAATACAGCTCTGCCAGAATTTGACATCATCCTGTCAAGAAACATGCTAGACCCACAGAACTTTAAAATAATCTTTTTTATGTGGATGGGTACTTTGCCTGCATATATGTTCATACACCACATAAATGCCCGGTGCCCTTGAATGTCAGAAAAGGGCATCAGATTTCCTAAAACTGAAACTACAAATAGTCATCAGTATCAGTCATGTGGGTGCTAGAAATTGAACCCAGGACTTCTGGAAGAGCAGCCAGTGCTCTTAACTGCTAAACCACCTCCCCAGCCCCAACAATATGTTTAAGTCCGCATATTTAACAATAAAATAGAAACTAATAGTAATGAATCTCAACCCAATTATTATTCTCAAAGATCTATAAAAAGGTAATCATTTTTTAAATACACTGATAGGATATACTCACATTCTAAGTTTTCAATGTAAAGATTCTCAAATTCTCTCTCTATTTGACCAAACAGTTCCAGCAATGTACTTCGAACTGAGGAAGGCAGTTTGGAGTCCTGTGTAAAACAAATGTTTTTGTTTAAAATGAATGAATATGGGCAACAATAATTTTTTCAAAGTGAATTATTATTTATCTTAAACTCTTACTTTATAACATATATTTTACTGCTTATACATATGAAGGTTTAAAGAATTTAAAATTTAGCTAGGCATGTAGCTCAGTAGAGCACGTACTTAGCATGCACCTTGGGTTCAATCTCCAACACTCAATTTTTTTAAGGTTCAAGTTTCTACAAAGAAACAATAATCAAAATGTATTCCTAGAGGAATACAAGATTTAGGAGTAAATATTTTAGAAAATAACACAACTTTTCCTTTTACACATGTGAACACAGTTCTCTGAAGAAGCCATATATGTGCTAAAGATCTTAAAGAGTGACTGACAAGCCAGAACATTATATGTAATATTCTAGACTGGTAGCTCAAACGGTCTGGAGCTGCCTTCAACTCTTTTTGACTGCTACTTACTATCAGCCTCTGTAGCTGACTAATCATCTTGATTGCTAGGGAAACCTCAAAGCATCTACTAACCTTAAAGCTAAGAATGCCAGGACATCTGAAACCCATAGGAAAGACTACCCTGCTCTGCTGTAGCCTGTCTACCAGATGTCCTAACAAAATATTTTTAGGTCATTAGTCTATTATGTGACTCAAAAGGTCTTATATCCTCTTCCACACTAGAGTAAGCTATTCAGGTGAACACAATCTGTGTTCTTGGGTCTTGGTCACAAATACCTAACTCAGAGTAAACTTTTTCCCTTTGGAGGAAAAGCTCTGTTTTACATTGCCACAGAGGGAACATGAGCTTACTTTATTCAAAAATTTTCAAATTCATAAAGAAGTAAAGCCATTCCCAAAAGTGCAGCTATGTTACAAATAGCCTTTAGGCTCTACCACATGCTATAAAAATAAAACAAAAACTATTTCAATGAGCTATACCCTAATAGAGAAATCTGCCTCATCACCTAATTAGATCCACCGTGCTTCAACCAAAACAAACTAGAGATTTCCCATAACTCTGTAACTAAGCCAATTATGAAAAAGGAAAAAAAGAGAACCTTGCCCAAGAACAAGATGTCTAGTAGTTTAGTGAACACATAAAGTAGGCCATATCCTTCATGCCTTTGTCCATTTCCCCTTCCATTTCTACTCTGTCTAAAAGATAAAGGGGAAGCAATAAGAAGCAACATCTACAACATATTTCCAAATTAGACATATGAACACTTCCAAGTCACCAAGTAAATTCACAAAATAAATGACTTTTCCTGAACACTACTGATAAATATAAGACTATTTGATACGCCTATTTTCTATTCTAATCTCCACAAGGACACTAAACATAATTAGTATTATGCACCATCCTTTCCAGCACAAAAAAAAATTTTCAAGAATAAAATTCTCAAATACTTCTATATGAATGTTCCAATATTCCAGTAACGCTGGTAAAATCTTCAAGTAACTTTTCAAGCCTATATATATTACCAATTGTTTTGAGACCTGGTAAATTGCAAATTTCAAAAATATTCATGTACATAATATTTATTAAATTCTACATCAGGTTAACTTCTTCGAATTATAAATTTCAGGAAACAGTGAATATTTCCACAATTTGAGGTTTTCAGTAATCGTGTCTTCTCACATAAATTTTGTAAACTATTTAAAATATATAACTAATGAAACACTGAATGTGGTAGAACTGGTAATCTTAACATCTCTCTAAAAAGCTTCACACTTACAAACTAATGATATAGAACATTAGCCTAATATAGTATCATGACGATTAACCTTCACCTACTTTTTGATATTAGTCCCTAATAATCGAAAGAGCACTGTTAAACACTGTGTCTAAAGTGACTACTCCTGTAAATCAAGATTACAGACACTCAGCACATCTCTATTTTCCACAGCAGTCCAATTATACCTACCATGCTAGCTGCAGTATCAAACACTTATTATTTTCTTTCCTCCTGTACAAGAAAGGTCACAGTGACCACTCACAGATCATGCTGGTTGGTTCCACTCCAAATAACTCTAGTAAACAAATAAACTGTCTAGCTAACATGGGAAACTCAGAGCCAGTAAAGCAGTGCACACAAGTCTAAGTTACTCAAGTGAAAGAACTGTGAAATACCCTTAAAATGCCTCCCCTATGAGATACAATTACCACTTTACACTACATCACAATGGAAGACAAATTTACTTCATGTGAGAAGTAACTCTAGAATATGCCAAAAAACAAAACAGAATTTTCACTGCTAGAAATGTAAGTAAATCAAAAAACTTTTAAAAATGATTTTAGATTGTTTACCTACACTGTCCAATTAGTAGCCACCAGCTATATGTAACTATCTAAATACCAATGTAATTTTGTTCTTGTTTAATTTACATTTTAAATACTAAGTCATACCAATCATGCCTAACTATCTACTTGTTATGCTGACCTTGTGGAACCTTTACCAAAAGTAATAACACTTCCAACTTCAAAGAAAGTACATGACACAGCTGTAGTTTTACTCTCTCAAACAGATGAATTGTGTCTCAAACCTGAATAGTGCTGAATGTGACCATAATAAGAGTCAAGATCTTTACTGAAGTGACCAGTAAAATGCAGTCAGAATGGTGATTCTAATTATGACTAGTAGCCTTACAAGAGTTAAAAAAAAAAAAAAAAAAAAAAAAAAAAAAAAAAAAAAAAAAAAAAAAAAAAAAAAAAAAAAAAAAAAAAAAAAAAAAAAAAAAAAAAAAAAAAACTGCAAATAAGAACCACCATGAGGATGCAAGAGGTGGCAGTCACCACAAGGTATAAGTGAGCCCTCAGGAGACCCTTCCACACCATGATCTTGGATTTCACCCTCCAGAATTAGGAAATAAATGAATGAATGAATGAATGAATGAATGATGTTGTCTAAGTCACGTAATTTATAGTTCTTTGCTATAACCACCTAGCAAAGTAAATACTATCAAAACTAATTTCATGATTTTTATAGCCATCACTATATTAAAACATAACTTCTTATAGAAAGTAGTCATGGGCAGAAATGACTCTATATTCATAAGTTTTACACCTGTAAAGTCAACCAACTGTAGCTTAGAAGTATTTAGGCAAAAGCTAGGTAAGGTACAGCATGCCTATATTCACAGTACATGAGGAGCTATGGCAGGACTCCAAATTCAACGTCAGACTGGCCTTTATATAGCAAGACCCTATTTCAAAACAACAGAAAGGAAAAATACATGCTCTGGCCAAAACAAAACAAACACACAAACAACAACAACAACAACAAAAAAAAAACCCTGCAAAAAAACAGCCTGCACTGACAGGATGGCCACTGTTTCTTCATCATTTCCTAAACACAGTATAACAATTATTTTCCCAGTATCTATACTGTACCAACTGAATATCTACTCTGTGGCAGCCCATAATCCTGTGGGTTTCCAGATAAACACTACTGCCCCTATAGAATTTATATACTACAAGTCCCTTACAAGGAGTTGCCTACACAGTCCTAATAAGAATCATGAAGGCCAATTTCTCAGATGCAAGCCTTTTTATCCTACAGCACTATGGCTGATACAGCCTAGTTGTTAAAAAAAAAAAAAAAAAAAAAAGTTATAAAAGTTGTTTTGACTAAATCTCAATTGTTGGATTTTACCAATAAAGACTCAGGAGCCAAATACTGTGGTGAAAGCCTGTTAGCTCAGAAAGACCAGAGAAAGCACCCAGCTGACCAAAGTCTCCTCCATCAATGTCCCAGAAAGCTCTCCTTTCTCCTGTACTGTCTCCAACAAAACTCGCAAACTCGATGGCCCTCCCTTCTCCTTCCTATGTGTCTCTCTATCTGGCCCCCACCCGCTTACCCTCCTCTATGTTTTTTTCTTAATAATCCTATGTTCACTTCCTGTCAACTGACTGTCCCACCTCTTGACCTATAGTTAGCTTTATTTGAATCTGTTTACAATATTCAAGCAGAACACTCTTGAATTAAAACTCTGTGCTAGGGCTGAGTTACACCACAAATATAAACAGGTTTTTCTAGTAAATAACACAATCTCAGGGTTCACAGTGTGATCAAATATCCTGCAACAAAAAGTTTATGTGCATACTTACATAGGCATATACTGCATATGATCAGTTTAACAAAAAATACTTTATATAGACTTCACAACAAAAGTCTTCAAAAATACCAACATTTTGACATCTAGTACATTCATCAATGGACAGTATACTCATTATAGCAGAGACAAAGACAAAGACATGTTAAGTCACTTCAGAGAGCAGAAAGAGCATCAAAATTATAATTCTCTCCTTTTTTTGAGACCATTAGAAACAGAAAACCTGTCTTAGAAATTTAGAACTAAACCTCTTAGAGACAACCTGTTCAAAGAATAAAATGAGTCCATACTGTTATATCTGTATCTTTTTGTTAGCACTATAAATATATTAACATTAGCCAGGTGTGGTGGTGCATGCCTTTAATTCCAGCACTAGGGAGGCAGAGTCAGGTGGATCTCCATGAGTTCAAGGCCAGCCTGGTCCAAATAGTGAGTTCCAGGATAGCAAGAACTACACAGAAACCAAGAAATCTAATCCTGTGTATGCTGCTGAATTCACTGTGTTCTTTAAACAGTTTCATACTGTTAGCCTTTCTTCTGCTTTAAAAACCCACATGCATTAGCTATTTCAATTACACCACAGGCAAGACAACCATCTTTAGAATGGGCACTGACCAACATTGACTTACTTGTCCTTCTAACATCTCTCTTGGTAGTCCAGTCCTCTCTTGTTCTGAGCTGTTGGTTCTTCGTATAGAAAGGCTATGAGATTTGCGCTTTTGCTTTGCTTGTCGAGCAGTCGAACAGCTTCCGCTTTCTGTGGGCATTACTTCTAGAAGATAGTGTCCTGGTCACTCCTGCAATAAGCTAAATAACAACAGGGAGAACAAGTACTTCACTTCTGATATGGAAAATAGAAACATCCAGCAGACAAAGTAAGGATTTCTTTCAGTTTGCGCTCTCACTAAGATTAGTGCGCACTGCTGAAGTCAGTCAGTGACTCCTGTTGTTTAAACCTTTCTCAACACTGTTTTAGTTATGCTAGTTCCTTGATCTAATCTAATTTTCAAAAGATTTTTTTTTAATCTCAAAGTTCTTGCTGTATAGGTTAAAGAGATTGTTTAGTATTTAAGAGCACTATCTGCTCTTCCAGAGGACCCGAGTTGAATTCTCCACACCTACAGGGTGGCTCACAACCTTCTGTAACTCCAGTTCCAGGGGGTCCGACACCTTCTTCTGGCCTCCACTTGGCACTTGACACACACACTGCTTAGACATACCTGAAAGCAAACCACCCATACACATAATACTTTTTTTTTAATTCTTGCTGTAACTTTAAAATGAATTTTGGTAAATCTGATTATCAATTTGGGACTTAATCAATGAAAACACTTGCTCTTTCATAAATTTCCAGTTTACTACTAAAGGAACAGCCTGTATAGTTCTTGATTTCACTAAAATAAATTTTATATTTGTTAGCATTTAAACACTATTTTTGTTTGTTTCTCATTTTAACTACTAACATATAAAATACAAGATTACTGTGTATTGAGCTTATATCTCACATTCTTCTTTATAAATTATACAAAAAAAAAAGATTATCTTGTCTTTTGTTGTTATTGCTGTGTTGTTTAATGTAAACTACTATTCCACCTGAAAAATGTAAGGATAATTTCTTCCTTTTTAACTTACAAGCCTTATTTTCTTATCTTCTACTAAATTGGCAAGAAATTATAGCACATCTTTGCTTTTTTTCCAATTTCAAGGTAAGAACTTACCACCTTATACTTTACTTAGTTAGAAATTTTAATACATCCTTGCTTTTTTTTCCAATTTCAGTAAGAACAGCAGTGCCCTCAACACTGTGAATAAAGCCAGCTACAGATTTTCTGTAGTTATTTGCCAAGCTGATGACATTTCTTTCTCGTGCATTTTCTACCAGCTTGTCCTGAACTGCCATGCCTTTTCTGCATCAATTAATACAGGAACAGACTTTCTTTGTTGTTTTAACAGGGTTTAATTAAACTGGTTATTTTCAAATACAGATCAATGCTGACATCCAATGGAAATTCATTCTCCCTCTCTCCTCTTCTTTTCTCTGCTTTCTTGTAGATAACCTGTTTAGAATTTACACTGGGGGCAGGGAGATGGCTTGGCAGGTAAAATCACTGAGTAAGCATGTATGTCTGTGTGCCACATGCATGCCTGGAGCCCACAGAAGTCAGAGGAGAACATCAGATGCCCTGGAACTGGAGTTACAGATGGTTGATGAGCCACAATGTGATGGCTAGAAATCAAAGCATAGCCCTCAGGAAGAGCAGCATGAGGTCTTAACTGCTGAGCCATCTTTCCAGTCTGTCTCTTCTTAAATCTCTGCTAGGTCTTCTCTGATTCCACCTAAGTAGGAAAAAAAGAGTAAGCATACAAGCACACCTCAGGTCTTTACCCAGCCTCCTCTGGTGCCAACCCTATAGAAAAAGGCATCTCATTTTCATTTGTCATAGACAGAGGTCTAGTTTCTTTCTTTCTTTTTCTGTTTTGTTCTGATTTTTTTTCCCCTGAGCCCTTTGCTGTTCCTTGATTGTAGACTTCTATGGAATCAAGTTAGGAATATATATATATATATGTATGTATATATATATATATATATATGTATGTATATGTATATATGGAAAAAGAAAACTAAATTCTGTGTCACTTTTCAAATCCCAAAAAACCCAACCAGCCTATTTACCTTTCTCCACCTTCCAGTCTTTTTTTTTAATTTTATGTGAATTGGTGTTCTGCCTGCATGTATAACTGTGTAAGGGTGTCAGATCTTGGAATTACAGACAGTTGTTAGCTGCCATGTGGATACCAGGAATTGAACTCAGATCCTCCAGAAGAACAGTCAGTGCTCTTAACCGCTGAGCCATCTCTCCAGCCCCTCCATCTTCCAGTCTTATTTCATTTTATGTATAATGTCCAGTGTTCCTGACTGTACTTCATGTTTCCCCCATAAGAAATTACTTTTAATAGTATGTTAGTCTCTCCTCTTTTTTCCCCCAAAGCAACGCTTTTTATCTCTGGAGTTCTAACTTCATCCATGGTGGGAGGGTAGAAATTATCCTTTTATCATTCCAGAGGCCTCTATAATGTTGGTACATTATTAACAAACCCAAAGGCATGTGATATCCTGAATTTAGTAAACTACTGACAATATTTGGTCTCTCTACACAGGAACAACAAGGTGTCTTGGCTTTAAGATTCTCTCCTACATCTCCTATCTGTGAAGATTTAGAAACAACTGACAGATCAGTAGACGGAAATGAAATTGCAGTTTCCACCATGCAGTCAAATACCCAATTAAAGTTCATTTTTCAAGAAAACTGGTTGACTCAGTTTCAGTGCTGCTGCAGCAGCTCTAAGTCGACAGTCAGAATTTGCAAGCTCATACCTGTCTATCCAAAAACCTTATTCTTCATCTATCCAATTAAAGGATACAACAAAGTAGTCTCATTTTAGCATCCTGTGTGCAACTCTTTGACACAGCATGTACAGTTTATTCCCAATTACTGCCTCATATTTTCTGTAACTGGGATATGTTGTTAGCTGCTATTCTAGGCATCATAGGCAATGGTTTTAGTTGTCTTGATCAAATGAGTCACTGTTGGAATCTACTAAGTTGTCACATTTACTAGCATCTTTCCTCTAAGAGCCACTGATGTAAGGTTAACAGTCTGAAAAGCTAGGTACTTAATAAAGCTAGCCCTCAGGTTAAATAAAGTGGTTCTGTGGAGACTCTCCAGACATGTCTATACACCCACAACTTTAAACTTAGTCTCTGTAGCTAGAGCTCCTACACCAGGAGTACTGCCAGCCCCTCTCAGAAGCTGTACTCTATTGTTAGTCGAGACAGGTCTTTTATCTTTTTGCCTCTATATTATCCTTTACCTTTTCCCCCAGCAATCTATAGTCCTGTGCCTGTTGACTTTACTGAATTAAGGAACAGTACATTAAGAAGACACACATTTCAGCATATTAGAGAGTGGAGAGGAGGACACACCTCATGGGCCAGGCTCCAGGACGGATTGCAAGAGAAGGAAAAGGCTAGCAAAGCACCAGCTCTTTCTGTGCTTCCTACTGGTGCCACTGACCCAAGCACTCCTGACAACATTCCTGAATGGGCTCTATTCCTCTCAACTGTGAACCAAGGTAAGCATTTCCCTGCTTAAGTTGCTTTGTAATAGAAATCTGACCTCAGTGATAAGAAACTAAAGTAGGTCCTATTATTATGTTCTTCCATTCATAGCACATCAAAAAATGAAAGTATCTGAAGGCTACAGGCACTATCTTTATTCCAAACTATGTACTTGTATGAACAAAAAAAGTAATTAGAGAGGTAGAGGCAGGGGGACCAAAGTTCAAAGCCAACCTTAGTGGAATAATGAGTTCAAGGCCATCCTGGGCTACATAAAGTCCTATCTTAAAAAAAATAAAAAAGATGACAATGACGCAGAGGTTAAGGGCTCATGCTGCTCTCAAGGGGACCCAAATTCACTGCCGGAGCAGTCGGGCAACTTACTATCACCTGCAACTCCAGCTCTAAAATCCAGAAGTGATTCCCTCTTCTGGTGTCTATGGCCACTGCACTCACAAGCTCTGCACTCATGCAGATACAATTAATTAAATATTTGATTTACTAAATAATTCAGAGGTTTGGAGTTGGTACCCTGGCAGGAAGGACAATAAAATTGCAAGCACTTGTAAAAGAAATACTGAAATGGTATACACAGAACCCACGCTGGACAAGTAAAAACAGGAAGAATGGTGAATAAATGGGGCAAAGTCAATGGTGGGCAGATCTGAGGTTGAAAAACTACTCCAGAGCTTTGCTTTTGAGACTCAAATGGATCAATAAATACAAAGGCACTGGTCCTCACACAAAATTACTCTGAGATAGAATTTCAAATTCACTAAGAAGCCTGATAGTATTTTACAAACTAAGCAGCGATTTGAGTAGAAGCAGATTTGGATCTCTTGAGTTCAAGGCCATTCTGGTCTACATAGAGAATCCCAGGGCAGCCAGAGCTACATAGAGAGCGACTGTCTCAAATGAAAAAAAGAAAAGAAAAAAACAGTCTGGGACAGGATGTAGTTCAATTGGAAGGAGCTTGCTAAGCATGGTTGATACCATGGGTTTCATCAACAGCACCACACAAAAAAATTATTTCAAAAAGTTACTTTTACTATGTACTACTTCACCTATATACATTTTTAAAAAGAAAGAAAGAAAAGAAAGCAATCTGGAGTTCCAACACATAATTATTTTCTTTCAAAACACTTAAATTTACCCAATTCAACAGGACAGATCAGCACATTAAATGGAAAGCTACAATATAGTTGCTTCCTACATTCTTAACTGATTTATGGTCATCAAACACATCTGTCCTTATTACATGCTATCACAGGTATATTCTCTTCTCTGCTATTTATTTGTAAGCAAGGCAGAACTATATGTGTCCAACTTTAGTGTAGCATAATTAACAAATAAATAAAATCTCTCCATACACTGTTAATGTACTTAATTCACAACCTTGGCAAACACTTAGCTTTTCTCTTTTCAAAGGGTCTTTTTAGTATGTATGTTCAATATTAAATTGTTACTTCCTATATTATCACAGATTTTTATTAGGTACACAGAACCAAAACAGGAGCTAGCTGAAGTAGTTTTTAAAAGCAGTATAACAAACTCTTCATTTATGATTTTACTTTAAATAATATAAAACATTACTTTCCACTTCATATCTTGCAAGAAGGGTTTTATTTTTCTACCAAGAAAAAAGATAACTTCCAAAATAAATACTTGGTTTATTTCAAAAATGTTAATTATATGCCAAAGGATGGTTATACAATTTGCAGGTGGTAGTATAAAATGTCACTGATTATACAGAAGTCAATAAGTTAATGCTATTAGTGTTCTATTGTAATACTACTTTTAGATTAACTCCTAAAAGGCTGAAACACCAATGTAATGTCTAACTTGTATCAGGAAAGAATGGTCTCTACAAGCAATCTTGGAAATCTGTCATCAGCATTAAGTTGCTTAAAATGTTCTGTCACTGATGAGATGAAGACATAGGACACATACTTATTCTAAGGATGACACTGAGCTGACAGGCAGCATTAACTACATAAGTTACCACCAAAATTTTTTTAATCTTAATAATCAAAAAAAGAATTTAAATCTAGAATAAAATTTAATGGAAAATTTTTTTTTAATTCTTAAGAGAAATCAGGACAATATTCAATCCCAGGGATTTTAACTAAAGTCAAGGGCAAAGCGAATTGTATAGGCAACAAACCTATACAAAAAAAGTATCAACACCGAGTAAGAGAGCAGGAAGGAAACATACTTAGTATAAGTCTTGTTACAGAACTTTTTGCAAAAAGGCTTGATATACACAACCTTCCAACAGCAAAAAATGTGGTTGACATAAACACTAAGGTCACATTGTTATTACATGTGGCCACTGGGCACTGCCCTAATATCTCCTATGGGCAACACTAATAGAAGGTCTCTATTCCTCTTCCATTAGATCATATTTATATACTATGCTCAAGTATAGGGACTAGATGTCAAAAGAAATTTACAAACACTCAAATTTGATCAGCAACGTAACTAAAACAGCAAGGAAGACAGCATAATTGAATATTTCTTAGAAAAGAAAAAGGTATCCTGGAGGCATATTTTCTTAAGCTGTATTGCTTATTTAGAGGTAGACAGTTTCAGCGATGTTTAGAAGGCAAATTCATAGGCCAAACTAATCAATTTAAAGGAAGCCTATCTGAACTTCAAGGAAACTGTCCATCAGTCTACATTGTGCAAGACAGAGCTGTAGAGCTAACTAACGGACCTAGTTTTCAAGCACAAGGGAACATCCTAAGAGTTCAAGTTGGATGATAAAACCTCCAAGAACCTGATCAACCGTTCGGTTATGTTGGGTCATAAATTGGGAACGTATAACTATGCAACTTTTTGATAAAACGGGCCTGCTAAGACATCTTCAAACTAATGCCTATCTTCGGAGGTGGAAGTATACAGGGGAAAAGAAAGGAGAAGTCTTCAGAAAGGGAAACAAAGGCGTGGTGGGGGCTTACCACTCCAGCATCTGCTCACCCCTCACTCTCTGCTCCCCACCCTTCCTCCTTTCCAGAGGCCATACCCCCATCTTTGCGGGATCGAAGGTCACCATCTTCGAAATACCTCCCAAAGGGCTTGCTTCTTCCCCCAGGGCACAAGCAGCCAGGCAGACAACACTTAGAGACAGAGGGAAACCAGAGGAGCGAGAAGGGTTAGGACCGTATCCCTCGTCCACCTCAAAGCCTTGCCCAGCTCGTTCCCACCACCACCCACCTCACCTCCTCCGGGGACCCGGGAAGGACGCCAAGCCAGACAGCTGGGAAGATGGCGTCACCTGTAACAGCAGCAGCACTCGCCTCCTCCTGGATCCAGCCTGTGTTGCACTCAACTCGTCGGTCCTCAAGCAGCTCCCACGACCGACCCAGAGGTAGCGTAGAAAACCAGCCAATTCCCGCACTGACACGACCCGGCGACCTGAACTGGCGCGCCTGCACTTCCGGTAACTGCGGAAATCCCGCCCCCAGATACCAGCCACAACCCACAGACCGGAAGCCTGTCTCCCAACAGCTACGGAAGTTCTTTCCTGGCTTCCCACTCAACAGTCCCACCGCCTCTTGCACGGACCTCTTGCATGTGGCCAGTCTCTTATTTCGACTTTCGGCTTTAGCAAGTGTTCCTGGCGGCCTCCACTGTGCTCTAACTGTGTGCAGAGCCAAGACTCCACGAGTGGATGCAGGAGAACGAGTATGACGCCCCCTGGTGGCGTAAGCAGGCCTAGCACTTCCCCTGTCAAGAGCTTCCCCAGATGCCAGTCACAGACACTGCTAAACACCAAATCCTGCACCCTACTAACACAGTACATGCGATCTTTACAGGAATGGCTCCTCGAGACCCTGGAACGCCGGTAACATGGAAAAAGCACACGCAGCCTCCGGGGCCGTGGATACTCACCACTGCAGGTGTTCCGGTCCACCCACCGTCAGGCAGGTTTTAAATCCATCTGTCCTAAAAAAAACTTGCACACGCCCAAGAACTGGAAAATAATCTATTAAAGTGCAAGATCAAGTGTATTCCAACTTTAATTGGTTCCAGAATCTCTCAAATCCAACCCGCTTTACAGGCTGACTTGCTGGGAACCACTTCTCCAACAGAGCACTGTGGGAGTCCTGCTATCTGGCTGCAGAAGAGCCTGATGGAGATGGAACTATTAATATTTCAGCTTATCTGCAGAAGATGACTCACCCAGTTTCCTTCTGAAATATCTAATCACCATTGGCTAAGAAGAGAAAACAGAATCAGCTGTTCACTGCAAAAGGTGGGACTTAAGCTGCTTTTTTTTTTTTCCTACTTTAATCTAGGTTGTGAAGACCTACATAACAGACTGGAACCATTACATAAACAACCTTCTTGTCTTTACGAGCAATTTTAACAGGATGCTTAAAACTCACCTAAAGAAAAAGCATGGAAAGCATTTTCCTTCTACGTGGGCCAACATTCTTCCTATAAAATAAAACCAAAGGTTAAGATTCAAAAAGCAGTAATACAGTATTTGTTGGAGAAGAAACAAATTTATCATCTTTGGAGACTCAAATAACCAAAGCATTCCATACATTAAAATGGGGGGTTGCTTGTGCATTCAGTTTAATAAGCAAAGCTTCCCACTAGAAAGAATTATATAAAACAAACTGAGAGATTCAATTTCTCATAGAAATACTATTAAACTTGGAGTCTGTGCTATTTAAGTAAAATTTTATTTAATAACAATGAATACATAAGATTCTGCTGTTAGTAGTATCCTGCAGAAAACACTGTAAATCACAATTCGATACCCAAGTAACATTCCACTAGATGACTTTTTACAACAAAGCAGCCACATTTGGTTCGCACTTAAGATACTTTAATAGAAGTACATTCTATTTTTGATATATTTAGGGTTACACACAAAAAAAAAAAAGAAAGGAAAATAGTGGTTGTGTGGGTACTCATGCAGAGGACCCAGGTTCAATTCCCAGCAACCCACATGATGGCTCACAACTGTCTTTAAATCCAATTCCAAGAGATTCAATACTGCCTTCTGACCTCCTCTGGTATGAGGCACACACATGGTGTACATACATACATACATATATATATATATATATATATATATATATATGGTGAAACACTCATACACATAAAATAAAAAAGAAAGTTTAAATAAAAACAGCCTAAAATTATAGAGGGAGAGGCAGAATTAAAACTCTTCTTGTGCATATTAGCCATTTAGAAACAGCTGTAGGAGTGTCTGCATGAGACCGAACAAGGCCTTCTGCATAGCAGAGACAGTTTGTATCGCTTGGCCTGTTTAAGGGGTTCCTGGCAGTGGGATCGGGATCTATCCCTGGTGCATGTGCTCAATTTTTGGATCCCATTACCTCTGGTGGGACACATTGCTCAGCTTTGATGGGAGGCTTGGAGAGGGCTTGGTTCTGCATCAACTGAATTTACCATGCTTTGCTGACTCCCCACGGGAGGCCTTACCCTTTTAAAGGTAGGGGAAAGGCTGGGGTGGGAGGATGAGAGGGAAATCTGTGGTTGGTATGTAAAAGGAATTTAAATTTTTCTTAAATAAAAAATAGTAACAGCTGTATGAATCTTGAGTTGCATAAGGGATCCTATGCATGGTACACTGCACTATTGTACATTCAGAATCCTACACTTCACCATCTCAATTGTACACAAAGATGTCATTGTGTTGCCCTCAATCTGTGGCAACACCCGAATAACCAAATCTTCACAAAGTACTGTGTTGAAATGTAAATATTGTGATATTTGGTTAATTTTCTGTTGCTGTGATCAATATGCCTCATTTAAAAAAAAAAAAAAAAAGAAGAAGAAGAAGAAGAGATCATTTCTTCTGGTACTTGGTTTCAGGGGAATTAGTCCAAAGTAACTTGTACAGGAAACCATGGTGGTAGGAACATTTGGTAGAAGAATTCTTCACCTAATGTCAGACAAAAAGCAGAGAACAAGGCAAGAAGAGGCAGAAATAATATACTCCTAAAGGTCCATCTCTAGCTTTAGGCCCCACCTATAGAGTTTTCTGACTCTTCCAAAGTAACATCCTCATCTAGGAAGCATGCATTCAAATGTGAGCCTATAGAGAACATTTTATATTCAAATTGGAACATTCTGCCCTTGGCCCCCAAAGACTAATGGTCACCTCATAATACTAAGTGTATTTGGCCTATTCCCGAGTCCCCAAACCCTGTAACAATTCCAAAGCATATTTTTAAGTTCAAGATTTATTATTTTTTAATTATGTCCATGTGTGTGTGTAAGTCTGTACACATGAATATAGGTGTCTGGAGAATCCCGAAGGTGTGGATCTCCTGGAGTTACCGGCCATTATAAGCATTTGGACATGGGTTCTAGGAATCAAACTTAGGTCCTCAAGAGCAGTTCTTGCTGTTACAGCTGAGCTATCTCTCCAGCCATTTCAAAGTCTTAAATTCAAGTTTCTTCTGAAACCCAAAACAAGCTTAGTTATGAGCCCATATAAAAACAAGTTACATCTTCCAACATTCAAAGGCACAAAATAAATATTGATGTTACACAGGGATGAATAGGGGGAGGATTCCAAGGTATAATTCCCAAGTCTCATCTCTTTGTATACTAATCGTGTAGCTGTAGCTGTGTGACTCTGAACTGTATACAGAGACCTATACAAACAGAGAAGACTTCCGTTGTACATTCAGAATCATGCATTTGGATTGTGCCAAAACAACAACAAAATTGAGCATGGACATCATTAAAGCTTATAGCTACTTAGCCATCTGGACTACATAGTGGGGCTGGACAGCCTTTTGTAGTCTATATGCCTTTTTCTTGGGCTAGTTCCAGTCACTGTGGTTTTCTTTAGCAAATATTCCATATTTCTAGCATCTATAGCACTCTGGGGTTCCTATTGCTTCCTGTATTGCCTCTAAGATAAACAGTGCCTGTGCTCTTAGGCCTTCCTTAGAAATCTTGGTGGAATCCTTCATGACTACATTGCTCTTGCATCTAGCATCATGTGGACAATACAGAGTTCATCTGCTCAGATCCAGACCCTTTGGGTCATAACAGCACTAGCTTCAATTTCTGGGTAGCTAGGCCTCAGAAAAGTATTTATTCAGGTGGCCCTATACCTTGTGGTTCTTCAGTGATCTCAGGGGACAGTCAAAATGGGTTTACAGTTTTACACTTGAGTCCAAAATGGGTAGAGTCAGCTAGTTACCTAAATCCCCTGAAAGCATCTTTTACTATCCCAGTGAAAATTTCAAAATCGCTTTTCATTTTGTTTCTGTTTGAGGTAGTCTCCCCAGGCAGTGGGGACTCGCACCTTTAATCCTAGCACTTAGGAGGCCCAGACAGGTGAATACCTGAAGGGATAAAAGAAGAAGGGAGGGGAGGGGGAAGAGGAGGGAGGGGAGGAGAGGAAAGAGGCAGGGTCCCATACAGACCAGGGTGGCTTCACTATGTAGCCAAGAATTTTGAGACCCTGTGACAAAAATATACAAGTGCTAAAATTAGACGTGTCACCACACCCAGCTTTTTTTCTAAGAAATAAAATTTTAGTTGGCCTATGAAGTGACAGTTTCCTTGTGGCATTTGCATAGCTATAAATTACTATGGTTCAGTCTTACGAAGTCCCTTTTTTGCCCTTCTGTGCCCCTCCTTCCCCCACTGGTCTCCTTTCTCTCCCCGCATAGTTCCTCTTAAATATAGGTTCTATATATAATTTTTTTTAAAGTATGGTACTTTTGTCTTTCTGAACTCAGAAAGAGTTATTTTCTGGCTTATTTTGCTTAACACAAAGATCTGTGGATACAAATCTCCTTAATAACCACACCCTTCTATGCCACAGACATTAACTTGCTGCTCTTCCAGTCAGACTTCCTGCTTCTTAAATCTTTCTCCTCTGCTTTTGTCTTCAGTTCTCACTGTAAATGTGTCCCTCTTCCTAAAGGATTCCAAATATTCAAAAATTATGAAGTGAGGTCATAAGGCA
This sequence comes from Sigmodon hispidus, assembly GCA_004025045.1. Lineage (NCBI taxonomy): Eukaryota > Metazoa > Chordata > Mammalia > Rodentia > Cricetidae > Sigmodon > Sigmodon hispidus. The sequence goes on along the minus strand of PVIH01000724.1, from coordinate 230,415 downwards.
ATAGAAAAATCAACCATCCTGGTGGCTTGAGTCTACAGCCAGGACTACTCAGGAACTTAAGAGGAGGATCTCAAGTTTAATTCATGTCTGGGCTATAGAGTGAGTTGAAGGCAAGCCTGGGTAACTTAGTGAGAACCTATCTCAAAGTTTATAAAAGTGAAAAGACAGGGCTGGTATATAGTCCAGTGATACACCCCTCACCTAACACAAATAAGGTATCAGGCACGAACACCTCTACAGCTCCTTTGGCTTTACTGTAACACTCATTGAATATTTCTCAAACTGAGTGTGTTAATTAGTTTTCCATTGCTGTAATCAAATACCTGAGTAAAACGGAGGAATTATTCATTTTAGTTGATAATTTCAGAAGTTTCAGTCTATGGTCACTAGGCCGTATTAACTTTGAGCCTGTGGGGACAGGAAGGCTGTCATCATGATAGAGAGAACATGACAGAGAAAAACTGATCGTCTTACTGATACCAGGAAAGACATGGGCAGAAGCAAGATAAAATCTTCAAGAATGTGTTCCCAGTGACTTTGTTCCCCAACGAGGCTCTAGTCTAAAAAGTCCCATTATTTCCTAACAATTCCTTCAGCTGCCAGTGCACTAAGAAATTAATCCACTGATAAGATCATAATGCTTATAATATTATGACTCCAAGCTCAACCTCTGACTCCTGCTGTGTTTCTGCACTGGGGACAAGCCTTCAGCGAATGAATTTTGAGGGTCATTTCCTATCTAAACAATGAACAATAAGGAAAAAAATCCACATATTTATATTTATTTCTTAAGATTTTAAAAACTTAGTCTATTGGTTGGATCATTCTAACACTTTGTTCTTGCCTCATCATACAAATTACATAAAATACATAAAACTAATTACAAAAATACTTACAATGTAATAGTTAAAGAAAACCACTGAAATCATTACAAAGGTTCAATATGTACAATGCAATCATATATAATTAGAAAAAAGCAATTATCTAATTTCTAAATTCCTATATTGTTCATCTCTACTTATCTTTTGAACCTTGTACTCACATTCTTGGTACTGTTGGTTGGATCAGAATGGGATTCTGGTAAAAAGCAGATATATAAATCTAAATCAAGCAATTCATTAAAAAAGGCCAATTCAAAAAAAAAAAAAAAAAAGGGGGCAGAACTTTCCAAAATAGTCCTCTAAAAAGTTCAGTCAGTTTATTTATTCAGGGCATCTACCAATTGAGACTAAGGCTGAAAGAATTGGAAAAGCTGAAGACTACCCATGAAGTACTGAAAAATCAAAGGCTAGTAATCTAGTTAAAAGTTATGGATGGTTATTTGTGGAGAGCTGCGTGTAGCCACACCTTAAAGATGGCACTGGCTTCCGCCCTCCACCTTCCACATGGTGAGTGCTCTCAGTGACAAACATTTCCATATAGAGCTAGGCTGAGGATCTGGCTTGCTTCTGTATACCTGGACCTATAGGTAGTGCCCACGTGGCGTACTGGGGGTGGCTGCCCAGAGGCTGTTTAGGCTGTGGGTGGGTTTCCCTGTAGAAGCAGAATCAGAGAGCAGAATCAGGGAGAGAGTCAGTGAGAATCAGCCACAGTCAGAGTCAGAAGTCAGAATCAAGGTTCCTGAATAAACTTCTGGAAGAAGAACCAGGTGTCTCGTTTTCCTTGCTGGCAAGGTGGGCGTGCGACAGTTATTGAGTTTCCCTGAAATATTAGTGTCTAGAATTATCTTCTTTCCAACCTTTAAAGATAACGCACAGCCCAAGGACCTATTCCTGGGCTACCAAATTTTACTTCCCTTCTATCTTTGCAAGCTTTGTCCTTTTTTCTAGTGTTGTTTTGATCAAATAAAAACAAACATGGCACATTAAAATATTTTAAACTAGGCATGGTGGCCCATGCTTAAAATCATAGCACTTAGGAACCCTGGGCACAAAGGTTATAAGTTCAAGATCAGCCTAGGACTATATCATATCTCAGACACTTTCCTGTGCAATGGAGAAATACTACTGGTTCAAAGCCAGCCTGAGGCTACAAGATATCTCAAACACTACTCTTGCCACAGAGGAAGCACCATTGGTACAAGGCTAATCTGGATTACTTTTATCTTTTTGGTTTAGCTCATGGTGCATAGCAAAACCTTGTCCTCAAAAACTCCCGTCATGGGTCTTCTTAAGAAAATGCTCCTATTTTTTTTAAGATTTTAAATTTTTATGTGAATAAGTGTTTGCCTGCATTTATATATATGCATCACATGTGTGCCTGGTGTTAGTGGAGACCAGAAGGTGTCAGATCCCCAGAACTGGACTTAACAAATGGTTGTGATCTGCCATGTGGGTGCTTGGAACTGAATCCAGGTCCTCTGCAGAAGCAGCCAGTTCTTCATGACTCAGCCATTTCTCTAGGGTGCCTCCCTCTCCATTTTGATGGGAAAAGCTACAGAGTCATTTAGTTCACAGAAGCTTCTGATGGGTAAAAAAGTCTGTTGTAAACCATTTCAAAGAGTTGTATCTCCAATAACACCTACAGGAGCCATGCTACAGGACTAATAATTGGGCAGTACAATGTTGTCATTGTTGTATAGCTTCCTCATGACATCCATGGAGTATTCAATGTGTCTGGCTACTTGGCTGGTTGCTTGGTAGTCCTTTGCTCAAGGAATTCTAAGCACCAGAAAGGGGGTATCTTTTAGTTAGGAATCAAACCTCACCTCCCATTTCAGCTAATATAAAGGAAAAATAACATAAAAGGAATATTTACAACAAAGGTTTATTATTACCATTAATAATTTAGCAGTGTTTTAACAATGCTTCATTCCTGTCCTAGACCCACAGGGAAAGGAGACTAATGTATCTCAAGATCATTGGTGATATTAATGTGATTGCTTGGAAATAAATCATAAAATGTGTCTATATTTGCAAGACTTGCTTAATTCAGTAATTCATTATTTCCAAAATGACCAATGCATATTACAAAATCTTGCATAGGAAATATGTGTTTAGCTTTACAACAAAACCAATGAATCCTAAAGTATTAGTATGAAGTGTTCTCTTAAATTTCAAAGTCCTAAGCCAGGTATAATGGTGCATGCCTTTAATCTCAGCACTAGGAAGGTGAACAATGAGTTTGAGGCCAGCCTAACCTACAGAGTTCCTGGACTGCCAGAGCTACAGTGAGATCCTGCCTCAAAAGAAAGAGAGAGAGAGAGAGAGAGAGAGAGAGAGAGAGAGAGAGAGAGAGAGAGAAGTAAAAAGTTTCCAGATTTCAAAATGGGGAATAACTATTACAAAAAAGAAGGAAAAGTCAGCACTTGTACTTGTTTTATCAAAAAATAGCCGGGGCTGGGAAAATGGTTCGGTTAGCAAAGTGTATGTCATGCAAGAATATGGATCTCAGTTTGGATCACCAGAACTCACATAAAATCTGGCCCTGAGAGTATGCCTGTAATCCCAGTTCTGGGTATCCTAAGACTGGCAGACCAGGTTCAGTGAGAGACACTGAACCTGGAGCTGTCTTATTGGTTAGACACTATAAGGTACAGAGACCCCCCCTTTTTTAGAAAGACCTGTCAACCTGTCATCAGCCTCTGATCTCCACATCCAAATGCACACAGGCTCACACTTGCATATGTGTGTGTGTGCACATATATATGCCCACAAATGACTATGATCACCTGGAAAAGTTACTGAAAATACTTTTGTTTGCCTACTAATTGGTCATATAAAGCATTCTTCGTATATTTTAGCTAATGTAACACATACAGCTCTGTGTCCAGAGTGTCTAGAGATCAAGAAGTTTGAGACCCTCAAGAAGTTTGAGACCCTGTGCACACACTGCCAAATTCAGAATGCTGAGCTGGGAAGAGGGTTGGGTAAAGTGAAAGCATAAAGAACTGAGCTCCAATCTCCAACATCCCTGTGTTTACATGCCAGGCATGTCAGTGGGTATCTATTATCCCAAACTGGGGAGCAGAGGCATGAGAATTTGCTAGCTATCCAATCTCGGCTAAATTAATGAGCTCCAAATTCAATGAGATACTCTCTCTCAAAAAAAAAAAAAAAAAAAATAAGATGGAGGGCTAGCGAGATGGCTCAGTGGGTAAAGTCGCCAAGTCTGAAGACCTGAGCTTGTTACTCAGGACCCACACGGTAGGAGAGAAATGACTCTCTTAGCTGTCCTCTAACGGCCACCAGAGCATTGTGGTACACTCACACTCACTCACATGCAAAATAAATAAGCCTAAAATTTTAAAAATGTTAACTAGAAAAAACAGCAACAGAGGAAGACATCATGTACCTGAACACACATAATGCATACACTACACACACTACAAAAAATAGTAAACGACTTGGTGTAATAGATGAACTTTCTCCCAATTCCGTCACAATTATTTGATTTTCACAAACCTCATTTAACTTGTCGTGAAAGACTGCTAACGGATAACCTTACTTTACTAAATTTAAGAATGGATTGTCATGTGATGGTTTAATGACTAATTCAGTCCAAACGTTGATTCCCCAACCTGCCTCTACTTCATTTAACTTTGCTGAATAATTCCGCATTACAAAACACCTTGGGAATCATCACTGCTGCAAACGTACAGAATTTTCTTACTGGAATAACATGTTGGGGAAGCTGGGGTAAATCTGCCAAACTAACACATTAACAATGACTTCTTACTTTTACTTAATTTTTATCAAGTCCGACTAGAGTTTCTTTCCGCCCTCTAGGACTGATTTTAAAGTGCAGATCAGGCAGTGCCACCTAGGTTCCATGTCCCTGGGAAGAAAAACTAAGGCTTTGCTTTGAAAAAATACGCTAGGGTTGCGGTCTCAAGCCGTCTGACATCATCACGCACACGCACCCATCCAGCGTCAGGGGCCCCGCCCTGGCCTTGCTGCCAGCTGATTGGCGAACCCGGGCATGGGCGAAGGTGCCATTTGCTGGTGACCGACTGGGTCGTACCATCCTCTAGGCGTCTTCCCGGTAGAGAAGCTTCTTTCCTGCGGGGCAGCCAGGCGGTACCGACCATCCCGGCTGTGCACCAGGAGTCGCCAACACCCTCGTTCGCCAGCCCGAAACCTCCAGAGCGATTTCCAGAGCCACGCGCCAGGGACGTGGTGCCACCGCGCGCTAAGTGGCGCGGTCCTGACGTCAGGCTTACGCTAGTAGCAATTGGCTGAGGGAATGTGGTGCGGACGGGCGCTGGCGCGAGTGATTGGACACACCGTTAGGGGGCGGGGGCGGGAGGCGTGGCTTGCTACGAAGAAAGTTGAAATACAGCGCATCTCAGGACTCCAGAGCAGTTCTGGCTGGAATCTCCGGTAAGAGTGGCCTCGCTGAGGGATGTCCCTAGGGTACCAGGAGGGGCTGGGTGGCAGAAGGAGGCTGAGGTGACACGGTTTTCCGGCTCGGCTCGTCACTGTGGGCCTTTGATGTTCGGGCCGCCTGGTACTGTTGCTTCAGACTAGGCATGGCTCCCTTTGGGCTGGGAGGGTGGTCCTGGGACCGGTTGGATGACCGGCTGCATCCCAGTAGCAGAGCATCGGATCCACTGGGCTGTGCATGGAGACGCCCTGAGGAGCGATCAATAGTCCGAATGCTGCAGTTCGTAGATGTTGGAGAGTTATAAAAAGGGAACTGACTTGAGAAAATGTAGTCTTTGCTCCAGTATGGAGCACTCACTTGTCTTCTTAATAATGAATAAATAGGTCGATTCCTAAGCTTCTTTCTTCTAGTTTAGAGCGGGTGTTGTGTTTGGTAAGTATCCACGTGGGTTTTTATAAAGAAATGGAGACACCTCTCCTGTGTGTTCCTAGATTTTTGGAGTTATGTGATGTGTATTTTCCAATGCCATTTTATCTGTGATCATGGAGTTCGTTCTTCATATCCTAGCATTTTGAGTTAAAGACGTCATTTACAAAAGTAATTTCACAAGAATGGATCTACCTTAGGATTTTAAATTAATCTATTAACGTTGTAAATATATCTTGCGAGTTGAAGTCCAGTTTCACTTCTTATAGTGCTTGTCCTTTCATGTAATTATTGAGCTCGTTTCTGTTCATTTGATAGTCAGTATTTTTATTCTTGTCATCAGTGATATCCCCCTTTCCCCCAATCATTTTGTATTCTATGTAGTTTTAGAAAGTTATGTTAGGTAGTTGTTCAGGGGTATGTCTCAACTCCAAAAATCTATATATTTGAAAATAGGGCATTCAAAATTGTGTGGAAAAACTTATTTTAAAAAGCTGAGAAGATATGTAAGTACTCTTACAAAGGTTAGAAAAACAAACTGCTGGATGGAGGTGTGTAAATGTTAAAAACAGAAAGTGGTCTAAATTAACACATAAGGGATTAGAGTTGTCAAAATAAGTGTCTGCACTAAGGGATGTATAAAGTATAACCTAATGATATATTTTAAATATTTTTTCTGGAGGAAAACTAAAAACATTTTGTGATGTGGAGATTAAGTGAAATTTAGATTTTAGTTTCCATAAATAAAAGACTGATTGGGACACAACTGTACCTCATTCCATATTGTCTAGTTCAGACACTGCCTAATTCTTGCACTTATAAAGGCAGAGGTGACACTGTACTGTTTAAAAATATGCCAAGAACTGCTCTAAGGCACCCACTTGAAAATAGTGAATAAAGTTTTTGCCTCTAAATCAAAAATATCTATTTACTGCCCTTGGGAGAGTTGACAAAAATAGTTGCATAAATCTTTTCTGACTAGGAGCCAAGGTTGAAAATTGGATAAAATCCAATTTTAAATGATTGTGAACTCGACTTTGAAAACTAGATTTCAATAAATATTAGTGTGTGGCTTTCTTTAGCAACTGTCCTGAGGGAGAGAATGGCAAAAATACTTAGTGACTATGGGAACATGTAATAAAGAATCCAGAGACTGTTGTGGAAAAATAGGATAAAAAATTAGATTGGAACCAGATCAGGCCTAGAAAAATACACAGAGGCAGGAGGTGACTTTCCAGTGCTTCAGGAGGTTTCAGCTCAGTAATTTGAATAGAACATTGAGTTTGCCATTTTAGAGCAACTGTTATAAAATGCTAGTGTTGATTGTCTATAGGAGAAATGATGGTCAAGGAAGGGTTGAGTGTCTGGCCAATGGCATACTTGGAGAAACCCAAGGAGGTGGAGTACTGAGGCTGCAGATGGGAACAGTAAGCATAATTCTAAGTTGAGTGGCTGAACTGGTTCCTCAGCTCAAATTTAGATCTGCTTCTCTACTACATTTCTATGTCATTTAGAAAACTAATATAATGGCCCTTTTCAATGTTAGTGTTCTAGGTCAGCTCAGACATTCTGTCACAATGCCTGAAATAAATATCAGCCATCTTGATGAACAACAGGTTCAGCTTCTAGCAGAGATGTGTATTCTTATTGATGAAAATGACAATAAAATTGGGGCTGACACCAAGAAAAATTGTCACCTGAATGAAAACATTGACAAAGGTACGTTTAAAAAATATTCTTTGTTATAAAGTGATTTTTCTAGACATTTCCATTTAGCTGAGAAAAATATTAGGGTAAAAGAAATGCTTTTTCTTTTAGGGTGGGAAGGGTCTCTCTATGTCGCTCTGGCTAGTTACTCTACAGAAGTCTGCCTCCCAAGTGCTGAGAGATCCTTTTCTTAACGATACTTTACATTTTATCTCAGTCAAACAGTGTAGAAATAAACTCGAATGTGCTACCTCTCCTGCAATACTTCTTTCCACTTTATGTATTTTACTAAGCTACTTCAGAGTTATTCTGGGCTCATAAAGAAGGAATAGACTATTAGCATAATACTCAAGCCTATGTGAAGACTAGAGAGAGGAGGTATTGAAGGGAAACATGAACACGCACGCACGCACATCCCAAAATGGGACTAAATGGCCTGCATCAAAACTGCCATTCTTTGGTGAAAGACTCAGTGACTGAGTTTTGCTAGTTTGCTGGAACTATTCTCCATAATGGCCATACAGAACTTCCTGTTAGAAGACTGGAAATAGCAGAGCTGTCAGCAAGTTGCTGTCACATTCTCAACTGCAAGAGGGAAAATTGAACAAATAACTAGCATTTTCTGACCAATCGTACTTATTTTGCTTTTAGGGTTATTACATCGAGCTTTTAGTGTCTTCTTATTTAATACTGAAAATAAGCTCCTGTTGCAGCAGAGATCAGATGCTAAAATTACCTTTCCAGGTTAGTATACTTAATTCACAAGATAGATTCTACTGGGAACTCTATTAATCTGATTTAACTTCTTGGAGCCAACTTCCAAAAGGAATAGCTTAGTAAATGACTTCATTTATATCTTTACAGTAAATAAGCTATCCAAATGAGTATAACCTTTATATCTAAATTATCTATGTTTTGATCTTCTTTGTTAAAAAAGCATTAAAACTTATCCATAACTGTCTTTTAGAGAATAATACTGGGAGCCCATTGTAACTGACTTAAAACTCTGTTTATCTGATTACTTATAAAACTTTCCCTTGATCTTTCAGACCTGTCTTGAAGAAAAGTTCATCTTTGTTCATATTAATATTTTCCAGGTTGTTTCACCAATAGTTGCTGTAGTCATCCATTAAGTAATCCAGGTGAGCTTGAGGAAAACAATGCCATTGGAGTAAAACGAGCTGCACAGAGGCGCTTAAAAGCCGAGTTGGGAATACCCTTAGAAGAGGTAATCAGTCTTCTTAGCCTACAACCTAACCCTAATCAGTATGGTAAGATATTGACTAATAACCAAAAAGAAATTTTCAGCAATGCCTTTTTGTATATCCTGGCTAGTACTTATATTTCAGGCCATGGATTTTGTTTTGAGACAAGAGTTTCACTATGTAGCACAAGCTGACCTTAAATTCTTGATTCTCCTGCCTTAGTCTCCTAATTGCTGTAATTACAGTAGTACACAGCCTACGCTTTATAACTTATGATTTATAGAATTAGCTCTTTAATAAGGAATATTACATACATTTTTATTGTTTTGTTTTCTGAGACAATGTCTTGCTATATAAACCATATTGGTTTCCAACAAACAATATGCTTGTTTTTGCCTCCTAATGCTGGAATTGTTGGCATGCATTCCAAACCCAGCCAAATTTTTGTTTCTCTTTCTTAAAAAAATATGTTTTTATTTTATAGTTTGCCTACATTGATGTACACCACATATATGCCTGGTGCCCAAGGAGACCAGAAAGAGGGTGTTAGATCCCCAGAAACTGGAGTAGCAAATGGCTGAGTCACCATGTGGCTGCTGAAACCATATTTGGGTCTTTTAGAAGAGTAGCTGATACTCTTAACTGCTGAGCCATTTCTCAGCAAAAAATTTGATTTCCATTTTATTTTATGTCTTTTTCCTGCATGTATATCTTGTGTGTCATGTGCATGCAGTGCAGAAGGAGGCTAAAAGAGGGAGTTGAGTCCCTTGGAACTAGAGTTAAGGCTGGTTGTTAGCTCCTATGTTGGTGCTAGGACTCAAAACTTAGTCCTGTGGAAAAACAAAGTAAGTATTCTTACTGCTGAGCTATCTCTCCAGCCTCCCTCTTTTTGATATGTGATGGATTCATGTTGCTGAAGATGACATTGATGATCTGCCTACCTTCATTTTCCTAGTGCTAAGAATACAAGTATGTACCAACATACCTAGTTTATGTGGTACTGAGGATGGAATTCAGCTCTTCACCCATGCTTATCAAGCCCTTACTGAGCTAAATCCCAGTAATCAGGAGGCAGAGGTAGGTGGTTCTCTGAGTTTCAAGCCAGACTTATATACATAGCAAGTTCCAAGCTAGCCAGGGCTACTTAGATAGCCTCGCCTTAAAAATAAACATATACATATTTTTTTAAGGAAACAATTCCAAGGGAGGAAAAGGTTATTTCAGTTTACTCAGATTTGTGCTTCATGTTCCTAAGGATGTTCACAAGGCATCATTTGTCTCTGATTTGTTCAATTGTAATAGTCATCATATAGACTGATATATCACTATTGAGCAAAACTAGGACCATTATAGTTGGATATTTCTGTCCTGCCAGAAACTCTCAAATACCTGGTAGCTGCTTCCCAGATAATTGAGTTGGAGGCTTAATATTACTCATGAATGCTCAGCCAGTAGCTCAAGCTTTTTACTAACCAGCTCTTACATTTTAAGTTAACCCATATCTCTATTTATGTTTAGCCATGTGACTTGGTACCTTTTCTCAGTACAGCAGTCTTATCTTGCTTCTTCTGTATCTGGCTGGTGACTATGTCTCTGCCTTTCCTCTTCCCAGAGTTCTCCTAGTCTGGTTGCCCTGCCTATACTTACTGTCTGGCTACTGGCCAATCAGTTTTTTTTTTTAAACCAATAACGAATCTTTACAGTGTACAAGAGCAATTATCCCACAGCAGAAACATGATATTAAGAAACCAAAATTTAAGGCTAGCTCACTGTAGACGAAGCTAACCTTGAACTCTTAGAGATCTGTTTGCCTCAGCTTCTAATCAGCATGCTGGAACTAAAGATGTGTACCACATGCCTTATTGAATTGTCCTCTTTGAAGATTAAGACAAAGTTTCTCACATCTAGTTCAAATAGTAAAGTTTTTCTGCAATAACAACTTTAAAATATGAATGCATTCTATTTTGATTAACTATCCTATGTTGAGTAGTGTTCTAGTGTGAGTAACTTTTAATATTTTTGAAAAAATTAACATGTTTGATGTCAGGAATAAAAACTTGGACACTTGAAACAGTAATAAATTTTCCAAATATTATCAATAAGACAATAATACTTTAAAAGCTCTGATTGTAAACTGCCATTCAAGATTTTGTTAAAGGACTAGAGAGATGGCTCAGCAGTTAAGAGCACTGGCTGCTCTTCTATAGGACCCAGGTTTAATACTCAACACCAACATGACAGTTTTGTAATTCCAGTTCCCAGGAGATAGTTGCCCTCTTTTGGTCTCCCAGGGTACCAGGCACACAAGTGGTTCACAGACATATATGCAGGCAAAACATTCATACACAAAAAATAAATTTAAGAAACAAAATATTTTTGAAATGTGTTGCTTTAGATTCTTTTTAATTTTTTGAGACAGTGTCACACTACAGATCCCTGGCTAGCTTAGCACTCTCTATGTAGATCAGATTGGCCTCAAACTCAGAGAACCACCTACCTCTACCTCCTGAGTACTAGGATTAAAGACATGCAACACTATGCCTGACCTCATTGATAGTACTATTAATTGAGTTTTCTTTTTTTATGTTGTAGGTTGATCCAAATGAAATGCATTATCTAACACGAATTTACTACAAAGCCCAATCTGATGGTATCTGGGGTGAACATGAAATTGATTATATTTTGTTTCTGAGGAAGAATGTAACCTTGAATCCAGATCCCAATGAGATTAAAAGCTATTGCTATGTATCAAAGGAAGAACTCAAAGAAATTATGAAGAAAGCAGCCGGAGGTGAAATTAAGCTAACTCCATGGTTTAAAATTATTGTAGATACTTTTCTCTTTAAATGGTGGGATAACTTAAACCATTTGAGTCAGTTTGTTGACCATGAGAAAATACATCGACTGTGAATGTGTAAATGAACATTTTTCTACCTAGTAAGAATGTTTTTTTTGTTTTGTTTTGAACTGGGCTCCCTTGTACGACACATGGGTATTTTACAACCAGAATTTGTTTGAGATAAAAGCCCAACTGACTTACAGTTTTGTATCATCTATCCCATATATATGCACTGATTTTTGTAAAGGACATTTATGAGACGTTATTGCAAAATTATGCCATAAATAATAAAACTTAATTTGGCCTGTCCAAGTACATGACTATGACAAGATTGACATAATACATAGAACTCTTCATTTTTTACATTTTGACAGATATTTTCAGAAGTTAGCTATTTGTCAAGTGTTTTTTTTATATCATTAAATTTTATCATAGGCCAGAAAAATGAGCAAAAGAGACTACTTAGCTACTTTGAAACAGCTCTACTAGATTAAATAGTCAAAGCTGGGGATACAGCTCAGTGGTACCATGATTGCCTTGCAGGCATTAGGTTATGCATGGGATGTTGAGTCCTTAATCTTTAAAATAGTTACAAGAATAACAGTAATGACAAGCAGAGCAGGTTCAAGGGAGAGTAAGTGATATCAAGTTGTCTCTCATAGCTTCAGGATCCCTTTCATAACCAAAATCTGGATACTCAAGTCTTACACAAGATGGCATTGTATTTGACTTATGCACATGTTTCACATTTCACCTCATCTCTTGGGTGGTTGTAGCACTGAATACAATGTAAATGCTAACATAAATGATTGTTATACTATACCTTGTGATAAAAAGTATGCATATTCAGTACAGGTCAAATATTAATATACAGTTGGTTTGAACCCTTGGCCCACAGATTTGAAATACCAGTTCTGTATGCTAATTTTTCTCAGTTTTGGTTGATTTTGTTCTTTAACCATCCTGAAGTTATTTTATTATATAAAGTTAACTTTTAGTGGTGATGGTAACTGGTTAACTCTTTTAGATAGTTATTTACTATTAGCAAAATCTGTTCATAATTATAGTGGAAGAAATGTTAGTTATAAGGTAGGGGAGTGAGTCCTATACAAGAGTTGGAAAAACTTAGCACTACCAGCACTGGGCCTGGATAGTCTTGTTGTAGGGATCTGACCTGTGTTGGATATTTAATAGCATCTCTGTACCCTGTACACTCAGGTTGGGTTTTGAGTCAGAGTTTGTCTCTGTGTAGCCCTGGTTGTTCTAGAACTCACTCTGTAGATCAGGCTAGCCCCTGAACTCAGGATCCACCTGCCTCTGTCTCCCAAGTGCTGGGATTAAAGGCATATACCACCATGCCCAGCAACAACCAAAATTTTAATGGATGATACCAAGTGTCCCATGGGGGCAGAGACATCTCTAATAGAGAACCACTAACCTTTCTGTAGTCAGGGCTTACTTTAGAGGTGGAAGCAGGAGGGAGTAGCAGTGAGGAAGATTATGATAAATAGATTGATGTTCTAGATGTTATAGAATAGGCATATCTTGAGATTGTGTCTTGATTGATATACTTTTTAAAACTTGCCGCACGTGTGTCCAATTTGAGATTGTAAGACAGCTTTAGACGTAAATGCTATGTAATGAATAATTTTTAATAAAAATTTTGTAAAGTTTAATTTCTTAATAACCCAAAACAGTTGATTTATCTTTGAAGATACAGCTATGTAGCAAGTATTTATTGAAAATTAAGAATAAATTATTTTAATATTATCTGGTTTGTTAATATCTGAATATAATAGGTTAGCTTGTATATTGCATATACCTTAAATACATGTAAAATATTTCTAGTTTTATTTTCTATGAATTAGGGACTGGCTACATATATTTAGTTTTTCAATATAGGTAATTGCTCTCACTCTGAACAGTGGTCTTAGACTGCAACCTGGAATTCTCTAAGGGGAAGCAAGTATTAGATATTACTGTGTTGCTACAATATTGCTTAGGATATGATGTGTACATATATCTCACCTCAATAAACTCCTTGACACCAATATCTTTTAAAATAAGAAATTGTATCCCTCTCCAAAAATACAGCTACCTCTGGCCCTTAGGACTATAAGTTAGATGTATTAGTTTTTAAGGGTAGTTAAGGTTTTTAGTTGTTGAATATGTTCCTGCTGGGGATGGGAGCAGTGGCTTTCTGACTAGAAGAGACACATTAGCAGGACATGCCTAAAATGAGTCTTCGTGAAAGTTGCCTTTATCCCTTTGGAAATGCTGATGTGATGGGATTCCCTCCACTGGACCAGTCCCATCTGTTGGACCCTTACCAGGGGCAAGGAATAGATAGATCCCTTATGAAATGAGCTGTCTTGAATGCCTTACAAAGAGAAACTATTTTTTTTTAAGATTTTCATTTTTTAACCTTAAGGATGTAGGTTTTACAGAGTGAATTTAAGCATATCATACTCGTATATGCTGACAAACAGCTTTCTGCCTTACAGTTTTCATATGTATGTATGTGGTGTGTATGCACATGTAAGCATGGGCACCGTGCATGTGAAGACTAGAGGAGGATGTTGGAAGGCTTTCTCAATTGTCTTCACCTCAGATTTTTGAGACAGGTTATTTCACTGAGCCTGCAAGGTAGCTGGCTGGCTAGTTAGCTCCTGCAATTCACCCATTCTTGTCCTTGATTGCTGGGGTTATTGGGACAAATGAGGTCCTCACTCAGTTATTAAAGAAATGTGCCTTTCTGAACTTTAACTTGTTCCCCAAGATTTTCTATCTTAAAGCCATCTTAATCTAAAAACATCTTAATCTAAATTTACTAACAATCTACATGTTCTTTTTTTAGGGTGGTGGTTGAGTCATTAATCTTCTCCAGCAGCAATGCATGGAAATAGTTAATCACTATTATTTTAAGTACCATTAACACTGCCCAGTGAGGGTAGAAACCCCCTGAGGGTTTTCAGACAATTTATAGATTATGAGGGACATGGTGACTGTGAAGGCAATAAGCAGAGCTATACTGGATAACAGCACGAGGTCCTCAGGACATGTAGTCAGGTGGTGTTTTGCAGTCCACCCAGCCATGTTCCATGAGTTCCAAAGCTGCTTACCATTCTCCCTCTATGGCCCCCAACACTTCCCCCAAATAAAATAAAAATATTAATTAAAAAAGCAAACAAAAAACTCAATTTGCTCCTTCATCTTTCCTGCCTCTTCAACTCTTCATTCATCTTAGTGGCATTGGGAACTGTGGAGTGTCTCACAGTATAGCCTTTTGTTTAAACAGCTTTATTTGTAAATGCTCACTGTAAGAGTTGTTGATCTGGTTCAAGGACTATGGCGTCTGGCATACCATCAATACTGGGCCCTCACCAAAAACTCCTCTCATATATCTTGCTGTTGTCCCATGTCATGGCTATGGTTCCACAAGACCAGCTCCTTGACAGGCTCCTGCAGATTATAGATGGGGTAGATATTGGGGTATGCCAACTCAAAGCTTTGAATGTGGGCCTGGGAGCAACTGAGTTGGTCAGTCTAGGCCTCCACGTGGGCCTGGGAGCAACTGAGTTGGTCAGTCTAGGCCTCCACTGGGACCACCCCATTTATCACCAATTCTTCTTTCCCTAACCATTGGGGTCAGCACTCCTGCACCTGTGCTAAGGGATGGTACAGGCTCTCCTGTTACAGTGGCCATCGAGGAGTAGGACCAGATCTTCCACAATCAGCAAAGGCCAGGTCCCTCAGATTTCAGCATGAGTAGTTCACATGGTCTCTGGTGGTAACACAGGCTATGGCTGCAAAAGGGCCATGGACATAGACATGGACCTCAGCAGCAGCTTGGACCTGGATGTCACAGTGAACCCATATGGTAGCACAGGCCACTCAGATCTGCATAGCCCCAGTGACTGAATGGCCCTCAGATAACAACATGGCCGCAGAGGGGCACAGACACACATTACATGTCTTTAATGGTAACAAGACATGACCCTTAGCAATAGCTCAGGGTCTGGATGTCACCATGACCCCCCATTTTCAGTTTAATCCTGGCTGTTCTAGAACTTGCTATATAAAGCAGGCTGGCCTCCAACTCACAGAGATCCTTCCTCTGCCTCCCAAGGGCTAGAATCACACACCCAGAAATCACTACCTGTATGACGTATTGTGAGTCCTCTGTTTGGTGGCAGGGAGGGTGAAAGAAAGAGAGGTACACCTACCTGTGTGTAGAAGTCATCTATTACAATCTGCCTTATATGTTGGAACAAGGTTTCTCACTGAGCTTACTAATTGGCTTGGCTGGCTGGCCGGTGAGCTCTGCTTGTCTCCACACCCACACATAGGGTTACAGATGTGCACCACCACTCTTGGCTTTTACCTGGGTGCTGGCTAACCAAAGTCAGGTCCTCATGCTTACATAACAGGCACTTTACCAACTGAGCCATCTCTGGGTCCCATCTGCTTTCTTTCATGGAGCTCCTACTAGCCCACAACACCCCTGTTAAACTACAATGAGTAGTTCCTTCTTGATGTTCTATGTGATGTATTGCTGTCATGCAATGAAAAGAACAAATGTGGTACACACAACCCTTTAGAGTAGAAACCAGTCACAAAAAGTCTGTATCAATAAAAGAAAGAATGGAGAATCAATGCCAAGCTGGGCAATGGTAGCTAATCACCAATAATAGATTTCTGAGTGCCTCTGCCTACTGCTTCCTAGTATGAGATTTGGTCAGTTGGTGGAGCAACACTTCACTAATGTGGAAAAGAGACAGCAACTGTGGGTATCACTCTACAGCCAGTGAGTCTTGCCTAGCAACTGATTAGGATGTTAGCTTGCACACATGTAAAATGATACATCTCACCCTTGTAAGATACACAGTTCATTTGGCCAGGTAATGTATGATGTATACAAAAAGTCCCTGGTGTGTTCTGTTTATGAAGAACAAGAAGTATACACAGTCTGAAGCAGAGAAGCAGAAAGAGGTGTTCACTTAAGCTAACAGGTATAGCACAGTCTGGAGGAACTCTACCTCTTGATTTCAGTAGTTAAACATTTGTATTTAGAATTTGCATTTTCACACACGTGGATTCTCTTAGTCTACACCTTGTTGAATTTGACTTAAGACTAAATAAATTCTTAGCCTCAATGTCATTGTGAGCAATCCATCTGGACTGGCAGATTAAAATTATCGAACCAAGGTGAGTGGGTCTATCTCCATAAAGGAGAACTTGGTGTGACTGTTGGTCAAGTGAATAAATAAATTAATGAATGAAAATTTGAGTGACTACCTAAAGGTGTCTTGAGGCCTCACTTCTTGTATACAGCAACCATAAGTATACAAGCTGTTTATACACCACTTGTGCTATGATATGCCAAGAGTTGTAATGTGGTTGTGATAAACCAGCTCTAACTGAAAGAAAAGGCTTTATTTTATCTTAGAGGTCACAGTTCATCATTGAGGGAAGCCAGGCAGGGGCTTGAAGTAGAAAACATGGAGAAATGCTGATTACTGGACTGCTCCCTAGTTCACATTTAGCTGTTTTGTAAAACCCAGGTCCACATGCAAATCGATGGTACACCACAGTGGATTGAGCCCTCCAATATCAGACAATGAGATATAATCCCTCTGACTGAGATTATACTTCAGATACCGACTAGCTCTAAAAACTATGAAGCAAAATTCCAGAGATGACTTTTCCAAGGATGCATTGTCTAATTCCCGAAAAAGAACAGGGGGTGGAAAAATGGCATATAGCTTTTGAAAGACAGATAAGACTAGAGAAGCAGGGGCTAGAGAGATGGGTCAGAGGTTAAGCGCACTGGCTGTTCTTCCAAATGTCCTGAGTTCAATTCCCAGCATCCACATGGTGGCTCACAACCATCTGTAATGAGATATGGTGCCCTCTTCTGGCCTGTAGGGAAAACACTGTATAAAACAAACAAACAAATCTTTTTAAAAAAAGACTAGGGAAGCAGGCTGGAGAGATGCCTCAGAGGTTAAGGGCACTGACTGTTCTTCCAAAGGACCTGAGTTCAATTCCCAGCAACCACATGGTGGCTCACAACCATCTATGATGACATCTGGTGCCCTCTTCTGTATACTGTATACATAATAAATAAATCTTTTTTAAAAAAAAAAAAAGGGAAGCAAAGACTGTGTGTCCTACTGAGAGTTCAGGCTTGTGTTGAAATCCCAGGCTTCAATCCTAGAGTAGCAAGAATATGCTGATTCTCTTAGAAGTCCAGCCTACAACTGCCGAAAAACCAAAACAACCCCACAACCTATCACAGATTTCAGGTTACCCCTCAGGTTCTTTTCCCATACATGATGTTCAGCTGGGACTTCCAGCTTGTTCCTGCAAAACTTCCCATTTCTCTTTCTCCAAACCCCACCTTCAGAGAATCTCCAACAAGGAAAAGCTGCCAAAAAGCCCAGCTTCACCAATGAAGCTGGTGGCTACTCCCCTAAAGCTGCCAGCTGCTCAAAACCCCACCTAAAAGCATACCAGGGAACAAACCCAGTCTGTGGCTGACACACATCACCCATGGACTACAGGGGATTTAAGCCCTCTCCTTTAATCTGGTCATGTGATTTTACTTTTGACTCCTCCCTGACCACAATCTCTGGGGCTGGAGGGTCACTGGGGATTGCTTTGCCCAAATAAACCTAGTCTTTTTAATTTATCTTGATCTGGGTTACTGCATTGATGGGGAAACCTACTATTGGGGTACAGAAACCTGTCACATAGTGTCTGTTATTAAAACCAATACTCATTAGGAATAATCAGATAGATAGGGTAACAAGCTACTATAGCTAATATCGAGGAAGCAAAAGCCCATTTGTAAGCTTTCAGAGAACAGGTCTTAATTTCACACACATCAAAACATGAATCTGAATATTATCAAGGATATCAAAGACCTTGTGGAAAGTTTTGAGGAAAAAAAAAAAATGAACATGGTTTAAGAAGATGCTAGCAGCCAGATTCCAGAGGATCTGCTCGAAGACCATGAGTCTAGGTAGAAATCAATATAGTGGTTCTCAAACTGATGTTTCTTATTACAGATTTTTCCAACTGCCCATAACACAGTTCATAGTAAGAGCTCACAAACTTAACGGGAGGGAAGAAGGGAATCAGGGTGTCTTCTATATAAACGGCTTACTCAGGACGGGGAGTAGGGCCTGAGGTGTGTTTAGGGCCCTGTCTTTCTTACTTAGGGCTCTTGTTGAACAAAGATGTTTGGACTGTTTTCATGGATGTACTGGCTTGTTTTGTACCCAGGCTAGAGTCATCAGAGAGGAAGGAGCCTCAGTTGAGGGAACGCCTCTATGAGATCCAGCTATAAGGCATTTTCTCATTTAATGATCAGTGGGAGAGAGCCCAGCCAAGGTGGGTGGTCCATCCCTGCACTGGTATGCCCCGACCCGAGGGACTTCAACACGGGAGACCACCTACGAGAGAGAATGAAGGGAAGGGAGACGCAAAGGAAGGCAGCAGGTCAAACGGGATTCTGATCGAGCTGCAGTTTTATTACGATTCTGTACATGCTTATATAGTTCTAAAGCAGAGGATGGGGAGGGGGCAATCATCAAACACCTGCAGGAAGCCGGCCAGGGGAAGCAGGACATTGGCAAGGTGACTGGTCTTGTTTTAGGGGAGGGTTGCCAGGTATCCTCACTGCAGAATGTTCTTGTTATTCTATTCTTTAGAGTTACCTTAGAGGGCTGCTAAGTAACCTAGGCACAGAATGTTCCTGTTATTCTATTCTTTATAGTTACTTCTTTGTTACTGTTAAGCAATCAGAACATCTATTTTACTTTGGGAGAACATCTACTTTTCTCAGGGTCTTGCTGGCTCAGTGGTTGGTTTCTCAGTAAGTTCCCACGGTAGCCTTTAGCTAGAGGCCTAGAGGCTCAAGCCAGGGTCTTGGTCCCTGACACTGGTGGTCCTGGCTTCTATAAGAAAGTAGTGTGAGCCTTGGGGAGCAAGCCAGTAAGCAGTACTGCTCCATGGCCTCTGCATCAGCTCTTGACTCAAGGATCCTTCGCTGCTTGAGTTCCTGTCCTGACTTCCTTCAGTGGTGACCAGCAATGCTGAAGCCAAATAAGCCCCTTTCTCCCCAACTTGCTTTTTTGGTCATGGTCTTTCACCACAGCAATAGAAACTCTAAGACAATGGGTTACAGCACTTTGCTGTTTCCTGACAGTATTGTGCACAGCCCATAAAGTTACCTTCAGAACAAGAAAAGGACAATTTACAGGCCTATCTCATTAAGCCTAAAAGCCATTTTCATTTAAAAGCTTGGGATTTTTATACTCCTGGCCAACAGCTGGTATCCTCAGAGTTTATGGCAATTATATCGTGATCATGGCATCAGAACATCCTAAGGTATGCATGTGTCTTTGGAAATATTCCTTGGAGGAACTTTGATGAAATGTCTAATACTCAGGGTTTGGGGAAGTCATTTAAGCCAGCAAATCCCTAGAATCTACTCCAAACCTAACCAGCTATCCTTGGGCCAGTCTGGGTTGAGCCTTGACTATGAGCTGTGCATCCGTATTTTTTTTTACATTTATTTATTTAGTTAGTTAGTGTATGTATATGTGCTTGTTACAGCACTCATGTGGAAGTAGAGGGTAGCTTTTGTGTGTGTGCTTTCTCCTGTCATTCTGAGGACAAACTCAGTCATCAAGTGCTTGTATGGGTAAAGAATCCCTCCCACCAGGTTAGCTTCTCTGACTCTAAGGAACTATCTTGTCATGGGAGTTTGGTCACTTACACTGACATCCAGCTATTTACTAATCTAGCTATTGATAAGGTAAAACAAACTAGGAACAACTCTATACACAAAGATGAGTACATATATGCACTAAAATCAGTTGAATTGTTTACATTCAGCCTCCTAAGATGAACAGGACATTCTGAGCTTTTGTTTTGTTGTGTGTGTTTGGTTTGATTTTTAGACAGTCTCATGTATACCAGGCTGGCCCAAGGATATCTGGGGATTGTAAGACACAGACTGGTGGTTCCTTTTCAGTATAAGGTGTACTTAGAGTTTGTCAGGCTTATGGATAAGCAGGAGGTGCTAGGTCCCTCTCTCCTCCAGCTTAGGCTGGTGCCTGCTTCTCTCAAAACCCTGAGACTTGGAAAGTCTATGTAATTTAGCCCACAATCATAAAAAGAGGACAATCCCCTATAAAGGTGGTGGTTCATACCTTTAATCCCAGCACTCTGGAGGCAGAAACAGAGAGATCTCTTAAGTTCAAGGCCAGCTTGGTCTACAAAGTGAGTTCCAGGTCAGCCAAGGGCTACAAAGAGAATCCTTGTCACTAAAAAACAAAAGCAAGAAAAAGAAAAAAAGGAAGATAATCCCAAGGCTCAAATTATTAACTCGGTAGGCCTTTGTGTCCTAAACTAATTAAATGGGAAATCTGGGAAGGGCAAAAGTCCTGGCCTATGGGAGAAAATAACAAGACAAGGACTTTATACTACTGTCGTGCACCAAATCACACCAGTCATTTTGCCTTTTCTCTCTGCTGGCATCCCTTTCTGTAGAATTGTATATTAAAATTTTCCATTTTTGGGGCTGGAGAGATGGCTCAACGGTTAAGAGCACCGTCTGCTCTTCCAGAGGACCCGGGTTCGATTCCCAGCACCCACATGGCAGCTAACAACTGTCTGTAGTTCCAATTCCAGGCAAATACCAAGGCAAATAAAATTTTCCATTTTTACTGGTCTGTTGGATTTGTTATGATCTCATTTCCAACAGGAGTGACTTTGAATTTCTGATCTTCTGGCCCACCTTCCCAGTGCTTACAAGACAAGTACGGACTACCACACCCAAGTAAACTTGGTCTCTTATTTACTTTTTGCCACTTTTATCAGCTTTTCAACCTTTACCACATTTTGATATGTGCAAAATTCAACTGGAGGACTGAAAATCAAATTCATAAAAGCAGGAATAAACCTGCAAAACAGATCTCCAAGTTTTAGCTAAGGTTACAATGCCTGCATTCATAAGCAGTCCTGGGATGCATGTGGCCATAAGTTGGACATGCTTGCTCAGAGCTTCAAATTTGGGGTTGTGCTTGCATCTGAAGGTGGATACATACAAGACAGCTTACAGAACAGGACTGGGAGTGACAGACAGCTGAGAACTATTAAAAGGAATAAGGTTGAAGAAAAGTCTGATTGGTCCCATCAACACTGATATGCTTAGGTGACTGGCTCAAGATTCACCTTAGACCTTAACTTTGAGAAATCAGATACTGGGGAACAGCAAGTCTGATATTCAAGCTAAAATATAAACTAGTGTGGAATTTACACCCTTGGAAATATAAGGCTCAGCAGGAAGATTGAAAGATGAATGCTGCTACAATTTTCTCCCAGGAGAAAGATGAGAAACCTTGAGTTGGGGTGTGTGTGTGTGTGTGTGTGTGTGTGTGTGTGTGTGTTATTTTTATTGGCCCAAAGCCTGATATCACACTAATGGGAACTATACCACCACCATTGGGTATAATTGAAACCTTCCTAGAATTTTTATAGCCAATAATTGGTGCAGCAAACACAGTGTCAGTGATAGTTAGAGTTACTTTTGCTATGATGAAACACCATGACCAAAGAAACATGGCGAGGATAGGGTTTATTTGGCTTATGCTTCCAAAGCACAGTTCATCATCAAAGGAAGTCAGGAAAAGAAGTCAAGCAGGGCAAGGACCGGAAGACAGAAGCTGACACAGAAGCCTTGGAGGAGTGCTGCTCATTGGCTTTCTTCTCATGGCTTGTTCAGCCCGCTTTCTTACAAAACCCACTACCCATAATGCACTGAGCCTTCTCCCACCCTCGTGAGTTAAGAAAATGCCCTACAGGTTTGCCTACAGTCAGATCTTGTGGAGGCATGTCCTCAGCTGAGGCGCCTTCCTCTCTGATGACTCCAGCCTGTGTCAAGTTGACATGAAATGTAATTGAGTTATTAAGTGACATGAGCTGCAAACAGCTCCTTCAGAAGCCCCAGGAGAACTAGCCCTCCTTGTGCAGCCACCATTCCATCATTCAACAAGGACATAATGTACTCGTTCACAAAGCCTTCCTTAATCCCACCTCAAAGTCCTTGAGCACTTGCTCCAGGCCCTAGTGACTACATTTCTTTCTCCTTTGTTTAATATTCTGAACTACTAACTCTGTTGTCAAGTTTTCCTGGTTTTGTGTGCATTGTTCAGTGTGATTTACATTAATACTACTTCTTTTGGTTCCTCCTCACATGTTTGTGCAACTTTACATACTCAATAATTATCTTTATCTAGATTTCTATAGGGATAAAGTGTTCCAATCAAAGCTACTTAGTAGAAAGTTACCCTTTGGTCACTGAGAGTAGAGTCACCTGGAAGGAAGAAATATTAGCATAAGTTGTACCTCAGGTGATAAACACACACAAAAATTTGCTTTAATAGTTTCAAGGAAAACTTCACCCAAAATTTTTATAGAAAGTCATAGGAACAAAAAAGAACTTATGTTGAATCCACAAGGACATTTTCAACAATTCACAGTAGCTTAACCTTCTCCTGAGGTGAGGAAGCTAGCAATGTGGATTTAGAAAAGTGACAGTTGATGGGATGGGGAGAGATGGTTTAGTCTGTCCTGTAAGCATGAGAACCTGGATCCACAGTTCCCAGGTAAAAAGCCAAGTGTATCAGTGAGCACTTGTAACCCTAGTGACAGTGCTGGGGTGAGCAGGGTATGAGAAGGTATCCTGGAGCTCATTGGCTGGCCTGCCTACCCAAACCAGTGAGCTTCGGGATCAGTGACAGATTTGGTCTCAACAAATAAGGCAGATAAGTGAACAGTTGAAGACGACAATGTCAACATCTAGCCTTCACACATACCACATGAACATGTACAAAGACAAGTGGGTGATAGCTTAGAGGCATGATATCCAGTTTGAATCTTAGAATATGAAGACTAAAGCTGGACATGATGGTACAGACCATTGATCTCAGAAAGCAAAGGAAGATACATTTCTATGAACTCAAGGTTGGCCTGCTCTATGTATCAAGTTCCAAGCCAGTCAAGGCTATATAGAGAGGCTCTTTCTCAAAAAGAGAGTTGGTTGGGGGGGGGAGGTAAAAAAGTAAGACTAGACTGGACTCTCCACTCTAGACAGCTGACTGTGTCCTGGGACAAGAAATGGGTATATAGGGACAACAAATTGATTATTGGTGTGTTCTATGGACACAGTTTTTAATCTCACTTTTTCATCTTAACTTATTGGAAAATATAACTATTGCATTAACTTTTCCAGGTAAGATATAAACAAATGCCTGATTACCCCAGGTAGAGCACCAATGACAGACCAAAGTTTGATTCCACCAGAATCCAAATTGGTGACTCACTGAGTTCATTTTCTTACAAAGCATGGAGGTGTACCTTAGAGGAATTTAGGTTCCTTCAAAACAGCTGAATCAATACATAGTTTCACCCATCATGAGTGTCAACCTCATATAAGCTGCATCATGGAGTTCTTCAGTTAACCCTTCACTGGCATCTTCCAAGATCACTTGAAGCTGGTGGAAGTGGCAAAGACAGGAGCGACTAATGGCTTGAATCCCAGGTGAAGGTCCTTTGACTTTACCTCCTCCATCCACTCAGTAGTATCATTAGCTCTATTACCATCACCATAGATCCAGCTGGCTATTGTTCTGCTCCATTAGTGATTAGTTGCCATGGCTACCAGACCATGGTTATCTCCCCTTTCTTCACCTCTTACATTCTACTTTTCAGCACTGTTCCTTGAACCTTGGAAGGGGTGATGTATTCATGGTCCCTCTTTGAATACGGACAGCAATGTCACCACAACAATCACTTAT
This sequence comes from Sigmodon hispidus, assembly GCA_004025045.1. Classification (NCBI taxonomy): domain Eukaryota; kingdom Metazoa; phylum Chordata; class Mammalia; order Rodentia; family Cricetidae; genus Sigmodon; species Sigmodon hispidus. The sequence goes on along the minus strand of PVIH01000724.1, from coordinate 206,041 downwards.
TTTGGGGATTTTACCCATTGATGAATCTATCAGCAACTACCAGAGCCAGTCTCGCTAGTCAGCTTGTTGGGAGATCCCATGTCTCCACCTTCTAAGGCTGGAATTACAGGCAGGACCCCCCCACCCCCCCCACCCCCGACACACACACACACACCAGACTCACCTGGCATTTTCATGGATTCTGGAGAATCTAGACTCTTGTCTTGTTTGTGTAGCTCTAAAACTGATTGTGGTCTTGCCAAATCTTCCAGCAACTGTGTGCTTAGATGTCTGTTCTAATGAGTTGAAAACATCTGCACAAAAGCCTGTGCATAGATATTTATAAACAGTTCCATTTGTAGTTGCCAAAACCTGGAAGCAAAGCCTTTCATGGGGACTCAACAAAGTCTGTAATATCAAGGCTGAGCAAGGTGTTCCTCTGTAGGGAATGGCCTCCAAAAAGCCAGTTAATGTACTAGGGATAAATCCTGGTCCCACTGCCAGAGGCCCCACAAACTTTGCAAGCCACACAATTCTCATCCACATTCAGAGTGCCTATTCAGACTCACTCAGGTTCCTCAGCTGTCAGTCCAGAGTCAATGGGCTCCCAGTACTTCGGGTCAGATGTGTCCATGGGGATATGGTTCCCCATCATGATCTTGACCCAATTGCTCATATAATCCCTCTTTCCTCTCTTCACTTGGAATGAGAGTTCTGAGGAGTGGACAAGGGATGGGGAAGGGAGGGGGGAGCTGAGAGGTGAATGGGAGGAGGGAAAGGGTGGGAAACTGTGGTTGGTATGTAAAATGAAAAAAAAATACATATGAGACTATTAGAAAAGTAGAGCAGAATATTTCTACAATATTGGGGTATGAATGATTCTTCTCAGGGAGAAATGAGACCTGGAAATAACAAAAGAAAAAAATGATGATTTTGATTACTTAAAAATTAAAAATTTTGTGGAGTAAAAACTATAAATAAATACACATTTTAAAAAAAGAAGTGAGTGCTCAAGGGGTTAATGAAGAAATCTATTATGTTATATACAGTCAATGGAATACTAGGCAATGCTAACAAGAAAGAAACTATCAAACACAAGAAGACATGGATTTAGCTTAAAGTAAAAGGACGTCAATCCAGAAAGGATACGTAGCATATGACCCCAACTACATGACATTCTTGAAAAGGAGGGGTGGCTCAGTGAGCTGGAAAACACAAGAAAGGACATGAAGTTTGGAGGGAAACCTGCAGGGTAGAACCCATGAGGAGTTGTGGGGGTGTGAGCATGAGAGAAATACATAGTATGCAAGTATGAGATTATCCAATAATAAATTTAAAATATTAAAAAAGGAAGAGACTGGAAAGACGGCTCAGCGGTTAAGTACATTTGCTGTTCTTGTAGAAGAGCTGGTTCCTAGTACTCACTTGGCAGCTTACAGCCACCTATAATTCCAGTTTCAGGGGATCTGACACCCTCTCCTGGCCTTTGGGCATACATAAAAAAAAAAGATGCAGGAAAGACATTCATACACTTAAATAAAATAAATCTAATTTTTAAAATGGAGACAGTTAAAAGATCAAAAGTGGCAGAAGTATAGAAATAAGGGAGGGTGTCAAAGTGCAGAGGATGACTTTGACATTGTAATCCTCTAGCTATTGAGTAAAACTCTGATTCATTAATCGGGTTTATCTCTGATCAACAATGAAACTCCTGCGTGTGGTCCCTACAATGGGAAGTATGTGTCACTGTAAATCTGTCTAATCTCTGAGTGCACACCAGGAATTAACCTTGTTGCAAACTGTTGATCTTATGTCAGTAAGAGGCCACTGTAGGTTCACTGATAGTAATAAATGTACTGTACTAAAGCAAGGCCTTGATAACAGGGGAAGGGAGCAGTGTGCATATGTGGAGAATATATGAAAATGTGCTTTCTTCTCACTTTTCCATAAATTAAAACTGTTCCAGAATAATCTATTAGGTTTTACAAGATACCAAATGGCAAACATAAGGAAAAAAAGTCTGTATCACTCTCACATTGATTAACCATATCTTTAAAAATAATAATGAAATTAATAAATCATGAATTGACTAATATAAATAAAGAGCATAAATGACTAAACTTGGGAATTATGTGACTCCATCCCTGTATCTATAAAAAATGATGTGTATTCATTCATCTCTGTTTGGCTCTTTAAAGGGTATGCTTTAAAAATTTTCCTACAAAAAAGGATACAACTAGAATGGCTCACTAATTATTTCTGCCAAACATTGGAAAAGAAAATAGGATGGATATGTAGGTCACAGATGGGACGCATGCTTAGCAAACATGCTAAGCAAAGAAGTTGTTTCATCTTCAGCACAGCATGATGGCATAAACAAACAATAGAAAAACAATACCAATCCTTCATAGGATCTTCAAAGAAACAGAGAAAAAAAGAATACTTTTAAACTCATTATGTGAGTATTCTGAAATTAAAACTAGACAAAAATATCACAAGAAAGTTATATCTATAGTGAATATAGATGCAAAAATCTTTATTAAAATTAGAATCCAGGAACACATAAAAAAATAAGCACTATGACCAAGTACAATGTATTTGAAGAAGCCAGGCTCATCAAACTTCTTAACGATTAATATAGAATACTAGTAGAATAAAAAAGAGACTATTTCATGTGTACATGGAGGAAAGACCTTAAAAATCAAATATCAATTCATAATTTTGAAAGGAAAAAAATCTAAACTTTAAAAAGCATAAAGAACTTCGTTAAGTGGAGAAAAGACAGCTATAAAAAATCCCAACACCTAGCGGTGCTTGTGCGTTGCCCACTGGTGCAGAACCCACGTACATACAGGTTGAGAGCTTTTCCAAGAGAAGCCAGTCTTCTAAAAGCATCAATCTGATATGTTAAACTCTGTCTCTGTCTGTCTATGTGTTCATTCATGCAGGTATCATGTTCAGAAGATAGCTCTAAGTGTTGATCCTCGGCTCCCACCTTACCAAGCTTCTTTAATGCTGTGTACATACACCAGGCTCCCTGACCTTGACCTTCCAATGATTCTCCTGTCTCCACCTCCTATCTATCATCACAGCAACACTGGGATTATACACAGCTTCCAGGTCCAGTTTTCACATAGTTCTAAGGATTCAAACCTCGATCCTCACACTCTAGAACAATCTCTTTGGATTGGAACTATCCTTTCACAGGAGTCACTTAAGAGATACAGGATTTGATGCATAACAGTAGCAAAATTACAGTTATGAAATAGCAGCAAAAATAATTTTATGGTTGGGGGTCACCACAAAATGAGGAACTGTATTAAAAGTCAAAGCATTAGGAAGGTTGAGAACCACTGCTCTAGAAGAAAACACTTCACCTACTGATGCCCAGCCCCTTGTCCATCTGAACTAAATGATCTTTTTCTTTTCAGACTCAATTTCTCAATGTAGCCCTGACTGTCCTGGAACTCACTATGTAGACCAGAATTGCCTTGCATTCACAGAGATCCACCTACTTCTGCCTCCTGAGCACTAGGATTAAAAGTGTGTACCATCACACCTAGCAAGCCCAGCCTGGGCTACTGTTTTTTAAAGTTACTAGGCTGTCTAGTTTTATGTCAAGTTGACACACAAACAAAGAGTTATCTGAAATGAGGAAACCTTAGATCAGGCTGTAAAATATTTAAATTAGTAATGCATGAGGGAGGGTCTGGCCCTTTGTGGGTGGTACCATCTCTGGACTAGTGGTCCTGGGCTATATAAGAAAGTAGGCTGAGCAAGCCATAGAGAGCAAGTCAGTAAGCAGCACCCCTCCATGGTCTCTGCATCATCTCCTGCCTCCTGGTTCCTGAGTTCCTGTCCTGACTTCCTTTGATGATGAACAGCAATATGGAAGTGTAAGATAAATAAGCCCTTTCCTAAGACATGTTCAAACGCTATTTTTTTGGTTTTGTTTTGTGTGTGTATCTGCATTTCTTTGTCTAATCCTTTTAACTCAGTCCATTTACATTTCTTAGTACTTGCTTTCAATTTTTATTATCATTTTATTGATAATTTATTAACATATTATCTGTTGATGTTTGTGTGTGTCTATGTACCACATGCATCCAGTGCCTGTGGAGGCCAAAAGAGGACATTATATCCCATAGAACTAGAGTTACAGACTGTTGAAGCCACAATATGGGAGCTGGAATCAAACCTGGGTCTTCATAAGAGCAACCAGTGCTCTTAATCACTGAGCCATCATTATATTCCCAATTACTTGCTTTTCTTGATCTTGTAACTATGTCTTTTTCTATATCCAATTGACAGCACATGCCATTCCCGCTTCTTCTTGTTTGTCTCCATATAATACACTCATCATTCCCCAGTAATCTTTTGATTTTTCTTAACCCCCTCCCTTCCTGCAGCTTCTGTGGACACTGTCATGGTTACTGACTGCCACTCTGAAAACTGTATCATTGGGGATCTTGCTCAGTAGTAGAGCCCTAGCAAGGCCCTGGGTTCCCTGTCAGTATTGAAACATAAATATTACAGCTGTGCAATCTCTTTTAAGAAAATTTTAGTTATTCAATCACAACTTAACTCTTTTTCTTTCTCTCTCTTCTTCTTTCTTTCCTTTTCTTCTTTCCCTTTTGTAATGTGTTTTGTGTTTGTGTTTTGTGTTTTGTATGTATCAGATCCTGGTTCCTCAAGAAACTCAGTGACAACTTTCCCACTACTGTAGCCTGGAACACAATATTAAAAGATACAGAATATTGATTCAATCTGCCTACAGCGCTTTCTGTGCTCAATTTGGCAGAGCTGGTACTACAGGTCATGAGGCACTATGTGATGCTGAGACCTAAATCTGGGTCTTCTTCAGAAGCAATAAGCTCCAGTTGCTGAGCAATCTCTCCAGCCCCTATGCAACATTTTAAAATGTTCTTTATCTTTTTATTTTTAAAATGCAGGGCAATATATACTGCCAATAAATTTAACATATACCATTTACAGATATTATATTTTTCTGTTTTGTTCTTTTAAAAAATATTTATGTTATCATTTTATGTGTATCTGTGAATGTCTTCTTGTATCAATGTGCACCATATGCATGCAGTGCCCATGGAGTCCAGACAAGAGATTCATATATCCTGAACTAGATTTACAGATGGTTATGAGAAGCCATGAAATGCTAGGAACTGAACTTGGGTCCTCTGCAAAAGCACCCCATCTTGTCTTGTTTTTGACAGGCCTCACTATGTAGGCTAGTTGGTCTTGAACTTGTGATCTTCTTGCTTCATCTTCTGGTGTACTGGAGTCACAGGTGTATACTACCACATCAGGCTTTTCAGTGATGAGGATGCTGAATGAATCACAAATGCTGTAATATGAATCTTACTTATCATCACTTACTAAGTTATCTCACAGAATAGTTTTCTCACTGTTTTGAAGTATAGAGATATGTTACTAATGTTTAATGTTTATAGATAATATAAAAATATTATCTGTAATATCAATTTTGTCATTGTTTGAGTCTATTACATGGCCCCAAACACAAATACTTCATAAAGCCTTGAAAATATTTCTCTTTATAGGATGTTGAGACTTTTCTACAAACATTTATAACTTTTGTTCCCTCCTCATTGTTTTTACTTTATGTTTTTACTCTAAGCCGGGCAATCTTTTAGAGCTGCTGGAATCATAAAGCCCATTTATTCATCAGATAGAGGAATTATAAGTTACTTTTGTTGTTGTTTTTTTAAGACAGGGTTTCTTTGTGTATTTTTGGCTGTCCTAGAACTCTTCCTAGCACACAGAGATTTGCCTACCTCTGCCTTCCAAGTGCTGAGATTAAAGGTGTGTGCCATCATCATTGGCTCACACCTTTAATCTTTTAAGTGAGATTTAAGCCTTTGTTGCCATCATAGACTGCCTCTTCAAACTGTCAGCTAAAGTAAACATTCTTTTCTTAATTTGCTTTGGTTGGGTATTTTCTCATAAAAACAATAGAAGTAATTACTGAAGTTTGTGAGGGAGTTTCCAGAACAGATTAGGACTGGATTTATAGATTAAATAAGAGAGAATACTCTGCCAATGGGCTGGGCATCATTTATTCTTCAGAAAACTTGAACAGAATAAAAGGGCAGAAGGGAGAACCCTATGTCTCCACGGTACTGAGACTTTGGCCTTCTGCCGTTCGACTGAAGCGATCTCCACACAGCAGGTTCCTTTATATTTAAATTATATATGTATGCTCTTCTATGATTTTCTACTATGTCTATCCATTTTATTCTAAAGTAAGAGTTTTTGATAACGTGATATTAGGTTTGTCATATACTATGAAGACAAAAATTTTGGATTTTTGTTTTTCTTTTTCTTTATTTGCTTTCCTGACTTGCAGAAAGGTGGTTGAAACTCACTTATTAACCATTTAGTTATATCATGAAACCTGTGCTATTGTTGTTGTATCTAACAGAATATCGTATACTCTGCTCATGCATGTATTTTCCTGGTTCTTTTATACATTCCTTTTTATAATTTAACTTTAAATTCATAGGATATATTTAATAGAACATTGGAGGCAAGAATAAAACTGTGATGGGCAGTGGTGGCATGTGCCTTTAATCCCAGTACCCGAGAGGCAGAGGCAGATCTCTGTGAATTTGAGGAAACATAGTCTACAGAGCAAGTTCCAGGACATCCAGAGCTGTTACACAAAAAAAGAAATACAACTTTATTTATTGGAAAACCCAAATTTATTGAAATCCCCCAAACGAATATAACTTTATTACTTCAAAAAAGTATCAGTTACATCACCAAATCTCAAATAATTAATCTTTTCCTATCTATTTGAGATGTTACCTAATCCTATACTATAAATGTTAAACCTAAAATGTTAGCCCCCTTTTAGGGAGTAAATTTGTAATAAAAAAGGTATTTGTATCAAAATAATTTTTTATGATCATCTAATTTACCAAGCAAGTCATCTAGTAATAAAAATGGTTTACCATGTCCCACACCACCATGGTGTGATCTGGCAAGTTATGAAAATGAATAATCTTTATAACATTCTATTATTAGGAGTTAAATAATAAGCTTGAAAAGAAAATAAATAGCTGAACAAACAGGGCATAGTGAAAAGAGAGTTTGGGGTGTGGTTTCTTATTAAAAAACACTGGGAGGTTCAGACATCCTAACTGGGGTCCTAGCCCACTTAAAGGAATGAGTGGTTCATAGTTCAGCCTGGACATCAGCTACTCATTTTCCAATATTCAGGAAGGATCAATGTGTGTCCTTTTTCTCTAGAAACACTTTCACTGATCAAGTCATGTATATATTTGTTAAATTTTTCCCCTGGATTTTGCTCTATCCCATATCAGAAATCCAGTTAAGCAGTCGAGACAGTGAGCAGTGAGATAATGAGCAATGCACTGGAATAAAAAGAAAATGAAGACAAGGAGCCGAAGTGAATGAAATGTCTTTAATTTCACTGTTTGCCTTTTTATTAACATGTTAGCTGTATATGATAATGGGTCTCATTATGACATTTTCATACATAAGAAACTGATTGTATTTACCTTCCTCTCCACATTTCTTTAAAGAGGGCAAAGGCCAGGCATAGGGACCCATGTCACTCATACCAGTACTTATAATGCTTTTACTGAAGGATAGTGAATTTAACTGAGCCAAATCTGGGCGAAATAGCAAAACTGTCTTGAACATACAAACAAAAGGGAATGGACAATGGAAAGATTTGTAAAAACAAATGTTACTGACAGCATGTTTTTAGAGACTCCAGTTCTCTAATAATTCATTAGAACACCAAGGAGGATGCACCAGTCTTTCTACAGGTAAACACGACTCTGAGCTTCTCTGTGTCTGTTCCTACTTTCAGGCCATTGTTTAAAAATATGTCACAAACAGCATTACCTGTACTTTTCATCAGCATTTGTAGAGGTTTACCTTTGACTCTTGTTTGAAAAGATTCTAGTGGGCATGAGGGCTATATTCTCACTCAGAAAGTCATCAAGATCTTCTGTCCAAACAGATACCATTGGAAACACCTTATGACCCTTTGTAGCTGACAAAGGTGCTGCATTAGTGTGTAGTATTCTTGTCACTGAGAGATGAAGGCATGGGATGACCTTTGACAGGAAAAAAAAGAGGTGATGTTCTTTACACAAATGTGAAATTGTATGTGTCTGTCCATTTCCTGTCAGATCACAACTAACAGACATGTCTGATGTTACTATTGACTGGATTGATGAACACCAGCTACAGCGTTTAGATCAAATGCTGATTGTTGTTGATGAAAATGACAAGGTCATTGGTGAAGACACCAAGAGAAATTGCCATCAGAATAAAAACATCGAGAAAGGTAGCACCATGATTTTGCTTTATCTACTGTGCAATAATCATTCATTCATTCAGTGATTCATCCTCTCCCTTCCTCCCTCTCTTCCTTCTACCTTCCTCATTTGATAAAGAGGCAAAAGAGGAAAATGTGGGTTTTCCTGTAGAAAGCCTACACAGTCCTCCTGGTGGTCATCTTCAGGAGCAGATCCTGAGAAACTTACCTGGATACAGGATTAGCCTTGTGGGCCATTGTGCACTTCCCTCTGAAATCCCATGGGACAACAATCCTGATATGTTCAAAAAGAGTTCCCCCTCCTAGTGTCCAATCAGATCCCTTGAGCTCTGTCATCTCTTGGGAGGAGTTGGATAATCTAGGTGTTCTTTTTGTTGAGACGGTATCATTGTGTAGCCCTGGCTGGTCTGGAACTTGCTAGAAAAACCAGGCTGAACTCAAACTCAGGGATCTGCCCTGCCTCTGCCTCCGGAGTGCTGGGATCAATGACACGCATCAGCTCAACCTGCCAATCTCATCCAACTCTCCTCATCCCTCTTATTTCTTCTCACTAGACATTTCCACCCACCTGTCCCTATTTGGCCACTAGGCTGTAAGTGCCCATGTGTCCATTTTATGGTCACCATTGATCCCACGTCTATACTAAGATCTCCTTTCTCCCTATTGCAGTAGTCCTGAATCAAATCTTTTTGTCCTGATTTTGACTCAATATCATCTAGATATGATTTTTCCTTACAATTTTAAAATATTTGTTTTGAGCTTTAATTTGTCAAATAAGTTTTAACTAGCTACAGGCTATAAAACATCAGTTTTGGTAACCATGGTCCTTCAAAGCGTACAACTGCTATAGGCATCTATTTCTCTTTTGAGACCCAGAGATTAAAGACAGAGTGCAGGCTGTGGCTGTCCCATGTGCTCACACTTGGACTTTGGATTTTCAGGGCTTCTCCACCGAGCCTTCAGTGTTGTTCTGTTCAATTCGGAGAAGGTTCTGATTCAGTGCCGAGCAGACACAAAGCTCACGTTCCCCGGTAAGTTTATCATGACTCAGAGAGAACAGATTCACATGATAGTATCTGGAGAAATCCAGGACATAAATTACCTAGACTTAAACGACAGCTTTCTGAAGGAACTAGCCAGGCATATGCTTGTCAGCCTGGTGATGCTCCAAGGTCCTGGCTCAGATGTTTTGCTTGTTCTGCTTTTTAGTAAAAGGCAAAAGATTTATGTTACCTGAAGAGAAACCAGGATCCATAAGAATTTCCAGTTTGTTTGTTTCCCCCTGCTTATCTGTTGTTTTGTGTGGGAAAAAAAAATACTTATTTATTTAGTACTGGAGGTTAAATCCATGGGGGCAGGCACTCTACTATTTGTCTGCACTCTGGGCCCTTTATTTTTACTTTTCTTTTGAGACAGGTAATTGCCCTTTGGTTTGTAATCTTAACTTCCTGAATAGCTGAATGCTCTCTCCCCAAATGAGGTGTTAGCATTTCAGGCAAATGCCCAGCCAGTGCCCTAACCTATGAGCATGCGCTGTGTGGCTGCATAGGTCTCTATAGCACGCACCCACTAGGACTCCCTTTAAAGGCAAGCTCCACCTATTCCTCGCTCTTTTGCCCTCCTAGAGGAAGGCTTTTTCCCCTCTCCCTTCCAATGCCTCCCTCTCTTTCCCTTTTCTTCTTCTCTCCTCAGATCTTCTCCCCTACCTCCTAAAAAGCTCTCCATGTGAGTACTGTTACATGGTGTGTATATCTGCCCTCTCCCATTTTTAACAATCTGAAGGACATGATAAATAACATTTAGCATAAAGATTAGGAGATAAAGATAAAATTCAATCCAAGTCTTAACCCTGAATATTTTTTCCTTATTTCTTAGAAATGAGGATTGTAGGGATAGTCCTTTTAAGGAGAAAATAGCATTCATAATATGATCATTTAATGTGCATGACCATGAGCTGGCCTCAAATTCTACAGACCACACGTTGTCCTACATATAAAAAGCCTCAGTGTCTAGTACAATGGCCATATGAGATCTTTTCCTTCCTTAGCTCTTCTGTCAATGACTACATTGTGGGTCATTTTCTAAACTATCTCTACATTCTCTAGGGAAGTTCCAACTCCCTAGGTTCTTCATGATGCTGAACTTAACTTCAGAAAAATTCAAGAGCTTCTAGGTTAGAAGTATACCTATGCCCTAATGTACACAGCGTGAATAGAGCAGATCTCATATGGAGTACCATGACCTCTTCAGTTACTGAGGGTAGCTGGCTTCTGTATTCTAGCTTCTGTATTTGCAAGGGTGTTTTCTGCGTTAGTAAGATTTCAGCAAAGTGACCCAAATAAGTATTCAGTGCATGAAAAGCAAAGGAGGAATAGAAGATATTTAGTAAGAACCTTCACCAGTCGGTTACCATTATTTGGGTAAAGGAATCAGCACATCCCAACATGGAAGTCTGGTCAGGGGGTTGGAGGGACGGCTCAGTTGATAAAGCACATGTATTCTAAGCATGAGAACTTGAGTTCAATCTCTGCCATGCTGAGTATGGTGGCATACTTATTGGTTAACCTAGTCTAGTTGATGAGCCACAGGCCAAAGAAAGTCCTTGAAGGAGATGGCATTCCTGAAGTTGATACCTGAGTTATCTTCTGGCCTCTGTGGGCATCTGTACACATACATGAATATTTAAGCAGACACACACACTTATGCATGCTCTTATACACACAATGAAAAGAAAACTTGATCTATACTATGTAACACCAAGGATGGTGGTAAACACTTGTACTCCCAGTACTTGGGAGATGAAGACAGAAAAATTAAGAGCTTCTGGTTATTCACAGCCACAAAGCAAGTTCAAAGGCAGACTAAGCTACAGGAGACCTGCATCAGAAACACCAAGACATTCTCTCTGCTCTGTGGTGTTTGCGTTTATGAAATAAACTGACAGTGACAAACAGGAAATGTTTTTCATTGCATGCAGACATGTGGGAATCACAAAATGTAAGTTTGGAAGGGCATCAGGTAATTGAAGTCCACAGGGCTTCTTGTGTTATGGAAAGGAATAGGGTCTAGGACTTCCGGAAAGAACACGAGTGAAGACACATGTGGTGGCAAACAAAGCATGTCAGGTGACACAGATAAAGAGCTTCTCAGGCATGCAAGGTCTCAAGGAGGAGCAACCGGAAGAGTCCAGGTCACAAGGCTCTCTGCCTGCACAGGTCCAGCTCCTTCTGGGATGTTATCATGCAGACCTTCCCATAGCACTTATGGAGAAAGGTTCCTGAACATTGCTTTCATTTTGAATTATCTGTCTATAGGTCAGATGCGTGAAGTTCTGAGAGCTCCTCCCACACCTACTGCTCCTCACATCCTTGGTGTGAGCATAAATTTAGCAGCAGGGTGGGAATTGCTACTGTATAATTTTGACAATACATGTCTTTAGTACAACACTCTTTTTAGAAAAAATGAATTCATGTATATATATATACATATATATGTATAGTGTATGTGTGTGTTATGTATACAGATGATTCTTTGAAGCCAGAAGAGGGTGTCTGACGTTAACCTCCCCAGGCAAAAATAAGACCACTACCACAATTTTTGAGCCAGATTTGAAGCAAGCTTTATTAAACACTGACCAGGACCATGGATACTGGCCAGGTCTATACTCAGAACCCCTCAGAATAAGGCATGGAATTTCTTTAGTCAGTGACTTATAGGGCAAACCCCACAAGGCTATGTATACCTCACCTTCATGCAATCAGGGACAAGCATACACATCTGGTGTACATCCTGACTACACACTTCTCACCTATGTGTGATCAAGCACAGCCTGTACAGTTGGAGCAACCAAGCTTGTTTACAGAAGCTTGGTTTACCTTGTTTACCTTCAACATGTTATCTTATATGAACAACAGCCTCAGCATTTTAGGAAGTTGATCTGCCCTTGGGTAAAGTTCAGTGGGGGTGTTATAGGTTAGAGGCATTTTACTTTTATAGCTCTCTTAAGTACATTATTTAAACTTAACATAACTTAGGGCACCTAATAGCTCAGAACCTCCTGAAGCCAGGAGGTTATATCATGAACTGAGCTGAAGCCTTTTAAATTTCATGGCTGAGGGACAAATTTTCACAGATTTACCATTTCTGATTGCCACAAAATCCAGGAGTTAGCCATCACACAGATTCCCTGGAGCTGAAGTTACAGGCATTTGTGAACTGCCTGATGTGTGTACAGGGAACTAAACTGTAAGTACCCTTAACCATTGAGCTATCTCTCTAGCTCATAGCTTAACACTGTCAAGTGATCCCTCTGCTTCCTCAGCATCCCCCCTAAACCAATCAAGGCTCAGCTCAGCTCTTCCAGCTGTCAGGTGGCATTTCTGGGCCTTTGCACAAACCAACATAAGAACTGTTCCCTGTCCCTGGATTCACTCAGATAATGCAACAAGCGTGTGAGCAAGCTTTTTGAGGAAGGGCAGAGGAGGAGTCAGAGCAGCTGGTTCTTAGGAGTACACCTCACAGCCCTGGGGGCCGGGACTCAGGCTCTGTCTGCTTTTCTCATCTGCCATGCCTACATGATCTCCCTATGAGGGTTGCACTTCTGTTTCACCTAGTCTATCTCCAGGAATAAATAAGAGGCTTGTTTCTCATATGTGTTCTTCCAGGGCACTTTACTGACTCCTGTTCTAGTCATCCACTAAGTAATCATGAAGAACTGGAAGAAAAAGATGCCTTGGGTGTGAAGAGGGCAGCCCTGAGACGTCTGCAGGCCGAACTGGGCATCCCCCAGGACCAGGTACCAATGTCTGCCCAATAATAATTGGACTAGCAGAAATCCGAGGGAGCAAGGGGCAAAGGCTGGCCACTACCTGAGGGTGATGAATCTGTGCCCCTGGCCTCATTCAGGTGCTATGACAGGGGCAATGGGGCTTTTGTGAATTCAGTTGTTCAGGGAAGATCAAGTCTGTCGAGGAACAGGCTTTTCTGAAAACTCTAGGAAGAACTTACAAATATGCACTAAAAAGAATGTCTGGGAGCATCTGGGCATCATCCTGTTTATCCACTGGAGCATAGGCTTGAGACTGGATGGATATTTTCTACAGAGAGCTACTAAGTTGCCATGAGATTCTCTGATATAGGGGTTAAGGAGTTACTTCCTTAAAACTGGCCACAGACAATTGTAATAGGTCAAAGGAACCAAGTTCAGATTTGAGTTCACAAAATATTTAGTTATCTAAATTAAGGCTTAGCTAAAATAGGCACACAATCTGATTTTGTTGAATAGTTTAAGAAAAAAAATTCTCTTTAAGTTTTCTTAGGAAATTGTTGAGCCTTTCTTTTGGACTGAAACCATAGGTTATTACAAGCAAGAAGCTTCAAATTTTTTAGAAAAATTAAATTCTCATACTATATGGAAAGACACTCAATGTTGAAAATACAAGTTCATACACTAAAGTGATTCAAGAGTGTTAGCAATGGGTGGCAGCAGACTGCTTACAGTTCTTCCATGCAGAATGCCAAGATAGTTGCCAAAAGAAAAAATGACATGGCAAGCTTGTGTGCCTTGCTGCATTCTGTGTTCAGCGGTTTACCTCCTATGAGCAGGAGCTGCAGAATCACATCCACAATAACATCACTAGGGTAACCAGTAGCCTTATTCTGCAAAATATGCCAACACTATTGTAGAATCAATTCTAGAAACACATGATCTATTTGTCCAGCTTATCAACACAGGTTTGAATGATGATCAGCACTATTTGTTATGTACTGAGACAACTGGCTAAGGAAGTCAGTAAAGGGGAGGCTGACAAGGGAGGACAAATTCACCAGCTTCAGCACTGCTTTGAAATACACTGATGATAAAGATGGCTTCCAAAAGTTCTAGGAAAGCATTATTGGCAAAATTAAGAATAATAGATTTAAGAACTGACCTCCAAATGTATGTCTTTCATGTTGATACATGGCCCCTCATTAAGGCTTCTTTGCCCACATCTGCAGCTCCCCAAAAGCTTGAAATAAAAGACACAGATGTTTGGATTATTTTATAGCCAACATTTTAATGGAAAGAAACTTACCTGTTACATTATCTCTGAATGGGTGAAGTTAAAATGAAATATCCTGGAAAACTATATATAGACATGGTTACGACCTACTAAATGGCAGTTCTTGACTGTTAAATGAAATTGTAAGAATTTCAAGAGAGCACTCAGAAGAATTAAAAGTAACTGGCCAAAATAATCCAATCATTGCTTGATGTGAAAATAATTGACCATGATTTATAAAAGGAAGATGCCAATGTAAAATCTCTATTTTCATTAAATATGCACTTCAGCAGTAAAATGACAAAATTTAAAAAGATACCTTCGGTGCAGGATACACCACAGCAACTGGACAGACCAGAGTGCCATAGATGAGGACAGGAGGATGTATCTCTAAGCTGCTATGGTCAGAATCATAAAAACACAGAAAGTGATAAGCACAGTGTCCTCATCTAAGAGGTCAAGAGCCACTGTCAGTTCCAGCATCAGCATGATTAAAAATGTTCTAATAGACAAGCAGTTGCATAACACATTTTACTCCGGTTCCAGTGTGAGAGTGTGAGGCTCGTGCTATCACCATTTCATGGGTTCTCGTGGGGAAAAAAGCAAGTTGTGCCTCATTGGGTGCCTATTTTTTTCCTTTAACACCAGTGCTGTGTCATGATTGCCAAAGAAAATGCATAGAGATATTTCAAGCTCATGGCCCTCACTGTGGCACTTCTGAAAACTTTATAAGCAGAATAACACAGTATTGCTGAAATACTTTCCCTTTCTTGTTTGGAGTTTATATGGGCCTTTTATTTTTAATGTATCCTAAACAGTATAAAGTAAAACTTAAATATTATAATATGACCATTGACCTCATAATTATATCTACATTAAGGTGCCAAATGTGGTGCTGATGCATGTCAATTAAAGAAAAAAGACTTCCATATGATCCAGCACATAAATTTTATCCATATGCCCATAGGAGTCTTTGTAAGCATACAATAGAGATACTTGTTGTCTTAGTCATTGTTCTTTTGCTGTGAAGAGACACTCTGATGACAGCAACTCTTATAAAGGAAAACAATTGGGGCTGGCTTATAGTTCAAAGGTTTAGTCCATTGTCACCGTGGCAGGAAGCATGGTGTCATGCAGACAGACATGGTGCTGGAGAGGTAACTAAGAGCTCTATATCCATATTGGAAGGCAGTAGAAAGAGACAGGAAGTCACAAGCCCTGGCTTGAGCTTCTAAGACCTCAAAGCCTGACTCCAGAGACACACTTTCTCCAATAAGGCACACTTCCTAATGGTGCTGCTTCTCATGAGCCTATGGAGCCATTTTTTTCAAACCATCACAATTGTGTATTTTTATTTTGACAATATTCACAATGACAAATTATAAAAATAGTCTGAGTGCCTATCGAATTGAGTTGAATGAATAAAAAAAATTGTGATATATATGTAAGCATATATATACACACATATGAATTCTTTTAAAAATAACTTTAAATTTTCTTTATTATTTATTTATTTGTGTGTGTGTGTGTGTGTGTGTGTGTGTGTGTTTCTTATGTGTGTGCAGGTGTCTGCAGAGGCCAGTAGTGGGCATTGGATCCCCTGGAGTTGGAATTACAGGTGGTGTGAGTCACCTGACATGAGTGCTGGGACTTGAACTTGCAAGCACTCTTAAGAGCTGAGTTATCTCTTCAGTCCTTACACTGGGGTTTTACTCAGCCATAAAAAGAATGGAATTGTGTCATGTGCAGAAGAATGGATAGATCATCACACTAAACAAAACAAGACCAGAAAGATCATTACCCTATTATCTCTCATTTGCAGAGTGTAGATTTGTGTGTGTGTGTGTGTGTGTGTGTGTGTGTGTGTGTGCACATGAGCACGTGTTTATGATGAACATAGGACAGTTATTAGGAAAAAAGAACAGTGACAGCAGAAAGTGGGAAGAGAGGTTAGAGAGCGTGTGTCTAAGTAAACACATTATAGACATGTGTGAGAATAGTGTAACCAAGTCCACCATTTTATACAATAATGCTATGATAACAATGAAAGCAGATCAACCAACATAATTGCCAATTGTGGTTATATATTGTATAGTTAATAAAATCAGTCTGGAATATCAGAGGACAGACAGAGTCACCCTCAGTCAAGCCAGGAAAGTCAGAGAGTGGTGACTTTAATCCCATCACTCAGGAGACAGATATCTTTCTGGATTTGAGTTCAAGACCTAACAGTCAGGCAGTGGTGGCACACACCATTAGTTACAGCACTTGGGAGGCAGGGGCAGGAGGATCTCTGTGAGTTCAAGGCCAGCCTGGTCTACAAAGCAAGTTTCAGGGCAGCCACCACTGTTACACAGAAACCTGTCTCAAACAAACAAACAAAAAACAAAAATGAAAGGCTGGAGAGGTAGGAATAATTCTTGTTTGTTTGTCCTCTGATATTCCAACTGACTTTATTAAATATACAATATATCACCACAACCAATTACTAAACAAAGTTGTTCATCTTCTTTGAGAAAAAGCCATATATTTGCTTTATTTCTCTGCATAGTCTGTAGTTTACACAATTTTGTTAACATTACATCAATTTCTCTCACAGATTTCTCTAGAAGACATCGTGCTTATGACACGGTATCATTATAAGGCAAAATCAGACAAGGTCTGGGGAGAACATGAAGTTTGTTACCTTCTACTTATCAGGAAGGATGTTACTATCAGTCCGGATCCCAGTGAAATCAGCAGCTTCAGCTACATGACCCTGGAGGAACTGAAATTACTCCTAGAAAGAGGGGCCCGGGGCAAAGTGAAGGTCACCCCCTGGCTGAGAATCGTTGCGGAGAACTTCCTGTATAGGTGGTGGCCTTACTTGGATGAAGTAACCCAGTTTGTAGAGCTTGATAAGATACACAGAGTGTGAGAAGCAGGAAATCTAGCATTGGCTGTGAGGATTTCCCAATCAGGAGCTGTGCTCAGAGAAATACCCATGGCTCCACTGAGCTCTTGATTTCCAGAAATCCATAAATGGTTATCTTTAACTCTCAATCCTTTGTATTGTTTCTTTTTTTGACACAAACCATGTATCCCAGGCAAGCCTCAGATGTATTATGTAGCTAAGGATGACTTTTAATTCTGATCCTTCTGCCTCCATTTCCCTGGGTGCTTGGATTACAGGCCTCCCTCCATACAACCACTCTGTGCTGCTGGAGACTGAACCCTAGGCTCTACCTGTGGGAGGCAAACACTCTCCAACAGATACATCCTCATTCCGTATCTTTTTCCAAGTTGCTTCCTTTATTTTTTTTATCTGCCTTGGAAGAAATAAATTGTTTTCCCCAACTTTAATTTCTAATTTCTAAAAGTGTATTTAAGAAATAAGGCAACTAAATGAGAAACAAGCCCCCTCAACTAGTGCTGATATTATCACTATAGTAGCTAAAGTTGAGCAGCCAGCCAGAGGCTGCCCTTGTATGGGGTGCTAGTCTTCTCAATGGCCCCAGGCTTTGTGTGAAGAAACACTAAGGACACTAAATCCAGCAAAAGCTGTTAATCACCAAAACTTGGCAAGACTAGAATAGCTGGACTAAGCTTCTTGTCCTGCTCTGGCTTGCATCAACTGGATAAGCTGTCCCCTGGGAGCACCTGGGTCCACTGCCCAGCTCAGGAGGTTGTGCACAGTGCATGCACAGAGTCACACAGGCAAACTCACTTCAGTAAATTTGGGAGCAAACACTTAAACATATACAATTTTTAAAGTAGTTTATTTCACAAACCATTATTTTGATTTACTCAAAAGAACAGGTCAAAGTTCTAGCTAGTTGGGTTTGGTTTGGTTTGGTTTTACTTATGGAGGGAGGAAAGAGCACTAACCTGGAAAAAATGGATATTTCCCATCTTGTTAACTTAAATTCTGTATTAGGAAAGCAATCTGGTTTCTTTTAGCCTGTGTGTTTGTTTGTCTGTTTGAAATAGAGATTCACTGTGTAGCCAGGGTGACCAGAATTCAGAATCCTCCTTCCCAAACTTCTCAGTCTTTCAACCTATCATGCTTAGCTGCCCTGGTATATACATTTTTAGGTCTGCCTCTCAGTACACACAAGATGTTGGTTCACATTGCATAAATACTAAATATCTTGTATGTCATTGTCACCAAACAATGAGAGGCTTATGGGAGGAAAAGGGTGTCGGTTCACGGATTCACAGGGTCACAGTAGGTTATGGTGAAGAAGGGAAGCAGGGAGAGCATGGAACAGTGCTTGATCACATGACATAGATGAAGTAGAGAAAATTGGGTCAGAACCAGAGGATAAGGCTCAGGCCGGTGCTGAGGCTATGTCTTCAATATGTCAGAGTGAAGGTGGTCAGCAGACTGGACAGCTTTGTGAGTGGAGGAACTGGTATTTGATCCTGAGAAGCATGGAGTTTACCAGGCTTCTACGTGACATTGTCCATGGGACTTCTTTGTCCGTTATAATGAATTTTTTTTAATTTTTAAATTTTTTGCTTTAAAATTTTTGTTTTTTGAAAATCAATATCCAACTTTATATAAAAAAATCAAAACAAGTAGGATAGCTAAAAAATAGTAATAAAACTTCTCTTTTCTGTAAAATGCATGAAACATAAAAAATAAAATCTAAGGCTCCTCAAACCAGGTTAGACTCAGCTACAGATGAAGAAAGCACAGTAGGTCACAGCTAATGCCCACAGATGCACTATGGCCACCACAAATTCCTGCTAAGCAACGCTTCATTATAATGAATTGTAAGATTACTGTGCAATTGCTCAAGGTAGGAATAATTCTTGTTTGTTTGTTGAGACAGGGTCTCATTATATAAGCCAGGATGTAAACCTGGAACTCATAAAAATCTGCCTACCTCTGCTTTCTAAATTCTAGGATTAAGGGCTTGGGGCAATTTTTTCAAAAACAAAATTTTCCACCATGAAAGCAGTGGCTATGCAGCAAGTGAATGCCTTGCTCAATGAGAAACTGGATAAAACATAAGATAATGGTCCGGGAGATGGCTCAGAAGTTAAGAGCACTGACTATTGTTCCAGAGGTCCTGAGTTCAATTCCCAGCAACCACATGGTGGCTCAAACCCACCTGTAATGACATCTGGTGCCCTCTTCTATATGCTGTATACATAATAAACACATCTTTAAAAGAAATAAGATAAAATTGATCACAGATAGTCAATGATTAATTTAGAAAAAAAAAATTCTTTTTTAAAGACAAGGTATTTTGGAAACATTACTAAGATTGGGTCAATACTTTAGAAAAGCATTTTGGTATAAATGAAAAATTAGTTGTACATTTTATCTCAGGGTATTGACATTTGACCTTAAAATTTCTAATGATGTTTACTTTGTTCAAGTTCAATTCCCAACAATATTCGACAGTGGACTTAAATCTTGTAATGTTGTTGTTACCCATTTCTATTTTGGAACAGTCTTTACCTTCCATATAAAATCATTCATCATCCAAAACATTTTTTTTGTTTTTTTACTTTTATTTTCCAAAGTATATCTCATATCTATAATTTTTATGTCATCCCATGGCCCCTGTGTGCCGCATCATCATCATACTTTATCATTAGTTTAAAAATTTGAAAAACACTTCTCTTTTAAAACAAAATACACAAAAAAAATAAAAAAAAAATAAAAAAAAATAAAAAAAAATAAAACAAAATACATTCTAAATAAAAATCTAGAAAGCTATACCTGAAACAGAGAAACCATGTTATTAGACCTATCTACGGTCTAAATATTATATACCTGTCCATCTGTGTCAATGTGACTTTGGCCTCTGCACTGACCAATAGATGACCCAAGATGAAGAACACAAATTTGCTGCCTGTTGCTGAGAACTGTCATCAAAATGCTAGGGGCTTATGTTGAGGTCATCTACAGTGATGCCAAGTCCAGAGGGGAATCTCTTCTTCCACTACCTGACACTGGGTCTGATAAAATTTGTAAAATAGGTTCAGGATGCACTGTTGCATGAATTCTAGTTGTATTAAATGAAACTCAGAGCCAGATATCAGGGAAAGGCTGGAATATCCAAGAGAGGAAACAGACCACAGTCAAATCTCACCATGCTACCTTCTAGTTTCCTCAGCCTCGCTCCTTGTCACTTCTACCAAATGAATCTTTCTTTTTTGGTTTCAGTGCAGAGTTCTATCAGACATTTAAAGATGAGCTATTACCAATAATCCTCAAACTGTTTCACACAGTAGAAATTGAAGGAATATTGCCAAACTCTTTTTATGAGGCCACAATTACCCTAATATCCAAGCCACCCAAAGACACAACAAAGAAGGAGAATTACAGACCAATTTCCTTCATGAATATTGATGCTAAAATTCTCAGCAAAACTCTGGAAAACCATATACAACAACATATAAAAAAATCATTCACCATGATTAAGTAGACTTCATCCCAGAAATGCAGGGATGGTTCAACATATGAAAAACTGTAAATGTCATCCATCATATAAACAACCCACATGATCATATCCTTAGATGCTGAAAAAGCCTTTGACAAAATCCAGCACTCCTTCATGATAAAAATCCTGGAGAGATCAGGAATACAGAGACAATATCTAAATATAATAAAGAAGATTTACAAGAAGCTGACAGCCAACATCAAACTTAATGGAGAAAAAACTCAAAACAATCCCACTAAAATCAGGAACTAGACAAGGATGTTCTCTCTCCTCTTATTTATTCAATATAGTTCTCGAAGTTTTAGCTAAAGCAGTAAGAGAATGAAAGGAGATTAAGGGGATACAAATTGGAAAAGAAGTGAAACTATCTCTATTTGCAGATGATATGGTTGTATACATAAGTGACCCACAAAATTCTACCAGGGAACTTCTAAAGCTGATAAACACCTTCAGCACTATATCAGGATACAAGATTAACTCAAAGAAATCAGTAGCCCTCCTATACATTAAGGATAAAAGGGCTAAAAAAGAAATAAGAGAAATATCACCCTTTATAATAGCTGCAAATAGCATTGGAGTAACTACAACCTTGGAGTAACTATAACCAAAGAAGTAACAAATCTATTTGACAAAAACTTTAAACCACTGAAGAGAGAAATTGAAAAGGATAGCAGAAAATGGAAAGATCTCCCATGTTCCTGGATAGGTAGGATCAACATAGTAAAAATGGCAATTCTACCAAAAGCAATCTGCAAATTCAACACACTTCCCATCAAAATACCAAGACAATTTTTTACAGACCTTGAAAGAATAATACTCAATTTCATTTGGAATAACAGAACAGGAAAGCCATGATTGCCAAAACAATTTTGCTCAACAAAAGAACCTCAGGAGGCATCACCATCCCCAACTTCAAGTTATACTATAGAGCTACAGTAATAAAAAAACAGCCTGATACTGGCATAAAAACAGACTTGTGGATAAATGGAATCAAATTGAAGATCCCGACATAAACCCAAAAACCTATGAACATCTTTGACAAAGAGGCCCAAAATAATCAGTGGAAAAAAAGATAGTAGTATCTTTAACAAATGGTGTTGTCATAGCTAGATGGTAGTGTGTAGAAAATGCAAATAGATCCAAGCCTATCACCATGCACAAAACTCAAATTCAAGTGGATCAAAGACCTCAACATAAACCCAGCTACACTGAGCCTGATAGAAAATAAAGTGGGAAATACCCTCCAACACATTGGCTTAGGCGACCACTTCCTAAATATAACACCAGTAGCACAGACACTAAGAACAACAATCAATAAGTGGGACCTCCTGAAACTGAGAAGCTTCTGTAAAGCCAAGGACACAAGTCAATAAGACAAAACAACAGCCTACAGAATGGGAAAAGATTTCCACCAACCCTACAAGTGACAGAGGACTGATCTCTAAAATATATAGAGAACTCAAGAAACTAGAACCCAAAACCTAGAGTAACCCAATCAAAAATGGGGTTCAGAACTAAAAAGGGAATTCTTAGCAGAAGAATTAGAAATGGCGGAAAGTCACTTGAAAAAGTGTTCAACATCTTTAGCCATCAGAGAAATGCAAATCAAAACAACTTTGAGGTACCACCTTATACCTGTCAGATTGGGTAAGATAAAAGACACAGATGACAGCCTATGCTGTAGAGGTTGCAGAGCAAGGGGAACACTCCTCCATTGTTGATGGGAGTGTAAGCTTGTTGTTCAGCCACTCTGGAATGCAGTATGGTGTTTTCTTAGAAAACTGGGAATCAATCTCCCCAAGGACCCAGTAATACCACTACTGGGCATATACCCTAAAGATGCACATTGGCACTCCAAAGGCATTAACTCAGCTATGTTCATAGCAGCATTATTCGTAATAGCAAGAACCTGGAAACAACCTAGATGCCCCTCAACTGAGGAATGGATTAACAAACTATGGTACATCTACACAGTGGAGTACTACTCAGCAGTGAGAAAAATGATATCCTAAAATTTGCAGACAAATGGATGGATTTGGAGAATATCCTCCTGAGCGAGGTCTCACAAACTCAGAAAGATAAACAGGGTAGGTACTCACTCATTGGTGGACTTTAAACTAAAAAAGCTTAGCATGTCCATTTCACAGAGGCACTGCTCTGCTCTTCTTCAGACTTTTCATTCTTTATCTCTGCTTGTTTTCTCTGTTCTTTTTTTGTTTTTTCCAGGCTTTCCAGCAGAGAATACACTTTTTGTTTTATCTGAGTCAACTTCTTCCTAATAGCCTGAAGGTCATCACCTTTCAACTTTGCAGACTTGGATGAAGATCCCTGCTGTACACTGTTGGAGTTGAATCCACTTTTGCCCCTCGGAGAGGTGTTTCCAGAGACTTGCTGGCATGTAGAAGGCACCACAGCTCAAGCAATAGGAGGAGGAAGAGGAGGAACACGTGCTGGGTAACTAGACATCCTGTCATAATAATCTCTTTGAAAGTTATAGTCCAAATGAAATCATGAACTGTACATCTCCGCTGCAGATCATTTCACACCTGCTTTTTCTTGATTCACTTTCAGCTCTGCAGCCAGATTAATATCTAAAACCTAACCAGCAATCATTCTGCCATCCTCTCCAGCTATAGCAGCCCAGGCATTTCTTTTGTTAACATATTGGACAAAGGGCATTGCCCTTCTGCACAGAGCAACCCACAATTTTGCCGTACTTTGAAAAGATTGCCTTCACATCAGACTTCTTGACCACAAGCGTATTGAGGTTCCCAATGAATACACGGGAATTCATGGATCGAGGGTCTGTCTTGTTTGTAACATTGCTAGCCATCTTCTTTGATAAGGTTTTTCACAAAGCTGAAAAAGTGCAGCTGAAGATCAAAAAAATCTCACAAGAAGTCGGAGAGAGAGAGAGAGAGAGAGGAGAGATTGCCTCTCCTACTTCGGTTCTGGGCCGAGATGCCAAAGCTACAGCAGGCAGGAAGCACAGGACCGTTCACCAGCCATCTCTTCACAAACTGCAAATCTGTCTTTCTGTACTTGCCTTAAAAACCTTTTTTGCCCAGTTGTTTCACATCCAGGTTAAGATTAAAGGTGTGGGCTACTACTATTTGGTAGTTAGCCTTGAACTCACAGAAACACATAACTCTGGAGTTATGTAATTAAAGGCAAGGCACCACTCCCAGTTTTTCCCCTTTTCCCCCATGCTGGGATTAAAGGTATGAGTTACCACTCTCTGACCCTCCTAGACTGACTGTGGGTGAATTTATTCTCTGATATTCCAGACTGGTTTTATTAAGTATATGACATATCATCACAATCCACCTCAGTCAGACTGTTGCCCCAGCATACTAGAATATATGATACAGATTGTAGCAATGTTCAGATGGAAGAGGGGCAGATGTCTGAAGTTGCCATTAGATACAAAAGCCTTCATTTACCTTCAGAATGGGTCAGTCTCAAAGAATCAAAAATAAATAACCTTGAGAGAAACTGGAGAGATGGCTCATTGCGTAAGAACACTCAGTTCTCTTCCAAAGGATTGATTTCAACTCCCAACACCCACCTGACTGCTCAAAACTGCAATTCCAGTTTCTGGGGACCTGACATCCATAACAAAACACCAATGGACATACATTAGAAACCCTGCAATTAAAAAAAGTACCTTGAGAGACACATATCAGTCCTCAAAAGTTCAACTGATTTTTTTATGATTCTCTTCTCTCTCTCTCTTCTTGTATGTGTGTTTCTGTGTTTCATGTGTGTGGATGTGCCGCATCCTGCACGACCTGGGACCGAGACTATGGCAAGGGGAGCCGAGGTTGATAAATCAGCACTCAAGACACCGATGTTCATCCCTCTGGAGGAGTCTCTCTTTCTCCCCGTTTATTTTCCCATCACAGTATATATACCCTCCTCACTCTGGGGTTCAAGGAATGGTCATTCTGTTTTCATCAACGGTCCAGACAAACATTTTCCAAACAGGAAAACACAAGGCAGGCCTCAGTGGGGTTCCAGGAACCCATAATACAAAAACATCTTGTTGGTAAAAATAACTTTGGAGGAAAAATACAAGGGCAAATATAGTTCAGGGCCACACTCAGTAGCCAACATGGATGCACTTGTGTTCATGTATAGTCATGCATTTATTTGGTGCATGTGCATGCTGAAATCACAGAAAAATCTGAGTGTTTGTTTCTAATACATTCATCTTGGTTTTTTTTTCCAGACAGAGTCACTTATTTATATCAGATCTTGGGGATTCTGCTAGGCTGGCTGGGCTTGACTAAGATCCAGGAATCTGATTGCTACTTTGCCAGTGGTGATATTGCAAGCATGTGCCACCATACCTGATTGTTAAAGGAGGGTGATGGAAGTCAAGCCTCAAGCTTGCCTTCAAGCAGTGTACAGGCATGACTCTCTCAAGCTTTATTGCTTTTTGTTTGGCTAGTTTGTTTTTTGGTTTTTCGAAAGGGTTTCTCTGTGTAACAGCCCTTGCTATCCTGGAATTTGCTTTGTAGACCAGGCTTATCTTGAACTCGCAGATATCCTCCTGCCTCTGCCTCTCGAGTGTGCTTCATTTCCCTTTGTTTTTGTATTTTCCATAGTTGCTGTTATATTTTTGTGTCTCTGAATTCCTGAGGAAGGTCTGTGGTGACAGCTGGACAGCTGTGGCAAGAACATCTGAACTGAGACACTTTCTCTGGACTCCAGCTGTTTTATTGACCTATAAATGTTTTCCTCTGTGGTTGTCAGCTTTATATCCCCTGAAGTCTCCTTTTATTTTGACCATCCCAGAGAATATCTCTTTGGTTCCTACCAATGAAAGCCCTGTGACCATGTGACCCTAAGCACAGAAGGCTTTCCCAGTCCCTTCCTATACTACTCATGCTAATGTAGTCAAGAAGCATTGGGTATCCCTGTGGCCAGGCTGCAGACCTGACATGGCTGTGAGCTTCAGAAACAGCTACCTTAACACATAGGTGCCCTGACCAAGAAGCTGCTAGAAGTTTCAAACCAAAGCTCTGGAGTAAAATAACCCCAGAAAGTGCAAGCCACAGTGGAGAGGACATAGGACCACTGAGAAGTTGTGGTGCAATGTTTCAGTTCACTTGGGATCAAACACCATAGGTTTCATTCAAGGAGATGAGATAGGTCAGGATAAAATCAAATTAGCATTTAATAAAATAAAGGAATTTCCATGTCAGGTCTGGGAAATTAGTCTTTCAACTATGGAGGGTGTAACACAGCTTCAGTTTCATATATAGTCCTGATGTGTCAACATCAAGCAGAAATGAGCCACATAAGCTAAGAGCTGCCTTTCTGTGGTGGTTCAACAGCTGACAAGGGTTTACCCTGCTGTTCTTCACAGATTGGAGCCATGCACATGCTTTTCAGCAGACTCATCTAAGGAGACAAAAATTAAATTGAAACCATAGTTATGCAGGAGACTTTCATTAGAATACTGTTTAACAAAATCACAATTTTGCAGGTTGAAAAAGATACTAAACATAACAATCATTTTTGAAAGATGAAACCTTCATTGATTTTTTCTATTTCCTTGTCTCCATGCCTACCATATTTTTAAACTTTTTTTAATTATTGTTTTTATGTGAATTGGTGTTTTGCCTGCATTTATAACTGTGTAAGGGTGTCAGGTCTTGAAATTACAGATAGTTGATAGCTGCCATGTGGATGCTGGGAATCGAACTCAGGTCCTCTGGAAGAATAGTCAGTGCTCTTAACCACTGAGCCATCTCTCCAGCCTACCTACCATATTTTATGTATCTGTCAGGCATGTGTATGGGTTCATAATGTGTGTTTCTGAGTACTCGCACGCTCAGTTCACTTATGTGTGAATAAGAGGGGGTGTCAAGTGACACTTTCTTTGAGCCTGGAGGGTGTCAATAAATCTAGACAAGCTGTACAATGATCTAAGGGGACTGTCCCCTTCCATCTCCATAGAGGTAGGATTACATGTTCACATTGGCATGAATGTGATAGTTGGTTCTGAGCTCTTGTTCTCATGTTTG
This sequence comes from Sigmodon hispidus, assembly GCA_004025045.1. NCBI lineage: Eukaryota > Metazoa > Chordata > Mammalia > Rodentia > Cricetidae > Sigmodon > Sigmodon hispidus. The sequence continues at coordinate 179,196 of PVIH01000724.1, read as the reverse complement.
CCTACCAAGTACTTAATGTAGTGAGTTATCATCCCTGTCACTAGGAGGGTAGTTTGATGGCTAGATTCTCATCTCATGATATCTCTTGGAAGCCTAATGTGGTCCATGGAACAAGTGGATCATTGACCCTGCATGGTTGTCAATTTCCTTTTGTAGCTTCATATGTGAAGCATGAAAAACTTGTAGTTAAATATGTTCCCTGTGTTACAGAGTTATTAGGACTCATGACAGCCTGCAAACTAAAAAAGACCAAGGGTTATTATCCATTTCCTACCATGGTAAACAGCCTTGAGAATCAGGAAGTATAGATTTGCAGGCTGGAAGGAGCAGAGAAGTGAGCACATGCTTCCTGAGCAAAGACCCCAGGGTGAAGGAGGCTTGGAGCCTTCAAGTCTTTGAAAGGAAGTGTCCTGGGTTATTGAATGGTGTTCTTAATGGATTCTGTAACTATGTCTGTGAAGGACACATTTCTCTCATATTAGCTCCAGTTAGACAACCTGTGCTTTGGGGAGAGAAACCAGACATATGCCTCATGTTCTCTGCTTCCATGGCATTCATTCTGTTCACCGTGACAGGAAATAAATTATGATGGAAGAGTCACTCACCATTTGCCATTTTCTCCAGTTCCAAGGCCTCATGAGCACAGCTGTGGAAGTCATCCATTGCTCCCTTCCTTCCCAACCCATGAGCTAATTCACAGGACACTCCCTAAACTCCATGGTGCCCTGCCCTGCTCCATGACTTAAGTTCACACTGACTACTGTGTCTATGATAATCAGGGGCTGGACACCACTAACACTGAATGCCCCACCTATTTGAGAAAGTCGCCATAGAGGCCATGGCATAGGCTGGTTGACAGGCTCTCACTGTGCTCAGAATTCCATTGTCATATATGGCAGTCCACTGATTTTTTTTTAAGTGTTTTATTTGGTAGTTACAACTGTTAGCTTAGACTCGTGGGCCAGGTGGCTGGCAAAAAAACAAAAAAAAGGTACTGAATTAGATCTCTTCCCTTCTTGGTGAAACCCGCATCATCCTCACTGCCATCTAGTCCCTAAAGTGTCGTATTTTGGGTTTACTTAGGAAGAGCTATCTAAATAGTTTAAGAGCCAAGGTTGTTTCAAATTGGGTATTTAGAATACTTAGAAATTTAGAAATTCTGGGTGAAGTAGTATGCTATAACTTGTGATGCAGGTGCACTTTGCTGCTCTGGAAACCAGAAAACGTCAAGACTGAATTCAAATCAAGTATTTCAAATATTTCACAGGTGAAGCCTGACTGTGGTTGCTCCACTGATGGTTTTTGTATGTTCTGTTTCCTAATGAGAATTGTGGGGTGTACCTGTTTATTCTTTTTCTGAGACATGGTCAAATGATCTAGCCCATTCTGACCTTGTGAGGTGGTCACACTCATCCAATGTGGGTGCAGGAAGCCAAAGAGGCCTCTTCTAAGTGAGGAGCTCCACAAAGAAGCTTCTTTGAGGATTAAAGTGGACTGCAGGAGTGTCTTCGGTCTTTCTATGATGCTCATGGAGGAGGTCTGTAACATCTGCATGGGAAGAGAGACACTGATGTTATATCTGCTCTATGAAATGACATAAAGAGCAGAAGGGTTGGGATATCAACAATCAGAACTCAGGGTGTTGCTAACTGAGAGTTTCCTTTTCAGTTCCCATGTGTGGTGTTAGTTTGAATGAGAAATGTCCTCATAGAAGAACATGTGTGGATGCTTATCCCCAGTGGATGAAATTGTTTGGAAAGGAACAGGAGGCATAGCCTTGTTGGAGGAGGTATCAGTAGGGTGGCCACAGCGCATTAAGGATTCAAAAGCCCAACATATTTCAAGTGATCTCTGTTGTGTGTCTCATTCTGGAGAATCAAGGTAAGTTATCATCCACAGCCCCAATGCCATGACAGCCTGCCTGTGGCTAGATTCCCATCACGTTGGTCATGTACTATCACCCTCTACAACTGTGGACCCCTAAGTAGCATGCTTTTTCTTTTAAGATTCCTTGGTCATAGTGCTTTGTCAAGGCAATAGATTAGAAACAGAGCAGGAGTGGGCAAATTCAGTAAGTGAATGCCAGAAAAGAAGTATTTTGTGTCTCTCTGCACCACATTCCTATCTCACAGGCACTAGGGCATCTGGGAAATATTTAATGAACCAGGGAGACAAGTGTCAAGCCCTCCTTAGATTACCCTGATGACCCACAGCACCATCTGCCAGTAGGGCTGTCAGTGTAGGCTGCCATAGAAACTTGTATATGGCAAGCTCTTCTCAGTTGTGGCCAAGAAAGTGTATTGCAGTCAATTTGTTAAGTTGACACAAAGGCTCATAATTCTGAAGACAAATGCGAACATCCTCAGCAGAGAAAAGAGCCAGCATCGTCAGCAGAGCAAAGAAAGCCCAATTTCATTGCTGTATTACATCAAGATCAAGCTTCAGAGACTTTGTTCCAATGGATAAAAATAATGTGGTACATTTACACAATGGAGTATTAACTGAGCAGTTAAAAAACAACAACAACCAACAATGTCATTATGAAATTTACAAGCAAATCGATGCAAATAGAAAAAAAAATCATCCTAAGTGAGGTAACCTAGATCCAGAAAGACAAACATGGTATGTACTCACTCAAAAGTAGATATTTGATGTAAAGCAAAGGATAACCAGGCTATAACCCACAACTCCAGAGACGCTAGGTAAAAAGGGCCCTAAGAAACACAGGTATGAAGGGCCTTAGGCAGTGGAAAGAGTTAAGATCTCCTGGGTAAACTGGGAGGGAGTTATAAGGAAAGAGATAGGGATCAGGGACATGAGGGATCAAAATGGGCAAGTTGAGGGAGGGATGGAGAGGGAGAGAAATGAAACATCTTGATAGAAGCAGCCATTATGGGGTTAGGGAGAAGCCTGGTGCTAGGGAAATTCCCAGGAACCCATAAGGATGACCTCAGCTAAGACTCCTAGCAATAGTGGAAGAGGGTGCCTGATTAATGACTACCCTAACTGTCATCATAGAACTTTCATCTAGTAACTGATGGAAGCAGATGCAGTGATCCATAGCCAAGCACTGGGCTGTGCTTCTGGAGTTCAGTTGAAGAGAGGGAGAGACCATATGAACTAGGTGGGTCAAGATGGTGATGGGTAAAACCAGAGACAGCTGATCTGAGCTAGTGGGAGCTCACAGACTCTGCATTGACAGCTGAGGAACCTGGATGGGAACAAACTAGGTCCTCTGAATGTAGGTGGCAGTTGGGTGGTTTGATTTGTTTCTGGGCCCTGGTAATTAGACTAGGCCATATCACAGGTATATGAACTGGGGGTTTTTTTTGGAGCCCATTTCCTGTGGAGGGATGCCTTGCTCAGCCTTTATATAGGGGACAGGAGCTTAACCCTGCCTAAACTTGATGAGTCACACATTGTAGACTACCCAGGAGAGGGTTTAATCTCAATGAGGAGTGCATAGGGGATGTTCTAGGGCAATTGAAGGGGAGGAGAGAGAAAAAAAATTGTGGCTGGTACGTAAACTGAAAAGAATTTAAAATAATAAATAAATAAATAAAAAGTTACAAAAATATTTTCCAAAAGTTTAAATAAACTCTTCTTCTACCACAAAGAGACACTCAGGAAAACAAAATCCTGCATCTACGTCAGCAGATTTCAATGTCTTTGGGGGTTGAATGGCCCTATACAGAGTCAACTATGAACACCATCAGAAAGCACAGATATTGACATTACTATTCATAACATTAGCAAAAGTTCTTAGGAAATAACAGCATGAATAATTTTATGTTGGGGGTTACTACAGCATAAGGAACTGTATTCAAGGGTCTCAACATTATAAAGGTTGATAACCACAGATCTGAAAGATTCATGCAGACAAGACTCCTGGATTCCTTATCATCTGGGCAGCTCCAGCTAACTCAGAGAGCTGTTCACAACCTGCACGGTGACCATGGGGACCCTGCAGACACCTCAGTGAGCAAGAACATACACAATATCTGGACATCTGTAGCTCCATGACAATGAATATTTCCCTCTAATCCTGGCCCCAAATGTGGGCGCTGGACTCAAATTTGGCTAAAGATACCAAATTTGCCTTTGTCTGGCAGTGATGTTCCAGACTTTTCAAGCCCCACTTCCTTTTGACCAGTAGACAGAAAAATCCTGTAATTTTAGTCAATTAAAGTCAAAGAATCACTCACTGGGCCCAAAGACATTATTTCAGTTTCTGGACTTGTGAGATGCGGCAGAACACCATGGGTGACTGGGAAAAGGAGGCTGTGAAGAAAACACAGATATGGCCAGATCAGCCCAGAACTGGTTAGAGCAGGAAGGGAAAGGGTGAGGGAAGGGTTTGTCATGAACTCTCCAGGAAGGCATGCTCTCCTCCTCCTGAGACCCCATGGCTTGCAGCTCCTATTCTCCTCTTTGGGAAGTTTGTTCTGTTCATACCCATCTAAGGTCTCTGTCCATCCCCTACATGCTCATCCCTTTCTTCTCAGGTGCCTGCTGGAACTGGAACGTCCTATGGACAGACTCTCCTCCCCCTTCACCCAGCTCCATGCCCTTTCCCCCTCACTCCTGATTTTCTTCTCTCTTGGCATGCCCCACATCCCCTCTCCTGTCTCTGGGATCTTCCTGTGGCTCCTTACCTCCAGGGCTTACACAGTACAAATGCACTTCTTTCCATCTGGTTACTGATAAGGTTGAAAATTAGGTGACAAGTTGGTGAAGATGCCAAGACATGTGGAACATGAAGTTCTATATCGTGGATTGCAGAACTGGACTTCGACCCTTTAAATGGGGAACCACGTGGCTGACTTCTCTGTTCAGCCATTGTGCTGGGACAACTATAAGCTTAAGTTGTGGAGCTAACAGCTCACACTTCAGGGAGAGGAGGGCTAGAGAGCTTGTGCCCAGGTTGCCTGATGTGGCTGATACATAACATCATATCTTGGGGTACAAAGCTCTAAGGCATTCTGGCCTGGCTCCCTCCTGTGGCTAGTAGGCCACACCAGGCCGAATGGAGACCTATGGTTCATGAACCACAGACCCAGGCCTGTTCTTCAGCCCTGGAAAGGAGACACAAGAAAAAGACTTTGTTAGTGACTTTGACATTGGAGGATTTAACACTACGCGACCCTGCTGTCCCATAGCTCTTCATAATTTCTCTTTAAACAGCTTCAAATTTCCCCAAGCCCAACCCCTTTCTCCTTCCCTCCACTGCCCCTGGCTGCATCGTTTGTCTGCTTCAGGGTCAACTTCCCCAGAATCCACATAAAGGGATATATTTGGAAAGCTCCTTCTTGAGTCACAGGCGTCTTAGGGTCCATGACCTATAAAGGGGTGCCTCATATCAATGGCAAATGGCCTTGCAAAAGCAGAGATCAAATACACCAGGAGAAGTCACTGGCTAAGTCTACTCAGTTTCTTGTGCTCCATTTCCCATACCTTGTTGTCCCTTACCTGGGGGTTGTGTCTCCTGTCTTTGGGGTGAGGAAGCAACAGAATAAACTGGAACACAGGTGACTAATCTGCCTCCTCACCCCTTTCCAGCCCCTTCTTTGCTTCTTCTTGGAGGCTATGGCTACCTCCTGGGGCTTGCTAGAGATAGGTTGGGACTCTTCAAGGGTTATTTCATTGCCAGTTTCATATTCATTTTTCTCATTCTGGGGAGAGTCCAGGAACTCAATAGCATCATGTGCTCTCTCATGAGACTGTCGATCAAGATCCTTCAGTTCTCCAGATATGATGATGCTTTTGGGAACCTCAGCATCCTGAGTTCCTGGGATCTGCTGGCCACTGGTGTCTTCCAGGACACTGAGGGATGTGTGACTGAACATGATGGTGCTTCCAGTAGCCTCAGTCTCAGCCTCCACACCATCGTTCTGTAGGGCTGAGTTAGAATCAGAAGTGGTGTCCTCCAGGAAGGAGAGGTCATCCTCAGATGTGTCACTGTCACCAGAAGAGGTCGTACTCTCCGTCTCCTCAGAATTTTTATTGATGTCATAGGCCTGCAGGGCATAAAACCGTGGGGCAGAATCCCAAGGCCAGCTGATATCCAGCAGCTTGAATAAATCTGGAGAACTGGATCTAGATGAGATCTTGCTATGTCTCCCTTCATTCATGTCTTGCTCTTTATTGTCTTCAGATGCCATGAATGTGGGCAAGGCAGCTTCACTCCCTCCCCTCCTTAGGGTTGGAGGGAGGGCAGGAGGACCTGCAGGACTCTGGGTACAACCGATCTTTGGAACATGCCATATTTCACCAAGAATGCTACCAACACCTTTTCTCTTGTTGAACATATTAGTTTTTGGCAGGGCATCATCAAGCCTATTTGTTCCTATGAGTCCCAAGGTTTCTTCAGCCATATGACCTAAGCAACACATGGCATCTACAATGGTGGAGATGGACAGCCTGGAACCAGCTTCTCTGAATGCTGTTGGTGAGTACACATCACAGAGACTGGTGCCTGGAAATCCTCCCTCCATGTTCACTACCGTGACAGGTGGGGTTGAGACCACCACACCATGCTAGAAGGAAAAAAGAAAAGCAGGTCTAGGAGAAAGTTTATGGCTCTCAATTTCTACATCACAAAAATCAGAACTACATGAAACATCCTAATGATGCATCTTGGCAGTCATAGGTTAAGAAAAAAAAAACATCATCCTAGACTTCAATGCAATTAGGAAAAAGATAAGATCATACGGCTGAGGGAATAAGAGGAGGTGGGAAAAGAACATGAAAGAATGAGATGGTTGAGTGGGGAAGCACCAGAGAGGGAGAACAAAGATATCTTGATAGAAGGGGCCATTGTGGGGTTAGAGAGAAACCTGGTGCTAGGGAAATATCCAAAACCCACACAATGATCCCAGCTGGGACTTCAAGCAATAGTAGAGAAGGTGCCTAAACTAGAATTCCCTTATAGTTAAATGAAGGACCACCCTAATTGCCATTACAGAACTTTTATCCAGCAACTGATGAAGATGCAGAGATCCATAGCTAAGCATTGGGTGAAGTCCCAGTCCAGATGGAGAGGGAGGAAAGATTATATGAACAAAGAAATCAGGATCATAAGGACAAGAGATGGCTGACCTGAGCTATTGGGAGCTCACTACTCTGAAATGACAGCAGAGGCACCTTAACTGAATGGAACTAAACCCTCTGAATGTAGATAGAATCGAACAGCATGGGCAGTTTGTGGAGCCTCTTTCAGTCAGATACCTGGTATATGAACTGGCTTCTTGGAGCCCATTTCCTGCAGAGGAACACCTAACTCAGCCTTGATACTTGGGGGAGAGCCTTGGTCTTACCTCAACTGGATATGTCAGACTGAATTGACCACTTTGGGGGGCCTTGCCCTCCCTGGAGAATGGATGGGGCATGTAATTGGGCAGAGGATAGGGGGGAACTTGGAAGAGAGGAGGGGGGAGTAGTGGTGGGTATGGAAAAAAATAAAAGAAAAATCAGAGTTGAAATAAGTGGCCTTTTAGAGGTTGAAACAAACACCAAAGAAACAAAGATCTGGGGATTTGAAAGGATCAAGAACTCTGGCAAACCCTGACCTGTCTCACCCAGAAAGAAGATAGAAGTCATTGACGTGTGACACAAGAAATAAAGTATGAAAGAAAGGTAAGTTGGATCAATGGGAATCTTGAGTGTGTGTGTGTGTGTGAGAGAGAGAGAGAGAGAGAGAGAGAGAGAGAGAGAGAGAGAGAGAGAGAGAGAGAGAGAGAGAGAGAGAGAGAGAGAGAGAGAGAGAGAGAAAGAGAGAAGAAGGGAGAGAGAGATGCAAACAAACTCTGGAGAGCTGATAATCCTGGCAGAAAGAGATTTCTTGAATCATAAGACAGATACCAACATTGATAAGATGTTACTTAATCATGCATGCCACCTGCTCCTTCCAGCTACTATACTCTGGGTGTGATGATCAATTCTGGATGTTACAAAACATGTAAAAAAATAAGATGGAAAGAGTAACACAATTTCTGCCACAGCTATAGCCAAGGGCCAACAGACTGCATGATAGATCTTACCTACTGGACTTATAGTATAGAGAACAATGCTCCTCAAATTGCATCACCAAAGACACAAGAAAGATCATTCCAAACTTAGTTTTGAAAGCCAGAATTATCATGAGGCCAGTATTACCTGAGGCCAAACCCATGACAGCACACATACACACACACACTTGTGCTGAGTGTACTCCCAAGTCCTTGAGGAACATCTACTTTTACATCTATTATGAGATTCCTTGTATTTCACACAAAGTTTAACAACATAAGACAGGTTTGATGTTCATGTTCATAGATAAGTTTCACATCGAATCCTAGGATAATTTCACAGGAAAAACTATTTGACAACAAGTATGTAATAAGGTCAAGGGAAGAGGCCTATGTTCAACCATAAGGAATGAAACTTGGTCATTTTCTGAAGTATAAATAGACATAAGGATTGTTGTTTGTTCCAGCTCAGTTCCAGAGAAATGGTAAGCCTAACTAGAACCATAGATCAGTGGGTGAACCCTTAATTGAAATAGCAGATGTTGGGCCCACATACAAGGGGCAGCTGAAAACGATCTCAGGTCACTGTATGCATCTATATAAGTGTTACAGGGGAAATCCATCCTTTACAGTTAAGATGATAAAATCAGAAAAATGAAAGCACAGTAAAACATGGTAAAATATTTTTGAATGGAACAATTAAGCAAAATGAATACATAAGAAGAAATACGTGCCTTAAGCAAAAGCATGAGTGCTTGAATCAAAAAGAGAAACAGAACACAAAATCCAACCAACAAAGAGGAAATCTCTCAATGTCAAGGTCCAAGAGACTAAGAAAGTTCATTTACCAAGACCAATCCCAAAATACAAGTGCTCTCCATCTAGAAAAAGGTTCTCTACAGCATTGAGACAAACCCCAGGCTACTGCAGGGCATTATAGTAACAGATTTTGATAATTCTCACAAATGTCACCAGTGACAGCAGGGAACAACCCAAAGATGTTTCTCTATCCAGCTCCAGTGACTCCTTAACTTTAGTCATGGCTGTGAGCAAATCCCCAGCAAGATGCAACTTAAAAGGCAAAGGGCAACTCTATTCTCAGGCTCTCAGAGGACAGAGAGGTATGACAGTGGAGGAGCTGGTGACTTGGGAAGACAGGTCTGAAGCAGTTGGCTGCATGACTTTCGCAGACCCCATACTGAATCCAGTCCTGCAATTTTTCCTGCTAGTTCCCACAGTTGTGGGCTTTTCTGACACCCCCCACTTAAAGCCCAAGCCTTCAGAAACATTGTATGAGGTCATTAATATCAAGCCTTGAAGAGGACACTTTGACTTTAAGAAGATGGTAACTAGGTAACACAGTAAAAAGAAACAAGTGCCATGGTAACAAGGTAGACAGACTCAGGACTCTGAGTTGATCTATTAGGGACACAGGTATAGAGTAGTTAATGAGCCTATGGTCTGTTCCAATGGCCTTTACATTAGTACCCTATACTACAGATAACATCTCTACACTTAAGATATTCAATTCCTCTAAGTTAAACTCATACAGATGGTCATCTAAAGATGGTAGCCCTCCATGACACTCTGATGCTATAATGAAATGGACTGTACATCATGATATACACGACATATTTTCAGTCCTTTTGCTGTGTGTTAGTGTGGGACATAGCAAGTGTGGAAGGTAGTTACCAGGAGATTTAAGTACTTCAAAGATTTTAGGAGATAAAGCACAAGTAGGTGTGATGAATGTGCACATGGTAATGAAATATCTTGTTTCTTACAGCTTGTTCAGATTAATAATCATTTAAAAATATAAAAATTAAATTTAACAATGTCAAAGAACCATGCTTAAGCATAGAAATATGGAGGCTAGTAATGAATTGAAAGCACAAGTTAACCCAAGAACCAATGAAGAGATATAAATCAAAGCCAACAAAGCAGAAAACAAACTCACTACTTGGATGTCAAAGCCGATGAACAGCGTCTGTTTTTAGATCAGTATTATCAAAGTCTATGTGAACCAATGTCTGAGTCCAAGGACTCTGCATCCAGCCAAGCAACAGTTTCTCAGCTATGTGAGAAGCTCCAGCTCCAGCCAGTGCCTTATGTGGGCGGAGTCTGCACCTCCTCACAATGGCTGTGAGGTCGTAGGAGGAAAGGAACCAATCACAGCTGTTTACAACCAAAAAAAAAAAAAAAAAATTCTCCACCTCCTGTCTCCAAGGACAACATTAGTTTTCCAACTGCCATGACCAATGCCTTGAGAAGAAACGTGATACACAGGGTTTGACTTAGCTAAGGCTCCCAGAGGACAAGGAAACCAAGTCTAGACCTGGCAAGATGCGTCTGAAGCAGCTGTTACATGGCTTTGGCATGTCCTGTTGCCTCTAATGACTCAATTCCTCCTGCTGGGTTCTACCACCATGGGGTTTTACAACTTCCTGAACAGAACACCCAGCTAGAGACCAAGACTGAGATGTGAAACCTCTCATATTCAAAACTTTAGGAGGACATTTGGACTTTGATAACAGCTGCAGTACCAACATGAATGGACTCAGTTCTGGGCTGCTCTAGGTTAAAGACATAGTTGTGGACTAGTTAGAGAATGAACACAGGCATCTTCAAGGTCCTTTACACTTGGACCCTCAAATTCTCTAATGACTCCAACTACTTCAGACCTACTTCTCTACACTCATGATACTCAATTTCTTTTCCTTAAACTCATATTTATGGACATCAAAAGGACGATAGCCGGTCTCTGACACTGCAAGGTCATGAGGAAATTGTTGTCCCTCAAGATTCCCCAGAGTGTGTTTAGTCTCATGAGTGGCATGGTGGGCAGGACTCAACATCATAGGGAAATTTATAACCACAGGGAAAGGCTGGGGGCGGTAACAAGGCAGGTGGGTGTGCTCCAAGGGCATGGCATAATTAAATTCCTGATCTTTTACAGCATATTAACAAAAGGTAAAGTAAAGAACTAAGCCAGTATATAAAATGTGAAAGATATATGGATAGATAATAGGAAGTGGTTGGTAAGAAAAATAAACTGAAGCACATGCATAAACTAAATCTAAAACCAACAGGAAGAGAAAATTTAGGCACAAGCCCACCCCCTGGCAGGCACGCTCACTGTGTTCATGTCAGTGGTGATCAGAGACGTTCAGTTCCAAAGATGGACAAGGAAACACAAAAGCTCCGGGGACCAAAGCCTTGAGTCAAACCCTCTACAGCCAAGCACCAGCTTCACTGCAGCAAAAGGACAAGATCCAGGCCCAGCTGGTGCCTTACATGGGTGGGCCACTCTCATTGCTCACAATGACCCCTTGTGAGGTCACGGAGCCGTGGACCAATCACAGAGAGCCAAAAGCCAACATAGTTTTATTGGTATGGCTATAGGTATTTATGCAGCTCAGTGCATCCCAGGTGGAAAGAGATCCTAGCAGTCAGGAGCCCAGGCATACTGAGCACTGCAGCTCGAATGGAAAAGTATTCAGGCATTCAGGAACCAATGAACACCACAGGCCACAGTAAGCACAGGCAGCAGCTTCCGGAAAAAGCTTCCCCAATGTTACCAGCTCTGCTCATGCAAGGGAGGGCCTCCCCTGTGAAGTTGCTACAGTGGCCTGCAAAGGCTTCACTTCTCTGCTGCTTTGATGCTCTCTGTTCAGGGAATGTAACAACTCGGCTTAGCCAGGGAAAGTCCCCCAGGCAAGGGCAAGGAGAGTGTTACAACTTTGCTCTCTCAGCTGTTCTCCATCCAGGCTCTGTCCTTGCTCAGGCGAAAGATCTTCACCCAAACCTCATTCAAGAGACTTACTGGGAAGAAAGATTCCAAGGAGAGTGTGGCTGCCTCAGCCCAGGGTGGGAGAGGGCAGCAGGGAAAAGGCTTTGGGCTCAGGAGTTATGTAGGGCTTCTTGCAGGGCAGAGTTTTCTAGGGAGATTTCCAGGGTGGAGATTGGTCAGATTTTTTTAATTGGTTTGGTTATTGGTTTCAGGGTCAAAATATTTCCTTCACTGGCTCTTTTTGGCTTTGGGGCATATGTCTTTCACTGGCTCTGATTCTAGGGCCAAAGTATGTCTCTTTGGTGCTGGTTTCAGAGCCAAGGCACATTTCTTTTGGTTTTGGGTTCACGAATAAAGTGTCTCACTGACTCAGGTCTTAGATCCAGGGTGGGTTTCTTTCTCTAGCTCTAGGTTCAGGGCTAGGGTATGTTTCTGTGGGTTTCTTTGGCTGGCAAGTTTGACCAACAATGGCTCCTCCCAAATTGATGCCAAGACTCCTCTTAAGAGAGGCAAAGGTAATGTGGGCTCAGGCTTTCAGAGGATCAGACACAGAACTGTGGTGGCTCAGCTAGTGGCACTGGCAGCAGGGGGTGAGGTGATAGCTTACACTGCACTGACAATCTCCCAGGTCACCCAAGGTTCCCTGGCTTCTCAGTGAAGTCCATGTCACACTCAAGCCATGTGAAAGGTATTTCCCACTTAACAATGAGCAATAAATCCATGAGAGTGTACACCCAGGAAGCTTTGTGCTTCTCTGGGCTGTGGGCACTGGAATCTACTAGCTAGAAATTGAACCTAGGTGTCACCACCACCCTTAGACTTAAGCACTAAAATCCTGTCACTGCACTTGGTTTTTACAGTCCTTACTATCTCAGCACTGAGAATATTCAAACCCTTTGGCTTTAAACATCTCCTGGTTTAAAGGACTGTAGGACTTCACTGACATTAAGATGCTGTCCCATTTTGTGTGTGTGTGTGTGTGTGATACATTTCAGATGTGAGAGGAAGCAGCTTCATCAGGACTTCCTCCTAATATCCTCATCAGAAACCCTAGAGCCCATATATTGTGGTTTATATCAAGAGAAACTTGTCAGCCCAGAGGCTTATAACTAAAAGTGTTCTTGTTAAGGAAACACAGAATGCAGCAATGCCCCCTTCTCTCCAACAAAATGCCTTGCATTGGTTCATTTAATCATCACAAAATTGAGTTGTTGAGTTAGAGAGGATGTTAAGACCAAGCTATGATGAGCTGCACTGTGGGAGGAGGGATGTTTTCTCTTAGTAACATGGTGGTCTGTTTGGAGGAGAGGTAGGGTCTCATTCAAGGCCAACTTAGAAATTTTGTGGGTATCAGAGTTCTCTAGAGTAACAGAACTTTATGATAAATCTGTGTGTGTATGTTTCTGTGATTTATAGAATGTCTTAGCTGTGGTTCAGCAAATCAACAAAGGATGCCTGTGAACAGAATATCCAAGAATCTAGTAACCTTCTCAAGGTTCACAGGGTTTCATGTCTCAGCTGGTCTTCAGTGTACACTGCGATCCGGAAGAAGTAGGCTCTAATGCCAGTGAAGAAGTAGACTTGCTAGCAAGGTGAGAGCAAGCAGGCAAATAGCAGAAGCTTCCTTCTTCCTTATACAGCCTTCCAGCAGAAGATGTGGGCCAGATTAGATCTGGATGAAATGTCTACATTAAAGTTGTCTTCCTACCTCAAGACCTGAATTGAAGGTGTGCCATTTCCACCTCTGATTATCTGGACTAAAGGTGTGTCCCCCGCCTTTAGCTTGTGGATGGCCAAACCTAGGTGAACAAAGGAGTTGTCTAGGGAATTTGGGGTTCCTTTTGGTCTGTCCTTAGTCTTGTTAATAAATAATTGGAAGGACAGGTCCATAACCCTGAAAAGTCTCAAATCCAGTGACCAGGTTTTGGTAGTGGCTCCTCAGGGACAGTTCAGTAAGCACTAATATCTGCTTCCCCTCCCCCTTCCATTCTTCCTATGACATGGAGGACTGTAACCAGGAAAAATTTTGAAAAGGAACTATTGTCTATAAATAGACTTCCCTTAAAGCCTGAGAATGGGTAATAATCTAAGTCACAGACTGTTAATTCCCCCCCCACAGCCCCTGGGTGAGAGACAGTCATGGTAATCAGTTATGGAGCACTGGAGGGAACCAGATGCTGACAAGCTGAAAGGTGCAGGTATGGAAAGACCATTCAGTGATGGTGTCCAAAGAGAGCAGCCCCTCCCTGCTCTAACACACATGACCACTAGCAACCATCTGTGACTCCAGTTCTAGATGATTTAATGCCCTCTTTTGACCTCCAAGGGCACTACATGTAAATAATACATAGTAAAGCACTCATACACATAAACTTAAATCTTAAAATAAAAATATAACTACCATATGATCCATCTATACTACTCATGGCCATATACCTGAGAGACTTGTAAGTCAGCATGCCATAGAGATACTTACACTTATGTTTATTGCTGTTTTCTAAGAGTCAAAGCATGGAATCAGACCATATTGTGACCTGCACAGTTTTAGGAATTGACCCGACAAGACAATGAAGAAAGGACTGGACCACAGACAGACACTTGTACAGAAAAGCTGAGATCAGGTGGGCCATGTAGTCTGATAGAGATCACCAGCAGCAGCCTTCAACCTCATCACATTTATTGTAGACATCTGGATTGAGGAGGCAGGTTTATTGTGTCCAGCTGAATGGAAAGGTAGCATGTTAGCAAATCACAGTAAGAGGTCTCAGTAGAGCAGTAGAGCCTGGCAACATCGAAGGATGGAGCTGTGTTTGACAGTTCCTAAATACACTGGTTTCAGTTAAAGGTCTCCAGAGAAGACAGGGCACAACCAGGGCACCACCAAAGATTCCACATGACTGTGATAACACTGTCAACTGAGCAAACCATGCCTCATCTACTGCCAGGGCTCTGCTCAAACTACAAACACTTTTGAATTAACTGCCCTACTCTACCTGGTCAAAGTAAGGTAAACTTTCCCAAGTTCCTCTACAGGAAAAAATTTCTCAGACTTGGGTCTGATGGCCAAAGGCTCACTGCCCTGTAGGACAGCTGAAGACCTACCACAGCCCAGCCATCAAGACCAGAGGACCCTAGGGCAACTGTCTAGGTAAAACAAGGGTCTCTATCTCTATCACAGTACAGACTATTGAGATCATACCTCCTCCTATAGTTTGTCCTTCTCAGATCTCTGATGATATTGACTGACCTGCCTGAATCCATACCAAACACTGTCCAGGACCCTAGGGTCTCATTTCTTATGTCAGGCTCTTGACTGACCCCACTCACTCCTCTCCCTCACCTGTAGTCAGAGTTCACAGCCAGTCCTCCAGGCCCTCCAAACTCCTCCTTAACTTGCTCCTTCCATTTCCCACTTCTTTCTCTTCATACCCTCATGCCCTGTTCCCTTACTAAAAAGGGATAGCCTTTCCAAAATTGACATGAATTTTGTCTTCTACCCCAACAATAGCTCCAAGACACCCCTACATCCTTCCTCTGCCTTTATTTCTACATTCTCTCACTCTCCAAAATTCCAAAAGCCCTCTTATCCTTTGCCCCCTTCTTTGGACATCCTCACTGTATGGGAAACCACTTATCCTTCCCTAACTATACATCATAAGCCCCTTTCTATTTCACTGAAAGACCTTCTGCCTCTGTCTCCAAACTCCAATACTCCCTACCCATAACCAGCCTCACAGGCCTCAAACCCTTTTATCTAAACAGTTCCTACACCTCACCACTTCACCATACCCTACTGCCATGTTGACAGCCAAAATCCTAAAGAGACCTTCCACCTAGTTCAAGACCTCATTGTCTTTCTCTCGCTCTGAGGTCCCCAACCATTACACTGTCCTTCCACTATCTCTGACAACACTACTCACTTCTGAGTCCCAGACCTTAAAGATGCTTTTTTCTCAATACCCCTAGATGTATTTTCTCAACATCTATTTGCCTTCACTTAGTACAGACCCCCAATACTCACCAGTCCTGACAATTGACCTGGACTGCTTTTCCCCTTTCCCTGGGGATTCAGAGACAGCCCCCACCTTTCTGACCAGGCACTCACTATGGACCTGCCCTGCCTTCCTGTTCCCCTCCCGCCTGCTTCAGCGTGTAGATGACCTCCTCTTTACACCCTTCCTCTCTGATAGCCGGTCTGACACTTCCTCACTCCTCAATTGCCTTGGCTCTAGGGGTTAACAGGTCTGACCTTCTGAAGTTCAACTCTCTTCTCCACAAGTCTTGGATTCTCTATCACCCCAACCTGTATACACCTCACTTTAGACTGCCTTGCCCATCCCCACTCTTTACCTGAACCCACAACAAAATCCAAACTGATTTCGTTTGGGGAGAATGGCCGCTTTCCTCTGCTCGTGGGTCCTTGGACACTCCTAATTCATCCTCTACACCAAGCTGCTTCTCGATCCCCTCACAAGCCACTTTTTCTCATTGACAGACAACTCTTTAAACTAAAACAAGAAAAGCTGTTCTTTCATCCTGGCTTTCCACATCTCAGATCTATACAGACCTCTCCATCTCTACACTTTGAAAAAAAAAGTTGTATCTTTGTGGTCTTGGAACACTCTCTAGGACTAACCTTTGCCCCTGTCCTGTCACTCACTTCTTCAAAACTCTAGACAACACTAGAGTGTTGTCTGTGGCTGGCTTCCCTGTCTATGAGCACTTGCTAACACATTAATCCCACTCCCAATCTATTCCCACCACTCTCTGTCTCAGCTACTTAAGAGGACTCCAATCCCCCCACCATCTCAGAGTCTATCCCTCCAAACTTCTCATATCAAAAACTCATCACTCGGGCTGGAGAGATGGCTCAGCACTTAAGAACACTGACTGTTCTTCCGGAGGACCTGAGTTTGATTCCCAGCATCCACATGACAGCTAACAACTGTAATTCCAAGATCTGACATCCTTACACAGTTACACATGCAGGCAAAACATTAATTCACATAAATTAAAAATAATATTTTAAAAAAAACCCTCATCACTCTCATTTCTTATCTGTCTCCCTCTCAATCCATCCAGGCTTTTCCCTTTACCCCAGTTCCTGTCCAGATAGATGCTCAAAAGCCTCCTCCCGTATCCCTGTCACATACAGGAGGGTCCTCTAACTACTTCTGCCTACAGGGTTCTTTTTTTACGTTTTATTTTGTTTTGTTTTCTGAGACAGGCTTTCTCTGTACAACAGTTCTGGCTGTTCTGGAATAGCTTTGTAGACCAGGCTGACCTTGAATTTAAAGAGATCCACCTGCCACTGCCTCTTGAGTGTTGAGATTTAAAGCATGCACCACCACTGCCTGGCTCTGCCTACACTTTTTATACAGATAGCAACTCCTTTCTGTCAGGTTGACACACACTACCAACCAATAGGCAGAATTAATAGCCTTCACCAGAACCTTCCAAATCACCAAGAAATATGTCATTAACCATGTATACAAACTCCAAATATGCTTTGCACATCTTGCTGACACACTTGGTCATCTGAAAGTAACAAGAATTTCTAAACACAAAAGGCAACTCAATTGCTAACTCTTCATATGTCCATAGCCTCCTCAGGGCACATCCTTTACCCTCTAAATTGTCTTGGCTTGTTGCAAGGTACATAAGACTGAGCCCTCCATTGTCAGTCAGTATGGCAATAATGATGCTGACGTAGCTGCCCTTTCACCCCATGACTCACCATACTTACTTCCAACCTACCCTACTACATAACCCAGCTAACAACATACCCAACCTTCCTTCCACACAGAACACTGACTGCTACTTACATCAAATATTTACACCTCAGTAGATAACCTACAGTGTATGTCAGAGGACTAATCCCTCCTTCACGGTATGACCCCCTACCTTTCCCACTCATCAAATTATAACAGTCTGAAATTGTGAGAGTCTAAGAAATCTTTTAAGGTATGTAAATACAAGTTATGAAGTCTGGAGATGTAAAAATTTAATTGTAAAAGTCTGTAAATGCAAATTCAAAGGGCTAAGAGGGCGTTTTAAGGTCTGAGGATATAAAAGCTTGTGTAAGTTGTGTGAATATAAAAAAGTGATTTACGATATGGGTCTGAAAAAAGTGATTTTAGGTATATGAAAAGTCCCAGCATTTGGGAGGCAGAGGCAGGCAGATCTCTGTGAGTTTGAGGTCACTCTGGTCTAGTGAGTACCAGGACAGCAAGAGATATGTAGAGATATGTCTCAAAAAGCTTGGACAAAACAACAAAAATACACATTCACTCAGGACTTCATCTGTTCCCCACAAGCCTAGGTGCACATCAACTTTTGGATGAATTTAAAAAATATCAGCCTGGAGAGAGAATTTTGAATATCTCTCAGTGGCTTTGAATACTTGTGTTTCTTCCAAAGGAACCAGGCTCCTATATAGTGGCTTACAAGCATCTGTGACCCCATTCTCAGGGATCTGATGCCCTCTTCTGGCCTCCAAGGGTTAGGGTTAGGGTTAGGGTTAGGGTTAGGGTTATGGCATCCACACATACAAACCTACATTACAGGTATATATTTTTAAAAGATTAAGGTAAGTAGTAAAAGCACAATGCAAGGCTCACATGCTTTCACAAGTGTGGTCTCCACTAGATTTCCCTGTAGATGTCAATGAGGAAGAACACTAAGAACTGTGTGTGTGTGTGTGTGTGTGTGTGTGTGTGTGTGTGTGTGTGTGTGTGTGTATCTGTGCAGGTGTGCATATCTATGCACATGTGGCAGAGGCTAGGGGACGATGTTGAATGCTCTCTATCATGCTCGGATTTGGTTATTTAAAGTAGAGGTTTTCACTGAATCTGAGCTAGACAACAAGCCCACATCAATCCTCCTGTCTTCCATCCTTGCCCCTGCCCAGTGCCAGAGTTACATTTCACAGGCATATTTTGCTTTTTTAGAGGGGTGCTGGAGTCTTGAACTCAGGATCTCACACTTGCCCAGCAGGCACTCACTCTTCCTCACTGGTCCAAATCTTCAGCACCATTCACTTTCAAACACTGAAACCCATGAAACTGAATGTTCTAGGGTTTACTGGACCCAACAGCTACCACATTATCATGCTCTACAGTTATGCAATGTGACCTCCCCAGCAACCTGTACACCAGAAGACTGGGGTGGGATTACTTAAAAGCTTATGCCTGCTATCAAAATGAAAAAATATGTAAAGAAAGAACAATGCTGGAAGCCAAGAAGCACTACCTATGGCTACCAGGCCTTGGACCAACCTGCAGGCCCAAAAGCTCATGCAGTTTGCAGAGAGAATTCATCACTATGACATTTCTCCTGATTTAGATCCCTCCCAGTTACCTGGAAGGGGTGAAAGAAACCAAGGAGAGGTTCTCACACTGTCAAAACTCCAGGTAACATGTAAGCCCAGCAGGAATGGCTGAGACAGGCAGAGTTATGCCTGCATGCCTCAGAGGGGCTTCAAGGAGATAAGGGCCAGTGGGAGGCAGGTGGGAGGTAGGTGTCAGGGCCACTGGGAAGTAGGTGAGTGGAGTCACAGCTCCTTTCCAGGAACAACCAGTTGCCTTCTTGTCATGAAAAAAAAATGATAGTTCTTAGTAATACTGAACCATTCCTACTGAGAGGATAAAGCAATTCACTCTTCCTTACGCCTGACTCCACTGTATTTCATGGTCACTATGTTGGGAAGTTAATGCCAGAAAAGAAGACATTGTTCAGCCCATCTCAACAGGGATTTTGGACGAAGCTATTTGAAGCTATTTGAATTACAGCCATGCAAGGAGCACACCTCCGAAGTAGAGAGGACAAGATAGCCTTGATCCCCTGCTCTCAGGTTTTTGTTTGGTTTTGGGTCTCTATTTTTTCTCCTGTACTTTCCTGTGCCTCCTAAGGCTGCCATGAGGAGAAACACAAATTAACAGTGCCAGACACAAGCTCCCAGCACACACTAGCTGTTATTTTATTTTACTATTCTTTCTTGTTTGTTTGTTTTTTCAATACAGGATCCCACTATGTAGTTCTAGCTGTGCTGGAACTCATTATGTAGGCCAGGCTGGACTTGAACTCTGACTACTGCCTCTGTCTCCCAAGTGCTGGAAGTCTCCCAAGTGTGTGTCTGGCTAACATTAGCTATTATTAAATCACTACCTTGAACTTCTATGTGTGTCTGTTTTGTTATTGTTTGTGTTTGTCTGTTGTGTGTGTGTGTACTTACACTTCCATGTCTATAAGTATGATGGGGTGAAGAGCATATGTATCTCATGCTGTGCATGTAAAGGTCAGAGAACAACATTGGGTACAGGGCATCATATTTAATATGTTTTGAGACAGGATCTCTTATTTACTGCTGTGAATACCAGACTAACTGGAGTGTGGACTTATAGATGCTCTCTCCTCCCTGGCCTTGCTTGGGTTCTAGGCATCTGGACTCAGGTTCTCATGCTTGCACACTTTACTTACATATTGAGTCATCTCAACAGTTACTAAAGGAAAACAAATATTTACCAGGTGCAAAAAGTCCTTGAAATGTTATTTTCCTTAATGATTTTATTTCCTTTGAGATAAGTTTTGCTCCTATCCTGAGATTCAACAATTGCTAAACCATTAAAGATACATTATAAGACATTAGTAATATTTATAAGTTCATACTTTGAGTATCTTACATGTTTCTTTCTCTTTTCAGATTCGTTTATATGGAATTTTCCTACATGTTTTATTTTGGTCGGTTTTTCCCCCTCCTTCCTCATTTTGTTTTGTGAGGTTTCACTCTGTAGGCTAGACAAGCCTTGAATTTGTGGGCTAGTCTGTGGACCCTGAGAGTAACACTACAGACCAGTCAGGCAAGATATGCCATTAGCACATCTTTTATGGAGGTAACCAACTGAACTGGATGCTCACTTTACAAGAAGGAACTCATGTCTAGTACTGCAAACTTATCAATAACCAATGCTCCAGCTTTCCAGCTATTACTGATGCTTTTCTAAATGGATATGATGTGCACATCAAATTTCCTTCTAAGTAATTATGTCTCTATTCATAGATTATTACTGATGTCTGCTTTAATCAGAGGCTTCTGTCTCAAGGGTAACTTCAGAGACTCAATTGATCAAAGTGATGGGAACCAGAGGCTGTTGATTTCTCAGTAATAAATAAGACATCTACATCATCCTCCTCAAGGCAAGAAAGCATCACAGAAGAGGAAGCAGAAAGGTGAAGAGTGTTGTAAAATGCTGCAATAGAGTTCCTCCCATCCCTGATGATAGATAGACATTAACAACTGCTTGTAGAGAGAGATACATTTTTCCTTATGGAAAAGTGTCCATGCCCCTGTAAGTCACTCTAATTTATACCCATTGGATCACAAAACCAAAGTCAGGAAAATAGAATTGGTAGAGGAAAGAGATCAGCAGGAAGGGAAGGCAACATGAGTAATGGAGGATGAATATGATCAAAATATATTCTGTACATATATGGAAAATATAAAAATGAAATGCACAATTATGCCTAGTTAATATATGCTAATAAAACATTTGAAATTTTAAGGGGGGGCTGGAGAAAGAGCTTAGCAGTTAAAAGTGTTGACTGCTCTTTTAGACACCCTGGGTTCAATTATCAACATCCACAGAGACTTTTCATAACCTTTGTAATTCTAGCCCCAGGGCATCCTTTTGATACCCTCTTCTGCCTTCCAAGAGCACTGCATACACATAATATACAAACACCACCAGGCAAAATACCTATATACATAAAATAAAAACAAAAATATTAGAAGATTTAAAAAATCTTGCCATATATATGTTCATGCTGTGTTTGCTCCTTAATAGCAGAGTCCACAGAGACAATGACCCACACACAAGTTTAGAGTTTAAATCTGACCAGTCCAAACCAACAATGGCAAAACCATTCCTTTTCTAGAACTGCCCAAGTCATGACCATGTAATATGCCTCATTTGATATTTGGGTTAGGTAGACTAAGGAATATTTATTGTTCAACTACAGTCCATATTAAGGGGAACAGTGTGCATGGTGTCACATAAGTAGAGACAGCTACATGAGATAAAGTCAGTCTTATCTCAAAAAATAAAATAAAACCTACTAAGTGGCATCTCTTATTCATTTGATGAATATGATATCACACACCATTAAATATTAGCTGCTAGGTCTGAAAATATAGTTGCTGAAAGAAAGATGTTTCATGGAACAATAAACGTTTGGTGGGAAAATGGAGTGGAAGTAATTTTACTCAAATTGAACATCACACAGAAAGGCTGCGTCAGAATACAGTGGAAAAAGTAAAAATTACATAAAACATAAAAAATAATTTAAACCAAGAATGGTGACACATGTCTGCAATCCTAGCACTCAGAAAGCCAAGTCCAAAATTATCCCAGGCTACACAGTCCATATAAGGGCACTGTGGATATATAGCGAGACAATGTCTCAAAAATAGAAATTAAATGATCAGACAGGGGGCTGAAGAGATGCCTTAGCAACTAAAAGCACTGACTGCTCTTCCAGTTTCCAATTCCAATCCAATTTCCAGCACCCACGTGGTAGATTATAACCATCTATAACTCCAGTTCCAGGAGATCCAACACCATGTTTTGGTCTTTGTGGGTACTGCACAATGTACATGCACATGTAAGTAAAACATCCATCAAACATAAAGTAATATAATCTTAAAAAAAAATAAACAGACTCTCAAAAGATAAAGAATGGCTTACTTTACTTCTTGGCTCTCGGTTCTCTAGTTTGGGTGTTTACAAGTGGAGGAAAACTGCAGTACTTACTGGGTAAATGAATACTGAGTATCACCAAAGGCTAAGCAGCTGTGTAGATTCTATGCCAGCAAGGAGCACTAGCTACTCTTGGTGCCACCACCCTGAGCCGGATGACAATGAAAATGAAGGAAAGGGATGCTTATGCAGACTCCACTTCAGTGTGGTCCTAACTCATGCACACTCTCTTTGCCGGCCTGTTACACCGAGGCTTCAGTGTCGTCCTCTTTAACACAAAAAACCAGCTCTTGGTCCAGCAGAGAGCAGATGTCAACTACACATTCCCCGGTGAGCCACCCAGATGAAATCCAGGGAACACTGGGTTCTAATTTAGGGTTTGGGAAACTAAGAGACTAGTGAGCAAACCCACCAGCATACTCTCTCTCTCTCTCTCTCTCTTTCCCCCCCCCCAGACTCCTTTCCCTCCTCCCTCTCTCTGAGATCATCAGTCCCACTCCAAATGAAGATACAAGACATTAGGTTACAAGCATTTTGTAACTAGAATCGAGTTGTGGTATTTTATATTTCTAATATTTGTCTAATAAAACTGGTACTGATAAAGTCAGAGTTGAATCCACTTTTATATACTAAAAATACAGCCAGAAAGGAAACTGCTCCTCACTTAGTAAATTGGCATTCTCAATGAAGTAGCATGATGTACTTTTTTCCCCAGGACATTTTACAGACTCCTGTTCTAGTCATTCTTTACACACACCTGATGCGCTGGAAGAGAAGGAAGCTGTGGGGGTGAGGAGGGTAGCCCTGAGACATCTGCAGGCAGAGCTAGGCATCCCCCAGGAACAGGTACTCACTCACTCCAATATGGGGCTCGATGAAGTTTTCCATGTGCACAAGGATCTGTTTAATAGTTCCAGTGGCACATGATAGTAGTGCTACCAATTTCATCCATCAAAATACTATGACTTAGGAATGGCTGCAGGGCTAACACAGCTTCTGCCCTATGTAAGACACAGCTTTCAAGGCTGGGAAAATGGCTCAAGGGTTAAGAGCATTGCCTGCTCTTCCAAAGGACCAGGGTTCAATTCTCAGCACATACATGGCAGCTCACAGCTGTCTGTAACTCCAGTTCTAGGGATTCTGATATCAGAACACCAATGCACATAAAAAAAGAAAAAAAGAAATAGCTTTCCTGTAGAAGTACATCAAGCCTGGTCCAAAGGACAGGCTGCAAAACAAATCCCTATACTGGTGCTCAAGTGTTTCTCACTTCCATTCTCAAAGGAAATCGTTCACACTTCTGTATGTCCTAACACACAGCTGTGTTAGCCTTGTGTTCTGTATACATGTGGTCTTCATTGTGAATGAAAAATAAAAACACCACAACCAGGAATTGTGCTGCCTTCAATATGTTCTTCCTAATATCAAGTTAAAGCTTACATGCTTGTGTGGCACTCTGAAAAAAACCTGTTTTCTAAGTTCTCATTTTCTCTATTATTAAATTAATACTGTATCAACTTTTGACACAGATTTCTATACAGGACATAATTTTTATGAACCGAATCTACCACAGGAGTCCTTCTGATGACATCTGGGGAGAGTACGAGATTGGCTATCTTCTGTTGGTGAGAAAAGACCTCACACTGAGCCCAGATGCCAGGGAAGTGAAAAGCTACCGCTACATGAGACAAAGGATGTGCAGGAACTTCTGGACAGAGGAGCCCGTGGAGAAGAGAGGGTCACCCCATGGTTCAGAACCATCCTAGAAGGCTTCTGCTCCGTTGGTGGCCGTCTCTAGAGGATGTGTCTCCATTTATCGAGCCTGACAGGATATATGGACTGTGAGGGGAATAGACAATTGGGGCTGAGAGATGACTCAGCAGTTAAAAGCACATGGTGGCTCGTAACTACCCATAACTTCCTGTAGGTACCTGGCATGTGTACATACTGACAAGGGCAAACTCATCAACATTAAAATTTAAAGTACCTTTAAAAAGTAGGGTTCATCACTAACCCATGGTTAGAATGGCATGCATCACAGAAACTGAGCTCTAATAGCCTTTTATTGCCTGTACTAAACTAAAACTCAGGCTCTTAGTTTTACTTAACTGCGTCTTTCTTCTTTCCATCTCTTAAAATTTTTAAGATGACTTAAAACTGTCATCTAGGGAAAATGTCACTCTTCTCCTAAAGCTCCCCCTGGTGGTGTAAGTCTCCCTCTGGCATCCTGCTCACTTCTCACAGGGCCAGTGCTCTGCAGCTGACTGACCTCTGTGCCTGGGGCTTACCGGCATACGGGCATGAGGAAGACATGGAAAACGAGAACTTTTCCACTGGGTTCACAGATTTCATGGGGACTTTTTGTGGAGCTGATGAGTGTGATTAGTTACTTCCTGCTGTATTTCTACTTCAGCCAGTGCCTGTCTTACATAGATAAATTAACAAAAACCCAAGTTTAATTCCCTTAGTAGTAAATCTGCCTGGCAAAATGTTATTGTGGATACACTTATGAACAATGACTAAACCTCATCTTTATCATGCAAATTATATTAAAAGATTAAGTCATCAGGAAATTTGGAAAAGAACAATTTATCTCACTGGCTTCCCTTTATTATTTGCATAATGAAGAACTTCTATTTCACTGCTTCTCAAACTCTTGTACCCATTCTGTAGATCAGGCTAGCCTCCCACTCAGATTCATGTGCCTCTGCCCCCCCCCCAGGTGTTGGGATTAAAGGCATGTGCCATTTATACCCGCCTTAGCCCCATTTTCTTGAAAATTAAAAATCAGTCTTGATGTTGGGGTGAGGAAAGTGGATCTGCGGGGGAGTGGATGCTGAACTAAGCCACATTAGGACCTTGGGACCTCCTGCCCTTGCTGGGGAGGAGATGAGGAGAAGAGAGAGTGACTGGGAGGGGAAGGGAGTTTGAACAAGGGGATACATGGATAAAAAATGAGACTTTATTCATAATAATAAAACAAGAATATCAAGTGCAAATTTCCTAATTCCTCATTAAGTAGGGGTCACCATTCTATAACAAATTCAGAGTTGAACAGAACTGATTCAGCTGGAATGGAGGAATTCTGACCTTAGAACCCAGAGTGTCAAGGGCTGGAGAGATGG
This sequence comes from Sigmodon hispidus, assembly GCA_004025045.1. Lineage (NCBI taxonomy): Eukaryota > Metazoa > Chordata > Mammalia > Rodentia > Cricetidae > Sigmodon > Sigmodon hispidus. Next base: position 153,521 of record PVIH01000724.1, on the reverse strand, counting down.
CTCTTCCAGAGAACTAGGGTTCAATTCCCAGCACCCACATGGCAGCTAACAACTGTCTGTAGTTCCAGGCAAACACCAAGGCAAATAAATAAAAGTGTTTTGGTTTTTTTGTTTGTTTGTTTTTTTTAAAAAAGAAAAACCCAGGGTGTCTTCTCAACATTTTCCTAATGGCTTTTTTCTACTGGAATTCCCAGGAAAAATTTAGGGGTCTTTTCTAGCCCATCATCTTTGATGTCCTAAGGCTGATGGCAAAGTTTTGTTTCCCCATAAACAGCTTTCCTGCTGAGTGTTGACAGCATGTATCTCAAATACTTCACTCTTATATCCAAACAGACAAGATGTCTGCAACTGTAAAGACAATGTATGTTCCTCAACTGTGTTAGTCACAGTACTCCAGGGTAACAGAATTTATAGAAATGAATCTTTCTACATATAATATACAAAGGGGATTTATTAGAATGACTTACAGGCTGTGGTACACTAATCCAACAATGGCTGCCTATGTACAGAAGGGCCAACAATACAGTAATTGCTTAGTCCACAAGGCTAATGTCAGCTGGTCCTCAGTATATGCTGGAATCCCAAATAAGTAGGCTCTAATGCCAATGAAGAAATGAACCTTCCTGCAGTGGGATGTTGCTATTGTACATGGTAAAGATTTGTTGCTCATATTGGTTTAATGAAATGTGGATTGACCAGTAGGAAGTATAGGCAGCATCATTTGTGTAGAATTTTCTTGACTTCTTATTCCCTTACTTGTTTCTGTCTCTCCTCCCTTCCTCACTAATGTCTCAGATAAACAAAGATCTTTGTTTAGAAATAAACATTGCCTAGAATTTCTACCATGTTAAAAGTGTAATTCCATGATGTAATCAAGTTACCAATAATTGTAGACTTTAGGAAGTCACTATCTAGACGTTCAAAAAACAGATGAAGATGTTGAATTTCAGAAAACTAAAATGCCATTAAAAAGCTAATTTTTAAAAATTCAATAGAATCCATATAATTTTTGGAGAGTTTCTTTGTATGTGTATAATAGTCACTGGGTTTTGATAGAGGTCTGAATTGAAGCTGTCCATCTGACAGGACGCAGACATTTTGAAGACCGTCTTCTGTTGTGTGAACACTGGGATGCCTCTCATCAATATTTTTGTACCTTTCAGGACACTGTTCTTATTTAAACTTATTGCTAAATTTCCATTCTTTCTTGTAAGTAGACTTGTTCCTTAGTTCAGCAATGGTTCATGAAAGATGCCATTTAATTGTGGCAATAACCCAGGCACTTATTTCACTGAAAAAGTATTTTTGTTCTAAGAACAAAGAAGCAAAGCCCTATTTTCTTACCTTTTTTTCTTTGGCCATCATAGCAACTTATAATTAAACCAAACAATACTTAAGTAACCAAAACTACATTTTTGCTGGAGGTTTATTTTGGATAAAATGGTTGAAGTTACAATGATACATTGTACTGAAGATCTAGAAAATAATTAAATGTGCTTGTGCCCAGGCCCTCAGAAAGGCTGGTAGCCTTCTGCCTACACCTCCCAATGGAGATGCCTTCTTCACAAACATACAAAAATAGGTGCTTTGGGTAACAAAGCAAAGTTCCACTACAAAACAAACTTGTTTTCTCCACCAGAAGCAACCTATTTATACCAATAAACCTATACTTTTCTTTCTTTTTTTTTTTTTTGGGGGGGGGTGGTTGAGACAGGAGTAGGCTTGTCTGGAACTCACAGATACACCTGTCCCCGAGGGCTGGGATTAAAGTTGTGCAACAACAATGCACGGTTACCAATAAATCTTTCTTGTACATGTAAAACAATCTCATCATTAAGAACAGAGCACTCTGTCCACAGACACCTGTACTATGCAGTGACTGCAACACCGCACACCCAATCAGGTTTACCAGTTTTAGCAAAGCAATAGCATCTCAAGTCACTCCCATTGTTTCTTTTGTCAGTTAATAGATGACAATTCCAATTTTTATAAAGCACACCAAACCATACCCAGAAATAAAGAGCCAGAGTCCAGGAAAAGCACAGCAACTGAAGAGGACACTATCTCCTGTCCTTTTTGCCAGCTTTCCTCTTCCCAGAGAGTAAGTGCTTGGGCTTCATATCAAACACATGCCTATCTGCTTCCCCTTTCTTCCCCAAACGATTCATCTTCTTCTGGGCTTTCTTCATCATTGTCTTGGCTTTCTTCACCATCTATACAGGAAAACACACATTAATGAAAACCACATTTCTATCCTGCATTGTAACTACCTAAGAAATGTTTTAAGGGTACAGATAAGAACTGTAAAAACTCTGTTGAGTCTCATTCACTGTTTTCTTTCAGACCACCATTCTGCAGAAACTAAATGACTATCTAAATATATGGGGCCTTTTAGAGTCAAAAAAACTACAGAGTATCTGCTCAAACTTTCAGAGTAACACATGGAAACTCAGGAGAATATATACACTGCCACATCTGACTCCTAACTGTCAATGCCAGGATTGATTTAGTTCAGTAGTCCACACTTGCAATCCCTGCTGAAGATGGAAGTTGGGGGAAGAATTGTGAATCTGAACTATATAGCAAGCGCCTGGCTGGCCAACATGGGAAACACAGTAAAACACTGCTTCAACTCAACACACTTTGTAAACTTCCAGATGGGGAAGACATGTGAAAAAGAAAAATTCAGCCTTTCATTAAGTAAACAGTCTGCTAGTTTATATAGGATATTTCTTATATTTGAATGTTCAAAATACTAAAATAAAATTGTTTTTTCTCAAAAAGAAATTCAGTGAGATTTAAAACACCTATTGTATCTTTGCAAAAGAAACTACAGATACTATACTGAAGGGGAAAATTCCAATAACATAAAGATACACAGGATCAGCTGGTAATGAACCATGTTTCCCTGGCCCACTTCCTCACAGGGGAAATGGAGGCCTGTCCCTCAGGGGCCACATCCCAGTATTTTCCAAACAGCTGGAACCTAAGCTCAGATTGTTCATACTTTATCAGATCATGTTTCTGTCCCCTGTCCAGAGTAAAGATTTCAGAATAGATCCAAGGGATCTAACTGCTCCCTGGTCCAAGTTCCTCTCCAAGGGACAACAAACTAGAGGATGGAATGAACAGCTAAGCTTTTAGCCACAGTCCTGTTCCTCAACACAACTGCTGGTACTTGCTGGAAGCTTGGTACAGCAAACACCCTGAAGTTCCTATTTCCTTCTGTCCCATAGCAAAGAAACTAACCTGGACATCCCGAAGACCAGAAACATCGCGGGGAGTTCGAGAGCAGCTCCGACTCCGAGCTACAGAAGAGGGTGGAACAGACTCTTCTCGTTTTCTTTTCCTAGTGAGGCTCCGAGATCTTCGTGCCTGGACTGCATAGTGGGCCTGAAACACACAAACAACAAACTCAGTAACAACCAAAATCCCTCCAACAAGAGAAGACAGTTAAGGTTTTAAGAACCATTATCACACAAGGGAAAGAATTTGGACTGTCTATGGAGATTTACTGGCACAGGATCTGGTTTGAAGCATAGGGTTAAGGGTCAAAGGCATCACCACACTGTTATTGTCCCTCCTGGGGAGGTTTCAGGGATGTCCAGCTCAGCACCCAAGCTGTTGGTAAATCAGATACTGCTTTTGTGTCATGGCTCTTGCACCTTTCACTTGAGGATGAGCAGAGATTTTCTGTATTAACGTTCTCACTGGTTAACACCAATTATGAAAGATAATGGCAATACTTGGGGTCAAATTTATATGATATATTTCAAGGTTTTTAACTTCCTCCTCTTCTCCGCTCCTTACCCCAAATAGCCTAAGTAGTAGATATATTCACCAGCTAAGTTTATGTACATTATATGTGCAGGCTATGATATTCACATAATAAAATCACCTAGTGACAGATTTCTCAGAACACATCTATATTGTTAAGCAACCCATGACTGTATGTATATAGGGTGTGGTAGCACAAGCCTGACTATCAGCACTGGAGAACTAGAAGCAGGTAAATACTGAGTCTGAAGCTAGGCTGGGTTATATAGCAAGACAATGTCTCAAAACAACAAAAACACAAATCATCTCTGGAACCAGGCTGCCCCATTCACAGACTTACATTGTCTTTATCATCCATATCAAGACCAAGACTACGCATTTCATTCTCCAAGTCTGTCCGCTGAACCTGTAGTGGTGAAGAAAGATAACTTGTTATAAGTAAAATGTTTGGTGAAATTTAATTTTGAAAAAAACAAAATGGAAAAGTATACAGATACTGCTGTGATACAGATAGATGAATAGTTAGGTAGACATATGTTCTGCCCACAGTTCCAGGGTTCTAATGCTCATAAACTTTATTGTTTCCTTGGGGACTAGAACAGAAAAGATTACATTTGGCGGTCCATCTCTTTGTGTGTGTCTGTTTACTTCTGCTCTTCTCTCATTTGCTCCCTTTTCTTCCCAAGAAATAGGGGGCCTCCTCAATTAGGTTTATATGAAGTACAAGCTACAATATTACACCATTATGTGTAAGATATTACATATACTATATCATTTAAAATGATACTCTAACCTTCCCCTGATTTTCTGTCTGGGAGCTGGCCAGCTGTCTGCTTTGTGGTAGATTCTTCAGATGTCCCACCTGTCAGCACATCTGAACAGTCCATATATGATGGACAGCTGCTGTCAGTCAGCACATCTGAACGGTCCATGCATGACAGCTTCCACCTGTCAGCACACCTTGACAGTCCAAGTATGCTTATGCAGTAAAGTCTTAATAAAAAACTAAAAGAACAAAGTTTGGAGTGGTTCCAGATGATTTCCAAACTTCCAGAGGAGTTAGAAAGAACTGAACCATGTCCTAGGAGGGCAGTATTCCCCAACTCCTGGAAGGGGAAGGTTCCTTCAGATTGCTCCCTATTCAGCACTTCACTGCCTCTTTACCGTCATCCTTTAAAATATCCTCTATGCTCTAGTAACTGAAGTTCTCTAGTAAATAAATCAGACTCTAGTTGGAAAGCCAAGCTCTGGAGGCCCTGACTTATAACTGATGTTTTAAGTCAGGCAGGCTCTCTGGTGAAAGGAAACTTCCAGCTTCTCGGTTTAGATTGTGTGAGAAGTGAATTAAATTGGGGACATCTGGCAGTGTCTGCTGCAGAACTGATTGATGATGGAGACTTCCCACCCACTCTCACACTGGGAGCAAATAAAGGTCCCGCATTGTCAGCATACAGAGAAAATTGGAGTTTGTTCTTGCTCTGGATCTTTCAAGTACACCTTTTACAATGATCTATACACATTGCAAAAAAAATGCCCTTTTCCATTGGGATGGCTTGTTTTTGAACAATTCAATTAAATCTCATGAAAACTAACAGTGCATTTACTATATAGAAGCCATGGCAAGACTGTTATAACCCGGGGGCTGGAGAGATGGCTCAGCGGTTAAGAGCACCGGCTGCTCTTCCAGCTTCCAGAGGACCCGGGTTCGATTCCCAGCACCCACATGGCAGCTAACAACTGTCTGTAGTTCCAGTTCCAGGCAAACACCAAGGCAAATAAAAAAAAAAAAAAAAAAAGGTTTAAAAAAAAAAAAAAAAAAAAGACTGTTATAACCCAGGGAATAAAAGAATGGATGCATAGGATAGAGAAGGTACTACAGTTGATGTGAGACAGACTCAGTGAATCAGAATCTCTCCTCAGAGACCACTGAATACTCTTAAAAAAAAAAAAAAAAAATGTCTGCAACTATTAGCAGCCACTCAATCACATGCAAATAGTATTTGCAAATCAGGAATATTTATTGTGGTACCAACAGTGCCACATTCCATTCCTTCCCTTCCCATTACATTTTAACTATCAGAAACTTGTCTCTCTTTGGAACCTGCCACTTTCAGGGAGGCTACGGCCACAGGGGTAGTCATGATACAGGGCTGTCATCCAGACAAAAGCAGAAGTAGGAGACAATGACATCCCAACATAAAACCAAGAAGTGGGAAGAGATCTGAGGTCTTCTGATCCATTCATACCTACACAGTGGTTCTCCCTATCTCGCCAGTAACAGGGACTGATAAATTGCTGCCTTATGGATTTAGGAATCTTAATCAATAGAGAAATTAAATAATATAAAAATGTTGGCACTGGCACTTATGGAGCAGGAGTCAGGAGTTCTTTGGCAACACTGCAAGTTTAATGACAGCTTGGACAACACGAGGCCCTATTTAAAAATTAAGCTAGGCAGGGAGGCAGAAACAAGCAGATTTCTGAGTTTAAAGTCAGCCTGCTCTACAAATCAAGTTCTAGGACAACCAGGGCTAGAGAGAGAGAAACCCTGTCCTACAGAGGAAAAAACAACTAACATCTTCAAACTTCAACAACTTGCATAACTGCAGCATTAACTCAGTTTGTAACAGGGATTGACCTGGCCTTGCAATTCATTAAGAAAAGACACAACAGTCAGAATATAAAAGCTCAAAGCAAAGAATCCTTTAAGTCAGTATACCTCAATCTCAAAAAGTGTGCCAGCTGTCATCCCCAAGTGGTGGAAGTCTGTCTCTCAGGATCCAGCATGAGAGCTCAGCCCACCTCTGTAATGCTCAAGACTGACCTTCTTAGCAGTTCGGGGCATCCTGGGTCCCTGTGTATTCTTCTCTTTGGACTGTAGAATCTTCAACTTCTTTTTTTCTCTAATTTGTTTTGCCAGCTGTCGGATTTCCATCATTTCCTCATCTTCACTTTCAGAATCACTGTCATACTCCCCAGCAGCTGTTCTTAGCTCTTCTTCCTTTTCTAACTCTTCCAATTTCTTTAAAAAGAATCATAAAATTAACAAAGAAAAACTTGCAAGAAAGTTAACAACATATCTATAGGAATCATATTTCCTTAAGTCTTTGAAAACATGACAATGTTGTGCTATGATCTAGTCACAACTGGAAATAAGACAAATGAAAATTTAAATACATACATGTAGTTGGGGATGTTGCTGTGTGGCAAAGTTCAGGCTTAACAAGTACAAGACCCTGAATTAATCCCCAGCAAAGCTTGTACAAGCATGTACACACACACACACACACACACACACACACACACACACACACACACACACACACACACACACACACACACACAGAGTCAATAAATGATGAGATAAATGTGTAAACTCTGACATGCAGTAAAAAAGTAAATAAGGGGGTGCTGGAGAGATGGCTCAGAGGTTGAGAGCACTAACTGTTCTTCCAGAGTTCCTGAGTTCCCAGCATTGACATGACAGCTAACAACTGTAATTTCAATATCTGACACCCTTACACAGTTATACATGCAGGCAAAACACTAACTCACATAAAATAAAATTAAAAATCAAAATTAAATAAGGAATAAGTATCAAGGTAGGAAAAAGGTTAGTGATGGAAGAGCTCAGGACCCACTAAGATAAACCCCTCTTTTAGTGAAACACAGAATCTAGAAATCGGAGTTCACACCCAATTTTCTCAGGAGAGCAATGTCACTTGCTGGACTAGCAAAAGGAGACAGCAGGAGAAAGTCTGAGAATACTCAAAAAATGTCTACAACAGTTACAGAGAGAAGAATGAGCCAGCAACAGGTCTCCACACTATAGTGCCAATGCAAGCCAAAATGGCAGAGCCCATTACAGGCCTAGGCATCACTAGGACTGACTACATCTAGACAGAGGATTGATGGCTACAAGGACTGATGGCTCCAAGTAATCAGAGAAGAGGGGGAAAGGGTGCCTTGGGGCACAGAACAAAAAGAGAACACAGGGGTAAAAGTTGAAGCTGTGTTTGAACTTTCTAGTGATACTGGGGGAGGGGAGGTGATTAAAATGTGATACAGACCTTCATGATAGCAGGATCGATATAATCAGCAACGTTATGACCTTCCCAGATCTCTGGTATCTTATCATATTTCTCAGATGAATTCATTAAGTCCCAGTATTCTAATATTGGGGGAAAAAAGTTATGTTTATGGCAGTTTCTTGTATCTTCAAGTACTGTGTCACCAAAATGATTATCTAGGTGCCAAGTAAAACCACTTTATAGGGTAAACAGAATAGTTGTATCCAACTCTAAGTTACTACTAACAAGATCAACAATGACCGGGGCTGGAGAGATGGCTCAGCGGTTAAGAGCACCGTCTACTCTTCCAGAGGACCCGGGTTCGATTCCCAGCACCCACATGGCAGCTAACAACTGTCTATAGTTCCAGTTCCAGGAAAAACACCAAGGCAAATAAATAAATAATAAATAAATAAAGTTTTTTAAAAAAAAAAGATCAACAATGACCAACATCTGTTATGTCCAACTTTCAATACTAGAAAAATAATTCCATCATATAAGACAGAAAACATGGGGAAGACATTTTACAAAGCTCTGTAAATCTGTAACTTTTAATCCTCAAACAATTAAAGACTTTATAAACCAAAAAACTGCCTAGACTTTCATTCCCTGAGCTCATTTTTTTTTCCTGAAACACTTTTCATACAACTGACATTTCAAAACACATTACTTACTCTGTAGATCCAAAATATAATCATCTCCCATTTCCAGCTCAAGATCTCGTTCCTGCAAAGAAAACCCCCAAAATTTATTTTAGCTTTTATACCCCAAATGCTTTGCCTCTGACCCTTACTGTATCTACATCAAAGAGGAGGGAGGGCTGCTTTTGCACACCTGGTGAATTACATGTCTCATACACTTTGTTTGCTGTGATGATATCAACTAAAGGGCTTTATTAGGTTAAAGAGTATGTTAAGGATTCAGCACTCTGTCCTTGAACCTTACAGGGCTGAACCCTGAGCGTACTTGGTTTCAGTCCATTGCATTGTGCCTCCTCCATGTTAACTAAAGCCCTAGGCCAGCCTCTATTACATAAACGACACCCAACACTGCTTTCTCTGCTGCACAGGCAAGTCTTCTGTCCCACTCCATAATAAACGCAGACTGAGAGGCACAGTAACCTACCCTCTTCTTTCTGGGCTCTGCAATCTCCATTCTTTTCCTCCGCGCCACCACTCCTTCTGGGATGAAAGGGGGTCTTTCCTAATAATACATTATTGAATGTATGTGAAACGTTTTCCAGAAAATGAGAGAAACCAAAAACTAAAAACAAAGGCAGCCTACAAACACAAAACTACAAAAACCAAAAGAAATAAATAGATTCTAGGGAGTGAGTTTCAGAAACAGAGTAGGCCTGAAAGAAGACAAGCCAACCCTCAGAACTGATTCCATAGTTCATTAGGCAAAAATAAAAAGTATCCAGAAAATTAGATAAGAATGACAGGAGAGCAGTAGATCAATCAGTGAACAAGAAACATAGATCCAAGAATGTTTAGAATTCAATGGCATTGAATTCACTGGTTAGTTAAGAACAATGACTACCCTATGAAAGCAGGCTCACAAGTGGTAAACAATACCTCCCTCGGAACAAAATAAATCTAGCACACACAAACTCTCCTTCAGAAGAAAAAGCAAGAACAAAAAACAAAACCATAAAATATGAAGGAAAATGATAACTTCAAGTATTTTAGGAATGGACATAGCCTGCTCACTGTAGAACTCAAAACCTAACAACTATGACAGTATTGTATGTTAATAGTCTAAAACTGTATAGCATTTTGAAGATATTAAAAAAGAAAGACACTAGAGAGATGGCTCGAAGGTTAAGAGCACTTGCTGTCCTTGCAGAACTGAGTTCAGTTCCCAGCACTCATGTGGCAGCTCACCACTGTGCCTCTAGTTCTAGGGGATCAATGCCCTCTTGGTTGGCATATACACAGACACCAGAACACACAGTGTACATATTTACAAAGCAGGAAAAACACTCATATTCACAATAGAAAAAGAAAAATAAATAAAAATGACAAAGATAAAAAATAAAATTTAGAAACTTACATCCTAAAAGACTTATTTGTAGTAATACATGTATAAAGATGTAGATTGCTTATAATGTCAATTAAAAAAAATATACTTCTCTTGGCTCAATTCTAAAAAGGTGGTGGTGGGGATTACATCTAAGCCTAAGGGGACAAACATAATGGCTACCAGCAACGGCCTCTGTCAGGAAAACAGGTGCATAGGCTCTTCTTTGGTTCTTTCCCTCATGCACATTTGACTTCATCATGAATAAAACACTGACACCTCTATGTGAAGCCCATTTCTATTCATGTTTAACAATCTGCTGTATCAGGAAAATACATGTGGGAAGTACCCACTGACCAAGTACAGCAACACAATCATCGACCCTCAAAGGCTCCTGCAAAGGGTCACCTTACCTTATCATCTCTCTTGTTTGGCACAGCTAAATGCAATCTGTTCAGAACCTCATTCACTTTATTTCCTTTCATTTTCGTTTCTACTCGATGAGCCAAAAGCCTATCACAAGCCTAAGAAAATAGAAAACCAAGGAAGAATCACAAAGCCATTCTACACCAGAAACCCCCCCAGCCCCTCCCCACACACTACAAGGAAGAATCAAGCACCCCATTCATCAACAGGTTGACAACTGGGTATGGAACTTCCTCCACATTGTTCTTCAGCAAGTAACTAGGCTGGGCAGACTACTTTCTGATAAGAAAGACACCAACTCTTTCCTAGGCTGAAGGCCAACCTAAGAGAGAATCCTGAAGCACTCTTTCTCACAAAAATAAACATTTCTTCCCCCATAGATCTCTAGCAATTTGAACAACTAATCCTATTCAAAGAAAATGAAAAACACCTAAAGTGTTCTCAGTGTTAGTAAATTCCTAAGAAGAAAACAGTTTTCTACCACACTGACTTTTCTAAAACAACAACAAAAACACTGGCGTCTGAGTTCAGGAAGCACCAACCTCTGTTTTAACCTGGATGACGCCTTCCTCAGTCAAGGTACTGGTCTCGATGACAGGAAACCCTTCAGCCTGTAAGTCTATGAATATTTTCTAGGAATACAAAAGAAAAAAAGTGAAACATAAATGGTTGTTTTCCAGTTTTTCAGAGAACAAATTGTACTGTTTTGCAAGTGGAAGTTGCAAATGTTACTTGTTCAACAGCAGAGATTTGTTTTAACCCTTGAAGAACAAACAAATGTAAGTTAATTTTTCCAATATTTTTCTACAATTGAAAAATAAATTCTTATAGGATCAAAGTCACATAAATTTGAAGCTGTACAGAACAATCTATAAGATCTCCCTTCCTATCCCACTCCTAGTACTAGAGATTGATCTCAGCTGTAAGCTGCCATGGACTTATATCCCTAGTCTCAAAATGTCACTTTTCGGGGGGGAAAAAATGCAAGAAAGACAAAGACCAAATTTTGTTGTTTTAAAAGGGCAGGAGCTTGACTTATGGTCCAGGCTGGCCTAGAACACAATATGTAATACGAGGAGCTTCTGTCTCAGCTCCCATTTGCTGGAACTGATGTACACCTGTATTTGCAGGAAGAAAAAAAAAAATCAACTTCTCAATTTTTCAATGATATTTTCAATTTCATTGAAATTATGTTTTCAATGTTTGTTTCTTATTTTAAATTTTCTGCCAGAATAGTCTAAGAGAATCCTTTAGAAAACACAGAAATTGTTTATTGATCTAAAGGAGTGACTTGGTATACCTCCATCACCTGTCATGATAGACATTAAAGCTTGCCATGAACAAGGTCAACTTCCACCATTAAGGGACTAAAGCATGGTTTTAGAGAAAGTCAGGGTCTGAGCACAAATCCTGTCACTTAGCAACAAATGACCAGGTGTGTAATGTAATTACCGAGCCTCTCTGTGCATGTGATAACTGCCAACTGTCACTACCACAGGATAACAACACTGTCAGAAGACAAGGACAGGATTGCTCTATAATACAAGTGTTAAGTAAGCTGTAGATTTTTTTTGACAGCATCAATTCATTCAGTACAAATAACTGAAGAGGTGGGTATTACCTTTACTAGAGACGTCAACCAGGGTGACGTCAGTTCTCAACAGCTGGCAAGCAATCAATTATCCAGACACTGCCTTCACCAGACAGACAACTGGGCCTCAGAAGGATGACTCGCTTTCCTACGACACTGCTAGTGAGCAATAAAACTGGACCTGACCAGTTTGTTTCATTTCTCAAGTCTTCCTTGTGCTACCCACTCTTCTTCTCTACTCTTCAGTGCCTTGGAGACTGACAGGTTGAAATTATTTAAATATGGGGGCTGGAGAGACGGCTAAGCGGTTAAGAGCGCCGTCTGCTCTTCCAGAGGACCCAGGTTCGATTCCCAGCACTCACATGGCAGCTCACAACTGTCTGTAGTTTCAGTTCCAGCAAACACCAAGGCAAATAAATAAATAAATAAATAAATAAATAAATAAAAGTGTTTAAAAGATATAAGGACTGTTTGTTTTTTAAGACAAATTGATTCTGACTCAGTGGCAGATAATTAGTAACTTAATAAACAGAGGGTTCTGACAGCTAATCTTACAACTTAGGATGTACAAACAGAAGGGTCAAGAGTTCAAAGCCATTTTGACTTACATTAGACTTTGTCTTTAATAAATCACCAAACATAAAATAATTGCTGTGTTCTGCCCCCAGTAGACAATTTAAGACAAACCAATCTATAAAATACCTTAACAAGAGTCTCACCATATATAAAATACCTCAATACAAGAATCCTTACCATCTACAAAATACCCTAATAGAAGAGAGCAGGAAACAGCATGCTCTTAGGAGCAAAAGGTCCCTCCTACCTCAGAAACTTTCTACCTTAATTTAAGTATTACAAAAGATATAGCCTGATGTGGGATGTCTTTCGGCATGCTATAAATGTCATTGTAAATAACTGTCTTGGCCTATGGCAGGCACCTTAGAAGTAAGAATGGAAATAGGAGCACAGATAGGGGAAGGAGGATGGAGTCAAAGGGATACCATCTAGTTGCCCAAGAATCAACATGTAAAAGTAATCCAGGTAAGCCATGGGCCATGTGGCAGGACAGATTAATGAAAATGGATTGAATTAAGATGCAAGAACTAGCTAGCAAATATGCCTGAGCCATAGGCCAAACAGCATGTAATTAACATAAGCCTCTCTGTGTTTCTGTGGAACTGTAGGTCTGCAGGTTTGAATCACAGGCCGGACAGGCCAGAAACCTCTTATTACAATAGCCAGATAGCATTTTCCACTCCAGTGTACTGGAAAGCCCGTATGCACCAGTCATCTGTGCAGAGCCATACTGCTGCCATACCTCAGGGATTTGGACTAGGGGTCTGTGTGCCCAAGAATATTAATTTTTGGCAAGATGCCAGGTAAACATGAAGAAAGCTTCTAGTCAGGGACCAAAGCAAGAACACTGCCAAAAGTTCCTGTCTTTGAGAGCATTTATCCTGAAAACCGTCTACTAAGAGGGCTAAAAGTTATGCCTACCAGCACTGGTTGCCAGGGGATGTTGGAGAATCCTGCAGCGTGCTCATGGCTATGAGCACACACTATCTTCTGAGGCTTACACACGCTTGTCCTCTTTCATTCACTTGTCAAACTTATTTAACCACAGACTCCTTTGCGTAATAAAGTAAGCTATATTCACACCCATTCTAAAGAGAAACTTCTGGGAAATGCTTCCCTAGATCACCTGATATCCTAAGGCCTAGGAAAAATAAAAGCACACATCAAGGCACCTGGCTTCCTTCGGGTATCAATTTAAAAGCAGTTCTTTCCTAGGTAACCACCTTTCCCAATAGTTCAGTGCAGCAACCCCCCAAAACACAGTGTTTCCATAGACAGAAGACAAAGAGGAAATTGTATTTCAGGTTTAATTTTCTGCCACTAAGCCACCGAGGGTCATCTTAGTTTCTAGAATAGAAATAATAATTTAGGGGCTGGAGAGATGGCTTAGCGGTTAAGAGCACCGTCTGCTCTTCCAGAGGACCCGGGTTCGATTCCCAGCACCCACATGGCAGCTAACAACTGTCTGTAGTTCCGGTTCCAGGCAAACACCAAGGCAAATAAATAATAAATAAATAAAGTTTAAAAAAATAATAATAATAATTTATTATTCTAGAAAATAAGATGACCCTCAGTGGTTGGTCTAGCAGCACTAAAATTCCTTCTAAATGCACAACTGAAGATTCAAAATTTATTTTCAAAAAGTATACATATTTAATATACCAAAATGATTTACCTGATCTTCTTCAGAAAGCTCAGCTATTCTCTTCACATCACATTTATTTGCTACAACAATAAGAGGCTAGCAAGGAAGAAAAGAAATGATTACTTTCACACTACAGAATAACATAGTGCACCTCCTTGTCCATGCCTTTGCTTTTCAATTACCCAAGCTGAGATCAATGACTGCTGGAAAATAGAAAGTGGAACGTTCTATAAACAAGTTATAAATTTAAATTATGACCCATCTTGAGCAGTGCAATGAAACCTTTTGTCTTAGTGTTGCATTCCAACCAGGACAATAATCATCCTTTTGTCTGGCTTATTAACTGTGAATGCTACTAGGCAACCAGCCCCTTGGTTTATGTCAGTTATCACACCAACGGTTACAATACTGTTTGTGGTCAAGTAATACAGAACATTCAGTACCGTCTATGGTTTTAAATGTCCACAGTGGTCCTAGAACCCATTACCTATGAGTAAGAAAGAAGGTACTAGTGTGTAAATTCAAGTATTAGTTACCACACTTACCTTGTTGATAAACAGAGGTCTGATATTCTGGAAGAGTTCTAATTGTTCCTTTAACCCATGTCCACACTGCTCCGACAAATCCATCACATACAGAACTGCAGCTCGAAGGTGGGCCAGGGCTGTGATAGCCTGCATTTCAATGGTGTTCCGATCCTCCAAAGGATGATCCAAAATCCCTGGGGTATCTACAACCTAATAACCAGGCTTCATTACCCAAAGTACTCTTACTCAAAAATGTCTTGGCTGGCCCCAGTGTCATTCTTACATCCAAACCAGTTCTAGTAAAACTAGTAAATAAAATATGACACCCAAAACTGTCTATGATAAAATAAACAAATGGGAAACAAAAGTACATAATTCTTTATAAAACAAAAACCAAAGCCTGGAATGGTGATCCTAGCATCAAGGAGGCAGAAATAAGAGGAATGCCCAGTGTTTAAGGCCATAAGCTACATGGCAAGCTAAGGCCAGCCTGTCTAGAGTGAGACCATCTCAAAACAGACACAGATACAGGGATCTAAGGAAACCTGCAAAGCCTATTAAAGAGATACTGGCCTTGGGAAAAATGAGCCCTCATTGCACACAGCTATCAAAACCCAGAAAAACTAAAATGACAAACTCCCCCAACTCCCAAGACTTGGCTTCTTCATCATTCTTACAATTAGATTTGGTTGTAAACTAGACAGTTCCATGTTTTTCAATAGTAAAATGCCATTTCTAGGGCTGGAGAGATGGTTCAGCAGTTAAAAGCAATGACTGTTCTTCCGGAGGAACTAAATTCAATTCCCAGCATCCACATGGCAGCTAACAATCGTCTGTAATTCCAACATCTGACACCTTTATACAGTTATACATGTAGGCAAAAAATCAATTCACATAATTTTTTTTTTAAAAAATGCCATTTCTAGTAATAGAGCTTAAAATAACAGAGTATTTTATTCATGAGAGGCATCATTAAAGAAATGAAATCATCTCTGCAGAAGTAATGCAGAAATTCATACTGCCAGCTTCTTCTCAGTTACATAAATGTGATCTGTCATTACACTTCTCCAAAGCTTGGACCAGTTCTCTTCATCATGACAGAGAGATCTCAAGTTTTTGGTAAGACCAGAGAAACCACCTCAATATTGTCCCTACAAGGTGCTTCCCACTATTGGCTGTACACTAAGTATACTACGGGATGGAGATATGGTACAGCTCTTTAGAAATCATCAAATTCTATTAAACCAAAACCCAGGATGTTTGTTCCATGTTTGCAGACAAGACTCACCTGCCAACGCAGATACTTATAGTCCATGTGCCCAACAAACAGAGATTTGGTGGTAAATGCATAGGGCTGAACATCCACATCTGCTCTTGTCACCTTGAAAAACAAAAATGATACTTTCACAGTACAAGCATTCCATACCACAATCCCCCCACACACACACAATCTAAGTATGGCACCTACATTTTATCAAGACTAATTTTAGCTAAACACAACATTGCTCAAGTCTCAGCTTCATAGGCTACTAATGCACAAAGATAATAGGCTCAAAATCAGTCTGGACAACATGAAAAAACTATCTTAAAGTTAAAAGCCTGGGCACAGCAGCTAGTGGGAGACCATCTCCTAGTACATGTGAGGCCCTGGGCAAAAAAAAAACAAAACAAAAAAACACACACACACCCCTCCCTTTTTGGTAGAAAATAAAATCCCAAGTACTGTACATGAGTAAACTGCACAGGAGAGAAATTATCTCATTTGACAAAAGCCTGACTCCTCTTCCCTTACACCAGGGGCCTACCAGCCACTTCCAAGGCTCAAGAAGCAGTTCATGTCACTCATAAATTGAAATTTTTATCTTGCTGAATTAGTTTAAACCACAATTCAAAAAGCCACATGTGGCCATCCCCCAGAACACCAAACAGTCATGGCAGATTTAGAGCAAGCCAACAAGGATTTGAAACTTCAATTAGAACCCCCAAAAACATTATTTGCTACCAAGTCAGGCAACTTGTGAGGAAAAAAAACCAAACAAACACACACCAGGGGTCAGCAAGGTGAAGCAAGGGCAATCTTTACTAATGACTAGATAGAATATTCCCAAGCCCATCCTAAATCCAACAAAGAGAATACAGTAGTACTTTGACCTAAATTAATCAGACAGTTGCTTTATAATTAAAAATAAAAAACAAACAAACAAAAAAACCCTACCTTATTGATGAAGCTGGATTTCCCAACATTTGGATACCCACACAAAAGCAGAGTCCTTGTATTTGGATCAATGGTTGGCAAGCGGGATAAATGTTGACGTACTATAAAGAATTTAAATTAAAAATTTAGAATTTAAGATTGGCTTGAAATTTTACTTTCTACTTAGCCATAGTCCAGACTCATGGTTATTTTAATAAACTAGATAGTACAAATTCCTCACTGTAGCTTTTGGGGGAGCTACAGAAGCACACATTGAACCTAAGGCCTTATGCTAGGAAAGAGCTACAGCACTGAACTACATCTCCAACCCTACTTTTTATTTTGAGATAAAGTCTCACTAAGACAGGCTTTGCATTCACTCTAGTTCAGGCAGGCCTTGAATGTACACTCCTACCTCACCTCCAGAGTAACTGGGATTACACTTTTATAATTGCAAAACTGATGGAGAAAATGAGGGGGTAAGGAATAACTGTACAAACTAATAGCATACACAAGAGCATTTGCCAAATATGACTACATCAAGAATCATGTGTTTAATCTACCAATCCATTATTTCAGTTGCTTAAAGTCGAAGTGAGACTGATGTTTGGAAAAGATGATTACTGATATTTGGTCTTCAGTGTACTCTGAAGCATGCATACTGTGACATGAACTATTTCAGCTTAGTTACCATACCTGTAACACCAGCACAGCTCTAGCATGGTGCCCACTAGGCTACCATAAAAATCCCCCAGATGGATAGGAAAAACACTTTCAAAGAACCTTGACAAATCATTTTAGGGAAAGAGAACAATGTCAATCAAAATGATTGTAGGGTTAGGGGTGTAGGACAAGGTCCAATTTTCAGCTCTAGCTGACAAATTATCCTATTAAATAAAGTGTATGCTTTACTTAGTAAATACTAAAAATATGAATTTACCAAACCTCCAAATAAATTAAAATTTAAAAAGTCAAGAGTAAGACCAAAACATAAAAGAATATCATACAACCCATTTCTGCTTATGTGTAACAAGTACCTTGTTCCAAATACTCCAAACTCTGCCTCTGTCTCTTGATAATAGTACACATGCGCCCAAGGGCAGCACGCTTCAGCTGCTTGCAGCGGTACAGAGAATCACCATATTTCATAAGTCGCACATAATCTTTAGCAACACTAGAAAAAGAAAAAAAAATCTGTTTTTCTTGTATTTTTTATAATAACTTACAAGATACTATAGTAAAAAAAATACCTTACTTGTCCACCAAATTTTTGGCAATATTTATTTGACCGAGAGCCAACTTGTAATGATCCTTGTCATAGAGGATATTCATCAAGTCAGCATAAAATGGATGGATATCCTATAATGAAAAAGTGAAATACATAACGTCACTGTGGTGCAACAGTTCCTTAACTTTATGCAACAAACAGTAGAAAATAATCTCCATCTCCCTCTCCTTGCCAATCACCCTGTCACATTATTTCTCTAGGAAACAGAAGTGATCCCCAGGGAAGGAGCTATAGCAATTGCAATCACATGGTTATGTTGAACCCAGAGGAAAAGGAGGCCTCAGAACAGGAAAGAACCAAGAATCTTGGGCTTCAGAATACAAAATCAGCAGCTCTCATATAAGCTAACACTAGCACTGGCAAGCCAGAATAGAGCTCTCCAGGATCACTGAGTTTAGTGTTCTTTTAGGAAGAACACTAAAGATTTGAAAAACCTGGATTTCAAAACTAGCCTTCCCACAGATTTATTGAGTAACTGACAAATTATTTCATTTCTCCTCTGACAAATGAATACATCAAACTGGGTAAACATGAATTTTATAAAGGTTTATACTTATATAACCATACGTATCACTTACATCCAATTTGGGGAAATCTGTCAGAATCTGTGACAGTCGGTCATGGTAATTCTGTTGAGTAAACTTGACTTTTCTCATATAAAAATGTCGAATTCGATGAATCTGATAATGTTTATGAATAACTGTTGGAGTCTTTCGTTGAGTCTTGGATAATGTCAGGTCAATAAAGTCCTATTATTAAAGAAAATAATTAAGATACAATTCAAATACATACTTTTTACCCATTTGCTTACAACTATCTTAAAATACTAACCCAGTACACTACATGTATAAACTACAAAATTTATTGTTTCTAATTCAATTCTTTTATACAACTTGGCTCATCTTTATAGTTTCTGGCCTTTAAGAAAACTTGCTAGCCCCCACCAAGACCAATATGGCCGGGAAACTCTCCCCATTCCCCAAGGATGTCTGAGCAAAGGGCCAGTGCTGATGGCATCATTGGTGTCAGGAGCCTTGCTTTAATTATGCCCTCACTCAGCCCCTATATCAAGTGTGCCCCATAATCAACCAGGCCACACCTTACACTATCCAGCACCTGATGTAGATAATAGGAATATGCTTGACATGCCAGCTACTCCCAAGACCCTCACACGAATGCCTGAAAATCCTGAGAACCCAACTGAGGGAAGAGCATCTTTCCCTTTGCTCCTCTAACAAGGGGGGTGGGGGGAAGCAACTTGCTAAATGACTGCTGAGATATATTTTACCCCATGCTTTTTTTAAAATGCTATTTTAACTTTTACATTCCTAAGAAAACTCTAAGATAAATTAGGAAAATTACTGGGGGGGGGGGCGGAGCAAGTCTTTCAATGTCAATGACTTTGTAGCTTTAATTTCAAGGGAATATAACATGAAAACATTAAAACCCATCATCTAATATTTCGTATGTACATAAGAAAACTATTTGAGGATTTGAGATTTTTGCATTTATTCCTCAGTAGGTGTGGGAGGAGATCCTGCTTCTCTATCCTCACGTCTCTTCAGTCACTTATAAAGCTATTTACTTTCCCTCAATCACTTCCACTACACAATCCGGAAAATAGTGAACAAAACATCAGGATACAGGGATGGGGGAAAAACACAACAAAAAATAACAAAAACACGCAAACAGGCAACACAATGTAGTCTGCCAAGGATTATAAAGAACACGGATGCTTATACCTGCCCCTCTTCTACTCTTCTCCTTTCTATGGTCCTCATATCTTTAAAGAGACAGTTCAAAAGATGCCTACTAAAAAGTTTCCCTAGACTGGCCATTTATTACTCTATTGTTAAAATGTCCTAAATCCTTGGTATTTATGACATTTGTATTCAGGGTTCCCCAACAAAACAGAAAGATATTTGAGTTCATTATAGAAAATACCACAGTTCTCATGTTGAAGAATCCATGTATATATGTCATATATTTTAAGCAGCTGTAACAATTTAAGTAGGGAATGTTTTTTAAAGTCTATGTGCAAGGCCTTTGCAAGGTAGTTCATGCCTTAGATCCCAACTCTCTAAAGGCAAAAAGCGGCAGATATCGGAAAGCTCCAGGTCCAGGGGAACCTGGTAAGACCACATCTCTAAGTGGGGGGGGGGGAGAAGTGTGTGTACATTAAATTAAATATAAATGCAATTTTCAAATAGTGTTTCTGATCTGCAGCTGGTTGAATCTGGATTTAAAACTCACAAAAGCCAATTGTATTATGTCAGACTTTTCTCCATCTTACTATGATATAAACGTATTTATTCCTTTATCTATACAAACAGTACCTAGCACATACTTTTACAAAAGTATTCCATAGTCTTCCAATTAAATTTTTATTTCCAACCACCAAAAGATTACCATCACTCATCTGGTAAACATACTCAAACTCATTTGCTTTCTAGAAACCGACCTCAATCGGGGCAATAGAGATATATGCTGTACTAAAACGTTACAAATTCTTCACTCAATTATAATAACAAAGTTCATTTGATCCAACGAATCTATTTCTAGTGAGATAAAAAGTGTACAAATTTCTTCAATACGCACTTGAGAGGTGTTTGGGACAATCATGAGAACTAAAACACATGATGTGATTCCTACATACAGTTTCTTTCCAAATATTACAAACCAGTGAAAAATGTACTAGAATGACTATTAGAAAGAGAGAGGAAGAAAGAAATATGTAAGAGACATGTAAAAAAATAATTCTATGTCACTAGTGAAAAACATTGGGTTTTTGTCTTTTTGAGACAGAGTCTCCTTTGCTCCACCTGCCTTTGCCTCCTTAGTGCTGAAAAGTACGCACCACCATGACCACTGGAAATACTAGTTCTTTACAAAACTTTTCAAAACACGCTTATTCAGAAAGGGGTATATTGAAAATACCCACACTGCTGAAAATGAAATAATGATGACTGCAGTTCCTTCTCTGAATTGATTCTGCAATTCAACGCCCAGGGCTTCCAAAGAAACTCGTGTATCCATGTAGGTAGGTTCTTTAGCCTAGATAATAGTCGACACTTTAGGGGATGACTCTTGCTATACATTAAACAAATTTGGCCCGGCTACGTTTACCTTAGCATGCTTAAAACCAATTGCATTTCCCAAGTCCCAAATGACAACTACCTACAAATATTTTAGATTGTAACAGTAATGAATGAAGTTTCACTTAAAGGGAAAGATGTAACGTGGAACTTAGAATCGACATTCACCACTAAACTCTTCATGCTTCCTGCCTTGCGCCACCGCCCAGACACTTTGTCACATAGGCAGGCAGGCCATACATGAATCACAGGCTGAGGAGAGGTCCTGGGGTCTCGGAGGGACTCTAGGTTTGGGGGACCCACGGACACGAGGAGAGGGATTTGGATTCAGAGACTGGGTCCAACCTCTCAGGATCCCGAAGACAAAGCCAAGTGGAAACGGGCACTGAGGGCCGAGTGGATCTACGGTATGCCCCCTCCGCCAGCCCCGGGGTTACAGGTCTAGACTCTCCCTGGAGACTTGTCATGGAAACAGGAGATAAGCGGGAAGGATCTCTGTCACCCCTACCTTGGCAGACGGCACCACCGTAATCTTCTTGAAGTTGTAATGCGCCATGCTGGCGGTGGAAAGCACGAGGAAACCTGGAGACCCAGCGGACCGGACTTCCGCTGTCGGGGATGGGCGGAACTTTAGCCACCAGGCTCAAGCTTTGCGTCACTTCCTGAATATGAGGCGGAGGGCGAGCATTTGCGAAGGCGCGCTCCTAGGCCTGCTATCGCCCCCTCTCGGCCCGGAGGTTCACCGCCAAGACAAGATGGGCTTCATGAGCCACGGAAGAGGTCAGTTGTATTTGAGTGATGAAGGGAGTTAAATCCTTGCGGAATGAAGGAGACTCCAGACTGGCCACCTTGGGGAGTCTTTGAAAATGCTCCCTTCACCAAAGAAGGTTCGGGGATCCAAAGGCTGCTCGCCGCCTCAGAGACGCCGCGGTCCGGGCGAGTGGCATTAGGGAAGACGCGGCGCTAGGCTTCTGCATCAGCTGCTGTCCCATCAGCAACACGTGCTGTCGCCTGGGTCTGTGGAAAGTTATTTATTCGAGTACATAATCTTGCACGGGGCCTCTGTTGGTGGTAGAGACTGAATCCTCGCAGCTATTCGCAGACCTTCGGCTTTCACCTGGCATGAGCCAGTGCAGAAACCCTGCCCAGCACTGCTGCCCTGAACCTGACCAGGCTCAAAACAGACACAAAGTCTAACCTATAGAGACCTATAGTAGTTTGAAGCCAATCTTCTCTCCTTCGTTTTTCCTGTCAGTTAATTTAAGCCACCTATTTCTTTGGATTCTTGGGATCCCGTCTGGCTCAACCCACCTAACTCTTGTCCTTTGATTATCCCCAACTATATGACCCTTTCTCAAGTATTACCATCTCCTTCAAATCCTTCTCTCTGTTCCTCTGACATCCACCATTCTGGTACTTAATGTCTAGAATCCAGTCTTCATTGCTAACTTGTCTTTCTGCTGTCACTCCCTTAACCAGATATTCTTCAAGGTTCTTCCTCTTGTCTCTTTTCCTTAATGGTAGCTTTACAGCCTCTGTGTGGACTACTTTGACAATACAGATTTCTTTCAGTCTGGTTTCTTTTTCAATTCCAATCTGACATTTCAGTCAGTAGTGGAATTTCTACAGTACATGGTTCCAGGTATGTCAAATTGGCATATCTGAAAATCAAGAGCATTTGCTTTCTGCTTTTCTAAGTAAGTGCATCTCTCTGTGCTGTTAGAAAGAACAACTGTACTCCCTGGCTCCCACCAGGGTCAAGAACAAGACCGAATACAGAGTCAAGAGCAAGGCTGATCAGGACTATAAGACCTTGAAACAAGATAGTACATGAGGCCTCTGGGACAAATGTGAGGTCATAAATGAGTGGTCTCTGATGATAAATCCCAGACACAGGAGCAAAGAAGGAAAATTATGGAATAAGGAAAAAGGGCTGCAAGTGATCCCTCCCATACAATGGGTTAGCAGACACTAGGAATGTACCTAGGAGACCCACCCTCAGAGCCCAACTCATGTAGGAGAAACTGAATAAGGATGGAGTAAGCAGTTGGACAGTTAATATTATTTCCACTCTCTCAGATTAATTAATTCAAGAGTCCCAGATGATGTGAAACCTTACATATGGCTGGCTGCAAGTCAAGCACTATTCAAAGCTGTTGACCCCAAATTAACTCATTTAAGCGCCTACAAAACCTTATGATGGTGATGGGGAAACAAAAGCATAGCATAGAAGTCTGCATGTGGCTGCACAGCTCATAGGCAGCAGAATAGACCTTGAATCTAAATGGCTTGGCTCCTACAAAACCTAAATGCTTCTAAGTCATTGTGCATGCCCTGTCACTTTTGAAATCTTTTAAGAAGTCTTGTTCTTACATGAAAATATCTCTTATATTCCCAAGATTCCAAATTAAAGATCAATTTGAAACATGATTCTTGCCATTTACTTTAACATTATTGCCAATTTTTGTGTCAGCAAGTTAGACAACCAGGTTTCCTATGTCTCTGATAATTCTAAAGGAAATCTCCAATATCATTAGAATTTAGGGCCTGTAATCATGTACTACCCAGGAATGACCTGTGTGGTGATCTATTTTATATTTAATAAAATCAGTCTGGAATATCAAAGAGCAGAGCCACGCACAGTCAAGCATTGAGGGTCAGAGAGTGGTGACTCACACCATTAATCCCAGCTTGGGAATGAGTAGTGACCTACACCTTTAATCCCATGACTCAGGAGGCAGATCCTTCTGTGTTTCTGTGAGGTCAAGGCCTAACAACAAAACAGTAGTAGCTCACACCTTTAATTCTAACTGTAGGATTATGATGCAGAGTTGAAGCTGAGTGAAACAAGTGGGTGGAGAAGATATTTAAGGCAGGTGTAGGAAGATAGGTGTGGAATTCTATAGAAGCAACAGCCAGGCTGAGGACTCTTTTATTTTATTTTTTTATTTTTTATTTGTATTCTAATAGTCCTGCATTATATTTCAGGCTAAGGACTCTTGAAGATAGCTTTTACCCTTAAAAGTTGGCTAGGTGAGAATTGACTGTGCTTGTTTCCTCTCTTTGATATTCCAGTTTTTCCCCAATATCTGACTCTGTATTTTCTTTAAATACCACCTAGAATTTTGTGTTTCAACCCTTTTCGTCATATCTGAAGTGAACAGGGCTCTTTCCCTATTACACTCCAGAGACAGTGACAGGTAGATCCCTGTGAGTTCAAGGTCACCCAGGGCTATACAGAGAAATCCTTTCTTGAAAAACCAGCCAATAAATAAATAAACAAAACCAGGATTGTCTTGGTAAAGAGGAAACAGACATTAATGTCAGAAAATAAACGTGAGTTTATAAAGCAACAAATAGCTAACAGAGATCTCTCTCCCTCTCTTTCTCTCTCTTTTTTTAACTTTTCTCAAGAATATGAAATTTTATTTATTTATTTACTTATCTATCTATCTATCTGTCTATTTATTTATTGTAGGTTTTTTTGAGACAGGATTTCTACATAGCCCTGGCCATCCTGGAATTCACTTGGTAGGTCAAGCTGGCCTCAAACGCACAAAGTTTGCCTCGCTCCTGACTCTGCCTCAGGAGTGGGGGTATTAAAGGCATCAGCACCATGCCTAGTGAAATTACATTTAATTAAACAAATGCAATAGAGTCAAGAGCTATAAGTGAAGGCTTCAACTCCAGTTTAGCAGCTGTGTGAGCAAGAACATACTACTTCATTCCTTTGATCTCTAGTTTCCTCATTCGTAATTTGGGGAGGGACAACTAACCCTTAAAGGATTACTGATGGCAAGTAAGAAATGGGACCACTAAAGCATTGTGTTCATATTAAATAGAGGGACAGTACAATCACTATTACTATTATTTTTTGGTGGCAATATATTTAAAGACAAGTTTATTTTAGGAATTCTTTCTTTCTATGAATGCCAATAAAATGATCTCTTAAATTGCTTGTAAAATAGGGAAATGAGTAAACCTTATAGCCATGTTTGCTTTTACTTATTTGGTTTCAGCTGATTTAAGAGGCCTTCCACTAGCTTTTCATTAGGTAGCCCTCAGTAAGTATAGCCATGATGATGGTTGCTACCTCAGGATTTTTTGTTTTGCTTTGGTTTGGTTTTGGTTTTTTGAGACAGGGTTTCTTTGTGAGCTATGGCTGTTCTGGAACTTGCTCAGTAGACCAGTTGGCCTAGAAGTTGGAGATTCACTCACTTCTGCCTCCCAAGTGCTAGGATTAAAGGTAGGTTCCCCTTACTGCCCAACAAATTTAGTAACTCTTTACTTAGGCCTGTATAAGTGTCCAGTGGTTGACTTTTTGAGGTGAAGAGGCCAAACACTTCCCCTCATATCATGCTAACACTGTGATTTTCTGAATATGAGCTATGAAGATTAATTACACATGGTTGCTTTACCACCCACCAATCAACTTTTCCCCATGCCTTAAGTTACTCTCTTTATCCCACAAATATTGATAAACCCTATCCTCAGTTATGTAGATTTAAGAGTTGGATCTATCTTTTTAACCTTAGGATCTTAAAATAATCCTTAATGCTTGGGGGAAAATCCTTGATATTTCAATCATTTTATACAGATCTGGTTCAATGACACAGACATAAAGAGCCTGGGTTATTTGTTAACTTCTAGGGATGAGAACTACCATGGGAAAAGAAGAAATAAAACATCTTGGCTTAGTTTATCTGTGAATATGAAGTTGGAAAGTCAGGGCTGGAAGTTAAAACCATTTACCAGCAGCTATATGTGTTCTGAAATTGTTCACTTGTATAGGATGTCTATAAAGACATAAGCAGCCTGAGCCAGCATTAGCATGGCAATGATGGGTACCAAGCACCTCACACCACCTGCCTGATGCTGAGAACCACAGTTCCTTCCACTCCCCATGTTTGCCTGCCTCAGTGCAGCTTCCTAAGGGCAAATGTATGTCTCGAATGCCTGAGAGAATGTTTTGTCATAAAAACATACTGCTTTCCCTTATCCAAGGTGAGCACACTACTGGCCCCCTTCTCCAGCAAAACCAAACTGTTGAAAGCCTTTTTAAAAAAGAACCGAGAGAACCACCAGCAGCAGAAGTCCAATTGCCAATCTTCTATCCTTTTGCAAAGAGACCCAGTTACCAGAGCTAGTGAGTATACCTTAACAATGAGGAGGGCAAGCTTTGGCTATAGTAAAAGGTTATTTTCAAGAGCATTCTGCCAAACCTCCGCCTGCAAAGGGAGTCATGATTAAAAAAAAAAAAAAAAGCCTCATTTTTCAGGCCTCTTTAGTTTGTAGGTAGGCATGGTCTCTTCTGTTTTCTATCTGTAATTCTGATTGATGAAAAGTACATCTTGCAATAGATGCTGTGCCAGGGGAAATGTGAACAGACTTCTTACCTAAAAGGAGCCTTTGTGTGGGGATTAGCCATAGGTAGTTGTCCTATCTGAGATATTAGGGATAACCTGAGGTATGTGTACGTTCTTTGCTTGGATCTCCTTAAAAACTTCTAACAACTTACTTGCTGTGACTCACATGCTTATCTGAGATTTCTAGAATTTATCCTTATCTCTAAAATCAATAGCCAGCTCTTGAAGGGCAGGTACAGTATCTTTGCCATTCCTTAAAGTGAGCAGCACTACTCTGAGCATGCACAATGACTGGGACTCCACTGACTGAAAACTAGGTTAAGTCCCTGATATACTTGGGGTCTGTGGCCTCTTTACATGTCAGGCTGATTTATTGAATCACAAGGCTGTTGAACCCCCTGTGCACAGCCCTGAGATAGGTCAGAACTTCAAAGGCTATCACAGGGGAGAAAACCACACTGTCATTTCAGCCTAATAACAACTGGGATTTATTCCAGGCTAGAATCATGTAAATCTTGGTCCTTTAAAGTGAGGAAAGTTATGCAGGACCTCAAATTCAGAAACTGCAGCTTGAATCCTAGTGATTGATCAGACACTCCTCAGAAGAGGCAGTGCTCAGAATACTAACTTCTGATTCGGTGATACTATGCTGAAGTAAAAATTCAGGAGCCCATGGAGCAGGCAAGGTGACACTTCATTAACCTAAAGATGTGTACACACATTCTTCTCCACGGCCATTCTCTGACTCTTGACCCATGGCCCTTCTAGCATAACTTGATGCCTCAACTGGTCAGCAGGGACTAGAAGCTGAGTCCACACAACATGTCAGAATACTTGGTTATGAAGAGAACTCACTGAAAAAAATTAGTAGTTAAAATTTACTATTACTATTACTTTTTCTTTATTACAATAAATTTTGAGACCAAGCTCCACCCTAAGTGATCCTGAATAAATATTTCAGTGTCAATAAGCTTCTGTCTCTTCCTATGTAACATGGGAGCAATAATATGCATATGGGGTAGGTTAGTGAAAACTTAAACTAGTAAGTGTAAAGTATTTTCCATATGCCTGTGGTTAGTTAGTACACTAAATTGCATACTGTTTTGTATCTGTATTAGTTACAATGATGTTTCTTAAATTTTTACTTTATTTATTAAAGTCTCTCATGGTGGTGGTGCAGGTAGTGGTGGTGGTACATGCCTTTAATTCCAGCACTGGGATGTGGGGAGAGGAGGCAGGCAGATCTCCGTGAGTTGAAGGCCAGCCTGGTCTACAGAGAAAGTTGCAGGACATCGAGGGCTACGCAGAGAAACCCTGTCTTGAAAAAAAACCAAAAATGCAGAAAATAACTGCTATATGCATATTTTGATTCCTTCAGTGAGGTGGAGACATAAATGTGGTGATGTATTTTATACTTAATAAAATCAGCCTGGAATATCAAAGAACAGAATCACCCACAGTCAAGCCATGAGAGTCAGAGAGTGGTGACCCACACCTTTAATCCCATCACTCAGGAGACAGAGGTCTTTCAGTATTTCAGTGAGTTCAAGGCCTAACAAGCCCAAAGCAACAGTAACTCATTCCTTTAATCCTAACTCTAGGATTATGATGCAGAGTTGAACCTGGAAGTGAAACAGCTGAGCAGGGAAGATATTTAAGGCAGTAGGAGACAGGCATTCAGGCATTCTGTAGGAGGAACTAGCCAGGCTGGGGACTCTTGAAGATAGCTTTTACCCTGTTCAGCCTGAGAAGTTGGCTGGGTGAGAACTGACTGTGCTGTTTCCTCTCTCTGATATTCCAGTTTTACCCCAGTGTCTGGTTCTGAATTTTCATTATACACTAGAATTCATGTGATACATAAAAATGCTGGTTGAGATATGAGCGCAGTGGTTCATACCTGAAATACCAAGTGCTTGTGAGAGTGAGGTAGGAAGATCATGACTGCCATGCCAGTCTGGGCTATGGATCAAACATACACTCTCCCTGTTACACACACATACACACACACACACACACACACACACACACACACACACATACACAGAGCCACACTGGTTTTGGAAAGACTTTGTGACTTGCTCACCCTCCCACAGCTATTAAGGCACACAACTGTCGACTGAATTCAGAACCATTGGATTCCAAAGTTGTTTTCTATTTTGGTACCTCCCAGGAGTGACTTTGTTCTTGACCTCTTTTAAGTTACTACCTTTTTTTAGTGCAACTGCCAGTGCATGACAAGGTGCATATGGGGTAAGTGTGTAAGTAATCTCACCCCCTAGGTGTTTCACTAAAGCACCGTGTGTATGTGCATTGTTTGCTGTTTTGTGAGAATGTTGGTTCTGTCCTTAGTGTGTGACACACAGGTGAGACAGTTGCCACTATACTGGTGAACATGCCCTGGATAACATCAGCAGCTTTTGATAAGACATATTTCCATATGTTGATTATAACACCAATTTGTGACCATCCTATTATATTAACAGTATTTTTTTTTAATTTTTTCATTCAATTCCTAAAAGATGTTTTGAGTGTAATAAAATCTTTTAATTTATTCTCTTTCTAACTCTTAAAACTTTTTTAGAGCCTCATGACAATAAAAGTTTGAAATTTGACTAATTGTGTTTGGATGATCAGTTCACAAGCGATTCCAAATATCTGCAGACAGTGTTTCTTAAGATCAGCAGGCTATACCATACTCATCTTGACATTTGTGAACACTGGTTAAGCAGCTAGCTGTGCTGTCTACCTCTCAGGGTAAAAATAGGAAATAAGAAATTATTCTGAAGATGTAATATCATTGTGACAAGCCTAAAAATTGATTGTGAAAGTCTGTATGAGAAAAGAGAGATAATCTTAGCAGTTTCAATTTCCCATAAAGAAGAGGCTGTACATTTATTTATTTATTTATTTATTTATCTTATTCATTCACTCATTATTTTAATTAAGTTTATTTTTTGCTTTATGTTATGTGTATAGGTGTTTTTATTACATATGTCTGTGTGCCTGGTGCTGCCAGAGGCCAGAAGAGGGGAGGGGTTCAGGTCCCCTGAAACTAGAGTTAACAGATAGTTGTGAGCTGCTGGGTAGGTGCTGGGAATTGAACCTGGGTTCACTTGAACCTCTTCTCTGAAAGAGAAGCCAAGGCTCTTAACCTCTCAGCCATCTCTCCAGCCCCAAGGCTTTGAAGTTTTAATCTTACCCTGTCACCCACTTTTAGAGTACTTATTATAATTTACTTTTTATTAAAAGCATAATATGCTTTGCAGTAATAAAATGTAGTTTAGTCTCAATTACTTCAAATATCAAAATATATGAATTGAAAGAAACAGCAGAGCCTAGATAGTTTTGATAGCACATATGGTAAATACAGGCTTACTTCACTGTTGAAGAGATTCTGGCTACTTCAGCCCATTCTTTCAACACTCACAATAACGTGGTTTGTGTGTGTGTGTGTGTGTGTGTGTGTGTGTGTGTGTGTGTGTGTGTGTGTAAAATCTGAGTTCAGGTGCCCATGGAGACCAGAAGATGATTTTGGATGCCCAGGAGCTGGAGTAGTTGTGGGTTGCCCAACATGGGTAATAGGAACTGAACTCAGGCCCTCTGGAGAAGTGGCAAGCCCTTTTAACTCCTGAGCCATCCCTCTAGCCCTACAATAAAAAAATTTTAAAGTAAAAAAGTTCCATTTCTTTCACTTGGTCATCTAGGAATCCAAAACAGTCTTATATTAAAAACAAAGTTACCTGGATTTTTTTCAAGAATCTTTTGAAATTAAAATTTTTTCAGGGCCAGAGAGATGACTTGGTAGGTAAAGGTGCTTGCCATCAAGCCTGGAAGCCTTAGTTCAGTCCAGGACACACATGTGGAAAGAAAGAAGAGACTCTGGAAAATTGTCCTCTGATTTCTATGCTCATGTGGTGGGATGCATACATTTACACATGTATACACACACACACACACACACACACACACACACACACCATGGACTAAATAAATGTAATTTTAAAAGTCTTTTTAGGCAGAAATTTCAGTACACAAATGGAGGGTAGAAGATATAAGATATACAGGAAAATGTTAGCACTGTAACTGAGATATATCATGTATGATTTTGACATACATATATCAAAGTTGAGGAATACCAGGGGTTACAAGCAAACAGGAGAAGATGGAGAGAAGTGGAAGAGGTCCTCTCCTGCAGCCTTCAGAGGGCTTACTGTTAGTTGAGGCAAGAGGACTATGAGTTCCAGAGTAACTTGAAACAAAGCATGTCTGTAAATAAAAACATATATGAAATACATTTCCAGGGTTTAATAATGATGATAATGATGCGCTACCAGCTAGTTGATGTGCATTGGCAACTGTAATATGCAGAAGTATATCAGATGTAAAACATTAAGTGAAATTTAATATGTGATATCTCCTTTAGTTCTGGGAATTTCAATTTGAACTGGCTAGACAAGAATTGAACGGCAAGCAGTTTTGTACAGTTATACCTCCAATGATGCCCCTTTCTTTCTGTATGTCCTGATTTCCTCCCCACCAGAGATTCCCACCGTTTCCCCCATGAACTCTGTTTTCTCTCCCTGAATTCTTCATTCACAAAAGTGCACACATATGCACACACAACTTTGTTCTCTTCACAGTGTCTTCTAGTACTGTAAGGAATCTTATGTTCTGCCATATAGTATACGAAGGTATTCTTGTACTCTTGTGAGGTTACATCACTAGCAGAATGTTGGTGTGAGCTCTTCTAAGACCTAGAGGATTTTTACTACACTGATTATGAGGACATTTTTTTAGACCAAACGGGGAGGGGGAGAAAGTTTAACCTTAGCGCTATTTTGACCAGATCCCATGAGAAATGCCTGTATAGTGCAGACCAGACTCGAAAAGTAAACCAGAGTTTCTCCAGCTCCAAATTGTAAC
The DNA here is from genome assembly GCA_004025045.1 of Sigmodon hispidus. Lineage (NCBI taxonomy): Eukaryota > Metazoa > Chordata > Mammalia > Rodentia > Cricetidae > Sigmodon > Sigmodon hispidus. The sequence goes on along the minus strand of PVIH01000724.1, from coordinate 122,021 downwards.
ATCACTGTGACATTTGTTTCAAGTGATTTGTTACTAATTATAAAGTCCTCAATTTTTATTAGAGTTTTTTTTTCTTTTTTGAATACTCCCTGTGATGTTATGTGGCTATATACTATATATTTAATAAACCCAGTCTGGAATATCAGAGAAGAGATCCACCCACGGTCAATCCAGTGGGGTCAGAGAGTAGTAACTCAAGCCTTTAATCCTAGCAGGGGGAAAGACCAGGAGTGGTGACCAACACCAATAAATTCCATAACTCCAGAGACAGAGATCTTTCTGTGTTTCTGTGAGTTCAAGACCAACTACCAAATAGTAGTAGCCCACACATTTAATCTTAACCTGGATGTGAAACAACTGGGTGAAGAAGGTATTTAAGGCAGGTGTAAAAAGACAGATTCAGGCAGTAGAAGCGGCAAGGGTAAGGAGTAAGGCTGAGGATGCTGGAAGATAGCTGGGTGAGATTTGACTGTGGTCTGTTTCCTCTCTTTGATATTCCAGCCTTTCCCTGATATTGGGCTCTGAGTTTCCTTTAATACAACCAGATTTTTTTGCAACAGTGTTACTCAATGATTTATCTTCTTGACTAGAAGTGAAAAAGAGTTGCTACAAGCACACCCAGCTAATTTAGTCATCACATTTTTTTCTGGGAACCCATGGTTGTGTATGGAATATGTGAGTGTAGTCTTATGCAAGAGGAAAGTGAGAAAGGCTGGTCCATGTGCTCTGTTAAACTCATGAGTGGAAAGCACTAGAGTCTTCACTGAAATCAGGAAGGCCTCACTGAAGAGGCAGGATTCTCCACACCTTAAAACATAGCTGGAGTTCAAACTGCAAAGGGAGCATATCAAGAGAGAAGAGATAGGTTGTCTAATTAAGAACAACAAGTTAGAGATTAGGGATGCCTAGAAAGCAGGTTAAGGCCACTGGAGAACTGTGTAACACTGAGGTTTGATTTTTTAAAAATCTCTTATTTTGTAGTTAATGGTTAAAGTGCATGGTGCCAGTGAAGGAAATAAGATAATCACGTACATATTTTTTATTTCTCTGTTTATGTATTAGTACATGCACATATGGGGAGGCACGTGTGCCCATGCCCAGAGGTCAGAGGAGAATGTTGGGTGTTTGGCTGTATGACTTTCTATATTATTCACGTGAGACAGGATCTCTCCCTGAACCTGGAGCTAGTCTGTCAGCCAGCAAGGCCCAGTGGTCCTGTTCTCTTCACCACTCTCACATCATGGGATTACAGCACATCTGACTTTTTACATGCATGCTGGGTTTTGAATTCAGGTCGACATGCTTTTGCAGCAGATACTCTTCTTGCTCTCTGATCCCTCTCCCTAGTCTCAAATATTGTTTGTCTCATATGTATCAGAAAGGCAAGGTTCCCGATCATTGAACACCTGGTAAACAGCAATGGCCCTATGTTGCTTCTTTTCATTCTCACAGTTACTGTGAGGAGAGGTCAGTGACCTGAGTAGGGGGCATGGTCATTACTCTTTTCTCTGTCTTGCAGATGAAGAGTTCTATGCCCAGAGTCTTCAAGTCTCCTGCCCAAGCCACACTGTCAGGCCCAGAGCCTCACTCCCAACTCTATCAACTTTTTCAGACTCCCAGCCACCTCCTCACACAATTGCTGCAGAGTCACCAGAGCTGCTAAAAGACACAGAGGAAATGCTGCTGAGAAAAGGTACCAAGCCACATGGCTGAACAGGATAAGAAAGATGGATTAGTTTAAGACTAAAGAGCTAGCAAGTTATCTGCTTGAGTCCTGGACCAGTCAGCAAGAAATTAATATAAGTATCTGTGTGATTCTGTGGGACTGCATGTGTTACTGCCAGACTGCCAGACTGCCAGACTGCCAGACTGCTGGTCAAACCTCTGGTCTAAATCGGAAAGTTTGGACCAGAAACCTAATACAACACACTGGGGCCTTTTGGGAGGTCACCCACATTCCTGAAAATAACCCCTCACCTATGTTCTGTACATAAGCCTGTTGTAGAATATTATTTTAAGGTCTGGTTACTTTTGTTTATGTTGCATTTGTTTAACTCTGTGCTGCTGTGTTACTGTGCCTGTCTAAAACACTGGATGGCCTAATAAAAAACTGAATGGCCAATAGTGAGACAGGAGAAAGGATAGGTAGGGCTGATAGGCAGAGAGAAGAAGGAAAAGAAGAAGGAGAAGAAGGAAAAGAAAGATCGAGAAAAGAAGGGGCCAGCCACACAGCCAGCTGCCTAATAAGACTGAAATTTAGATACAGAAGAAAAGGAAAAGGCCCACAGGCAAAAGATAATCAGGATGATTTAAGTTAAGAAAAGCTGCCTTGCTACAAGCCAAGCTAAGGCCAGACATTTGTAAGTAAAAAAAAGCCTCCATGTAGGGTTTATTTGGGAGCTGGGTTGTGGGCCCCTGAAAAGAGCAAAATAAACTCAATGGTTCCCCAGAGTGAACTTCAGTGCAGTTGTATCTTGGTTCATTGTTGAGACTTTAGGTGGAAGTATATATCTCCCCCATAAAAAAAATTGGTAACATCTTAAAAGAGTAAATGTTTTGAATATTATAATCCAAATGAGGGGGCTGATCTTTGCATTTGACTTCCTTTAAACAAAATAAATGTGACCCCTGAAAGAATTGGGAAATAATTAAAGCAGTTAAAATAGAACTCAGTAGGAATCAGTGTACTCTAACCTGCTGGTAGTATAATGTAAATTTTGACAAGAAGAAAAGCAAGCTACACTAATATCATTATTGATCCTATCACAATGGCAACCAAAGATGGGACAAGAATGAGAAGTACTACTTGAAGAAAATGGCAAGAGTGGAGCACAGCAATGCTGAAGTCTGATTTCACATAAAGCCAAATAATCCTGGCAAAGTAACATGTTTCTGAGAATGCTCTAGCATCTACAATATTATATTTTAGATTGCTAAAAATATAGATGATGCTGAAATCTACCTGCATATATGTAAATCTATTTGTGGATATATATAGTGGCTATATAGCATACATAAATGAATATTTGTCTATACATCTAGCTATTGATAGGTTAGTATTACCTATATAGAGTTGCTGGAGAGATGGTTTGGCAGTTAAAAGCACAGACTTCTCTCCCAAAAGACCCAGGTTTAGTTTCTAGCACCCATATGCTAGTTAATGCCATTTGTAACTCCAGTTCCTAATAAAACCTAATGCCATCTCTAGCCTCAAATAGCACAAGGCATGCATGTGGTATACAGACATACTTGCAAGCAAAACACTTAGTATACATAAAATAAAGATAATCTCTTTGTAGAAAGAGATACATATAAAATGAAGCAGACCCCCCCTTTCTTGTTTTAGATTTCTAAAGAATTATCTCTGCTTATCTAAATACCAAATATTAGCTCTCACTCTAATGGATCCACTAGTTAAATATAACATAAAAGTATTAAGAACTGAGCTGGAGATGTAGCTCAGTTGGTTTATGAGTGCTTGCCTGGCATGCATGAAGTCCTGGCTGTGGTGGAACATGTTTGTAATACAATCACTCAGGAGATGGAGATAAGAAGATGAGTTTAAGGTCATCTTTTGATATATATAGCAAATTTGAGTCCAGCCTCAGATATATGAGAGTAATATTGACATTAACCTATTAGTAGCTAGATGCATAAACATTTTCATATGTGTGTGTTTGTGTATGTATGTACACATATATGCATATATATACATGTATATTCATTCCTTGACAACATAGCAGTAGCTAGACGGATAGATAAGTATTCAGATATTGTAGCACAAACCCTAATTGGTTTTAATAATAAAAACCTAGAACCAGATATAGGGGTAAATGCTGAAAGATCAGAGAGACAAAGGAGCCAACCACAGCCACCTCTTACCTTGCCAACTCCTCAACCAAAAAGGAGGCAAACTCCTGTTTCCTCCCCTCTTATATTCCTCTCTCCATTCAGGCATATCACTTCCTGTCTCCACCTCCTCAGTGCTGGGATTAAAAGTGTGAGCGTCCAGGGCTCTGATTCTCTTTTAGACTGGATCAATTTTGTGTAGCCCAGGGTAGCCTTGAACTCCCGATCTTTCTGCTTCTTCCTCCCAAGTACTGGAATTAAAGGTGTATATCACCACTGGCCTCTATGATTAACTAGTGACTGGCTCTGCTCTCTGATCTTCAGGCATGCTTTATTTGATAGAGCAAAAACAAAGTATCACCACAAGATATAATATGTACATATATGTGTACATATGTCCACATATAAATATCTTCTTATAAAATATTATCTTAAAGATGATCATAATGTGTCAAAGAATTAAAGGCATTTTAGAAAACATACCCAGTGCCATTAGATGCAGCCTGAAGATGTAGAAAAGAGAGCTCACATTGTTCTGAAGTCCTGCTTGTCATGGGAAAAGACAGCAGTTGTGACTGAAACATGTGATTCAAACCTTTCTGTGCCAGAAAACCAGCTTAAATTAGGTGTCTGGTCAGTCAGGAGTTCTGAGGAAGTGGAAGTGTTAGCTATTCCTAAATCCTAGAGAAATGTTCTTTACATGGACTTTTGGTGTTTAAATTTAACAGTGTATGTTGAACAATTATTATTTTCTAGTCATAAAATACTTTAAGAAATCAAAGGGCAGTGGTGCTCATGCTTTTAATCCCAGCACTTGGGAGGCAAAGGCAAGCAGATCTCTATAAATTCAAGGCCACCCTAGTACAAAGTGAGCCAACGCTACACAGAGAAACCCTGTTTGAAAAACAAAAAGAAAAAAAGAAAAGAAGAAATTCAATGCTACTAAAATTCCAAACCATTGATTCATGAGCATAATTTTATTAGATATTCCTCTCTTCTACATGCCTGACTGCAATAGGCCACTTTCATGTATCTCAGGTCTATTCTTCAAAAATCTCCTTTCAGAGTGAGTATGATGATATGTTCCTGTCATCCTTGAACTCTGCAGACCATGGCAGGAGATCCTGAGTTCAAGCCTAGCCTAGAATAATACCAAGACTCTCATCTCAAAAACTTTCACATTATACAGATTTGAGAGTGACTCCTAGCCAGGCAGTGGTGGTGCTGCCTTTCATGCCAGCACTCTGGGCAAAGGCAGACAGATCTCTATGAGTTCAAGGTCAACCCCTAGCCTGCTCAAAACTACACACTTTTGTCTCAAAACTACCACCCCTCCTCAAAAGAGAGAGACTCCTGAAAATTAAATGATAGGCTTGATTCTCCTAACTGCAGGCCATATCATCTGAGACTTTGTTCATTTTCTGTCTTGTGCTTCATTGCAGTGCCTTGATTTTACCACACCCATTCCAACAGCTATGATGTGTGATACTCAGTAAAGTCCCTGAATGCTGTCCCTTTTCATTATTGATTCTAAGGAAACTATTTTATTTCTTCAGGTCAATGTAGGCATCTGCCCCTAAAGCCTGTACTTCAGTGGCTGTAACAAAGTATGTGAAATTCTAGTATACCTCTTGAGAATTTAATGACAGAGTCAAGTATTTGCATAACAACAGCAACAACAGTAGCAGCTAATAAATATTAAATCCCAACTATGCCGTGGGCATTGTTCTGTGCACTTGAAAGGCATGAACAAATAAAATAGAATTACTCTTGCCTTCAGAGCATTTGAGCTATTTGGATAACATAGATGGATGTTAATAATTCAGTTAGGTCAGGAAAATCAATTGAACAAGCCTCTTTCTAACTGGTAACTGTATTGTAATCCCAGTCACCATCCCAAATCTTTCTCTGTGCCCCAAGCTGACTTGCTGTATACATCCTCTATGCTGACCTTGACTATGCAGTCTGTCTGCCTCAGCCTCTTGAGGGCTGGGATTATTGACATAAATCAACACATCCCACTTGGTAATTCATTCCTAACTAAAGAATTTTTTGTTTTCCTCTGTGTACTAAGAATTTCTAAAAAAAAGAATTTGTATATATTTTAACTTTAAATGTTAGTCTCTACAAATGCTTTTATCTAACACATAGACTTTTCTATGTGCTGTGCATATCAGCTGTGACTGAGACCACTAGGCAAAGAAACTGCCACCAGGTGTGAAGAAGGTACACCTCCACATTTCTAGACAAAGAACGACCTACATTCTGGCTCCTGGCCTTGCCCCACCTCCCACTGCTATTTTCCCAGTTGTGACAAACCTGTTCCCCAACTCTTTAATAACAGGGTAGGAGGGTCAAGTATTTGCATAACAACAGCAGTAATAATAGCTAACATTTGTTGACAGTACAATACATGCCTAGTTGGGTTCCAAGCATTTTATGTGCATTAATTGTTTCAAGCATTACACTAGTCCTTAAGGTGTTTATCAATAGGATAGTTCATAAGTGTTGATACCTTTGTAAACACCAACAGTTTACAGTAATGACTATGGGTAATCTAACTAGAGACCCTGAATTACCCGTGTTCTGAGACCAGAAGGCTATGGGTAGTAGCGATTATTTATAGTTGATATTGTATTGCGAGGTGCTTTGCTTCACAAAAATTATTCCTAATCCTTCAAGAGATATTTTGTTATTTTCAATTTTCAGATAAGAAAACCAGTTCAGAAAAATGACATGATCTACCTGAAATCACACAGCTAGTGGTGGAGCTGAGGTAACAGAGACAGCATTGATGGGGAGAACTCAGACACACTTTCCTCCAGTGATGCTGCCCAGGGTGAGAACACACTCTCCAGGTGTCTTTCTCTCTCCCCCAGATATCAGGCCACACCCCCAGTCACTCTTTCTCTGGAACAGAGAATTGATAGACAGCATGCTGTGTTGTGACTTCGAAGTCCCCTTCTTAGCAACTACAAGGCAAGTGGATGGGTCCAGTCTAGTGCTAGCCTCCCTCCCCCATAAGCTGTTAGGCCAGGCCATGCTGGTGTGAACCTTGCCGACCAGCCATGAAAACAATAGTCAGAACCTCCTCCCTTTGTTCTTCAGATCTGCAGGAAAGTGGCTCTCTCTCCTCTTAAGGTCCCCCTCGGGTCTGTCTGTGGCCATCAATGTCATAACTCTTTTATATTTCCGAACTATAGGGTGTGCCTTTCCCTTCAGGACCTCTGTCATTCTACAATGGTAGTCTCTCCTAATGCAGGTCCCTTCTGGACGTGAAGGCCAACCCTCCTCCTTCGGAACCCCCCTCTCCTAATGAAGCTCTTCTGCAGGGTATTCTTGTGCCAGCTCCTTTCCACAAACCTTCCTTTGAAGTCATATTCCCAGGAAGGTTTATTTCAGAAGCTCCATATAGTCCAGACAGTCAACAGAGAAAGCAGTAATGAGCAATACACTAGTAGTTTGTGCTGGATCTTGTGGCAGAGGCTGTGCTTGAGATGAGAGAGGGCTGCTTGGTCATGTAAAGCTATGCTGAGTCACCCCTCATGGGACCTTGACCTGGCTGCTCCCATTGTTTACCTCTGCTGCTTTGTTTGGTGAAAGAATGTCAGTGTTTGCTGTTGCAAACCAGCTCCAGCAGACCTTTACAGAAAAGGCATTCTGTTTGACTAGTCAAGTGGAACCACTTTCATTTCCCATATTCTCTGAAGTTTAAACATCTGTCTCCCTGTCTCTCATTTTAAATACAAAGCATTGGATATTTGAGATGTTTAAGATTTGTTTGAATTTGTGTGGTATTTTAGGTTTATCTTATTAGAATTTTGGAGGTTATGATAGTACCAATGGTTACTAGAAGCCCAGGTTCATCCCATTTATCCACAGACTGTTGGAATATTCACCTCTGCTGAAATTGAACAATATCTAACTTTGGTTATAGATCAGGTTTGGGGGGAGGGGCATTATTCCATTTTACCACAATATGAGTAAGAAGATACAAGTCTAGAACATTTTTAAAAATAAATGAGTGTTTTGCTGGCATGTATGTCTGTGCACCATGTGCAAGCAGTGCCCACTGAGACCAAAAGAGAGCATCAGATCCCTGGGACTGGAGTTACAGACAGTTGTGAGCCACCATATGGGTGTTGGGAGTCAAATGGGTCCACTGAAAGATCATCAGTGATCCTAATTGCTGAACCATCTCTCCAAGGCCTTGGTTTTGTTTGTTTTTACCTTTGTGTATATGTATGCATGTTTGAATAAATATAGACAGTGCTTATTTGTGTGCATGCATGTGGAGGTCTGAGGTTGATGTCAAGAGTCCTCCTTTGTCTCCCTCTACCTTGTTCACTGAGGTAGGGTCTATCAGATGAAATCTGAACTCACCTGTATAGCTCATCTCTGTAGCCAGCTTGTTCTGGAGATCCTTTGTTTCTGCCTCTGACCACTAAAGTTACAGGCACTTTGCTTTATCTGCTGAGCCATCATCCTAGCATGGGTGATTCTATTTTTCTAAGTCCCACAGTGTGACTTCTTCCTTGAGGCACTGGAAGATTTGGTATTATTTATAAGCCTTAAGTTCCATATGACTTCTGACAGCTCTGAACTATAATGTGCAGATAACAATACCATTTGATTTAAAACTAGACTAATGAAAGGCAATGTTTCTGTGAATTGGGAATGGAGGATTGAGTTAAAAGGAGGCATGTCCTCAGAGCAAGGAATGTACTGTATGTTCCCTGACTGTGTATAGCTGGGTCCATGAAGTCTGCTAAAGTCTCAACCATTTACTGTGATTATTAACTCACACACTCAAGACTTTGGGCCTGTTCTTCCTAAAGCCTGCCCAGAGACATACTTGATGGTTTAAGTTGATATTCTCACTTATTTGGGACCTTGAGGCAAGAAGATTGCAAATTCAGTGTCTTTGTGGGCTGCAGGATGAGTTCAAGGCTAACAGAGGCAGCCCCACCTTACCCTCAATGCTTTGTGTAGTCCAGGATGTCCTGGAACTCACTCTCTAGACTGGGCTGGCCTAGAACTCACAGAGATTTAAAGGCATGTGCTACCACTGCCTAGTGTGAGTGTTCTCTCTCTCTCTCTCTCTCTCTCTCTCTCTAATGAAATAGGATCTCTCATTGATTTGAAACTTGACGAATAGTTTAGGCTTGCTGGTCAGAAAGCCCAGGGATTATCTTGTCATTGTGTCCCAAGCACTGGAATTAGCAGCACACACCACCAAGTACAGCATTTTTTTAAATCAGTGCTGGGAAGCAAACTCAATCCCTAAAAAAAATTTTAAATCGCTAAAAAGATATCTTTAATAATGTATTTCATCATGACATTACCATGATGTGTATTACATCTCTTCACCCATATTTGTAGCCCACTCCCCTGTTTATCTTACATTTTGCCACTCCTACTGATCCCTTTCCTATCTTCTTTCTGTTTTTATGTCATACATAGGTATGGATACATTTTATATACACACACACACACACACACACACACACACACACACACTGAAGCCCAGGAGATCCTGAAGTCTGGACCTTCCTCCCAACATCTGTGAGAAAGGATGAGGCCCTCAGTGAAGTAAATGAATGACCAATCAACCAGGCATTTGCCCTTTGACTTCCACCCATGGGGCTCCTGCTGCTGTCAGTAGAGGAACAACCTCCTTGTTCAACAAGGGCACCACAGTGGGTGGTAACTGCCAGTTCAACGAGTGAATCTGACAACAACAACAGAGGAGCTCTTGGAAGTCCATTTAACAAGCTTATACAGAAAATGCTCTCTATAACAGAGAAGTGACCCCCTAAACAAAACATCAGAAAGAGGCAAATGTTCTGATGCCAGGGACCTGGCTCTTGACCATGGAGAGAGACAAAACAGAATGACCAGTGTCTGTGTCTTTGTTTTATCCAGCCATTTTGTTCTGCCCTTTGACACTTTGGTATCTATTTAGTATTTTCAACAACTGGGTCTTGAAGAGGCCTACAGAGAAAAAGACTGGTTCATGATTGCTTTGAAGTTGCTAAGTATCCCTTTCTCAGTCTTTTCACCTATGCCATTACTAGGTGGAGTTGCCTTTCTTTTACTTTTAAATCCTATCTTCTTTTTATCCTTTTTTTTCCCCCTTTTGCTGGGGCTTTGCTTTGGTGTTGCTTCCAACTAACTTCTGGTTCAGTCAGTCCTGCTTCTACATCTCAAGTACCTAAGACTATAAGGCTTATCACTGTATCCAGGTCTTTCTCTTGATTTCATATATGCTAATCAACCTCTGTCTCTTTGTCTCTGTCTGTCTCTGGGTCTCTCCCTCCCTCTATGGTATATGTGTGTGACCAGGCTCTCACTCTGTGTACAAGTACAGAGGCCAGAGGACACTTGCATGTCCTACTTTATTTCTCTCTCTTCATTCTCTTGAGAACAGGTTCTCTCACTGAATCCAGAGCTTAATATTTCATATAGAGTGGCTGTCCATCAAGACCCAGAGATCCTCTTGTCTCAGCTCCACCCTCTCCCCACCAGCATTGGGCACACAGGTATGCATGGCCACATCTTGCTTTTTATATCAGTCCTAAAGATCTGAACTCAGGTCCTCATGCTTGTATAGTAGGAGTTATTGCCCACTGAGCCATCTTCCCAGCCCCTCATCTTCTGAATCATTAACCCTTTTGAAAAAATAACCAAAGCAGCTAATTATGTCTGACAAGAGAACAAACTCCTTCACATCTTTCCAACCTCTTGGGAGACTTGTGGATAACAAACATAAATAAAATCACTTCTTCTGAATATACACAGCTCTTAAGCTTTATGTGGCAGCTTGGCTAATGATTTATGTCTCTGGTCATCTGTACACTATTTGTGGCAACCTGGCTGTTGTGTGGCTTACTCCCTCTGAATTTCAATTTTCTCGTAGATTGCTCCTCACTTTAGACTTGTGTTCCTGTTGCTGATATTATAATAATAATAAACTCTGTGAAGCACTCACATAGTTTCTTGGTGCAAAAAAATTATTTCACAAGCATCAAATCACAGCATCAGAGATCAGTTCTGAACTCTCATTTTCCTTCCTCATTTTATTATTTTCAAACCTATACCAAATGTCATTTATTCTTTTCCCAAAGCAGGAGCTTTTAGATTGTTCTTACTGTGCTGTGAAGGCCCTCTGTGCAATGGTTTAGGACACATTTCAGCGGTAGGCTGTATTAACAGAGCCTTGAAGCAGCTTTTCTGCCTTCCAGTAAGCATTGTGAAGTACTTAACTCCTCATTACAGGAAGCAATTCCATCTTTCTCCACTTGTATTTTATCCAGATTTCTTCAATGCAAGTACTTAAAATCCCATAATCTACATTCTGTTCATGGTCTGGCACCATGTTTTATAGTCTACTTACTCCAGTAGCAAGAACAAGTTCTAGACCTAGGCTTTATTTAAAGAAGCATGCCCAGACTGCTGCTTCCTTTGAGTATCATGACACAGACTCTGCTTCTCACCTTTTGGTTTAACCAACTCAGTCTTAGCATCAGCTTCCAAGTTGTAAACATCCTCAAAAGGATTCAGACCAGGTAGAAGCCAACATGAGCCCCTGGGTCTCACCCTCACCCCTAATGTCAAGATAGTCCTTGTGCCTTCATGTGGTGGTACACACCTTTAATCACTGCTGTTGGTAGGCAGATGGATCTTACTAAGTTTAAGGCCAATTTGTCTACATAAAAAGTTAGCAAGTTCCAGGACAGCCAGGGCTGCACAGTTAGCCTCTCTCTCTCTCTCTCTCTCTCTCTCTCTCTCTCTCTCTCTCTCTCTCTCTCTCTCTCTCTCTGTGTGTGTGTGTGTGTGTGTATGTATTTTCTCTACTTGTTTAAGTACCATGTTAAAAACTTAAAAGAAGGTGGGGGGAGGGCCGCCTGAAGCTCATGCCAGCCTCAAAACAACTCCATACTACGTAACTGAGGATGGCATTGCACTTCTTACCCTTTCACCTCTAGAGGACTGAGATTACAGGTGTGAGCCTTCACACACAGTGTATCTGCATCTGGGAAGTGATCTCTCAGGGACTCTTCTGTGCTAAGCAAGCCTTACACAAACTATGTAGTTCTAGCTATATCTCCAGCTCCCAATATTTATCTTTTTAAGGAAAAAACTATTTAACAATAAATTCTATACACATGTTGCCTGAGAAAAATGGAAGGATTAAACACAAAGGGAAAATGAGCAAAAGACAATATTTGAGGGGAGAGTCTTCTTTATAATGAGAGCTGTTAGGTACCAAATGGTTTTTATGAAGTTCTTAGAAGTTGAGTAATTACTGGGATTGGCTGGTAGCCCACCTCTCCCTGATTGACCCTGCATTAGGGCAGATTGCAGTGTTCTTGTTCCCATTGGGGGTGGCTATTAATTTCCACCAACAAATAAAGCAAGAGGAAAGAGTTTCTCTTGACAGTGCAGAGTGCCCTCTGAGTAATCCGTGCACCTAGTAAATGGAGGGAGGGAGGAGACAAACCATGACAGTAATTCCTGGGAAACTCCTGCTGGGTGTGCCGGTAACTAGCCACTCTTTCTAGGTTTGGTAACTGCTAAGACTATGGAAATCTACCTCTTCCCTACATTTTTAAATGCTTGATGTTCTGCTAGATTAGGCAATTCCAAGCTGGAGTATTGCTGAAAACATCAAAACTGTCACCATGGGAATGCACCCCACATATTTGCAGTTTTCACATTCAATTTTGAAAACATCATATAGGGTCAGAAGACCTTTCTTCAGATTCAGAAAGACCTTTATTCAGAAAGTATGCACATATATGTCTTAACACTAACCAGCTGCCCCACTTGTCATCAATATTTCCAAGTTCTACTTTGTTCAGAGCACAAAGGTCCTTTCACCCATGATCTATAGAAAAACCAGAAATATTAAGCACATAGGACTGTCCTCTCAAAGGAATGGACATATAACCCATTTTTCCATCCAGAGAGCTGGGAATTGGAGGTGATTAACAGCCTGGTGATCTGTGTTACCCGTTGGGCCAAACCATAGCAAGGTCCTACAACCAGGACTAGAGGTGGCTAATAACCTAAATGAATCTGTATAGATAGGGGCTCCCCTAAGCTCCCACAGCCAGGACCAAAGGCAGGTAATGGCCCAGTTGGCCTCTGCACTATCTGTATGATCAAAACCAGGCCAGATCCTTCCCTGGACTGCTGTGGAATAATCCTTCTGTACACTGTAAATATGAATTACTTTTATTGATTAATAGAAAACTGAGTAGCCAGGCAGGAAGTATAGGTAGGACAGCCAGACTCAGAGGATTCTGGGAAGAGCAAGGGTGGAGGCAGGAGATATGACAGCTGCCAAACATGCAGGACATATAAAACAATGAGGTAACAAGCCATGAGCCATGTGGCAAATATAGATAAGAAATATAGGTTAATTTAAATGTAAGAGTTAAGTAGTAACAGGATCTAAGCTATAGACTGAATATTTATAATTTATATTAAGCTTCTCGGTGATTATTGGAGAGGAGAGGCTGCAGGACAGGAAAACTCCACCTACACTGGGACCTTAAGCTAATTCAGTAATTTAGTGGCCTATCTCCAGAACCCCTCCTTTTTTTTTAAGAAATGACTTACACAGTAAGTTGAATTTCAATGTAATTATGCGTTCTTGTGTACCAGATATTGTGTTACACCACGATTTTTTTTTCCAAATTATACTGGTTTTAAATATACTGGCAATAAACCATCTTGTATCAGACTCCTTAGAGTTTGATGCAGGTTGACAAAGTCAATTTGAAATGGGTTTTTATTCTCACCTTTTTGTGATTCATTTTCTGTCTTGCCTATAACTTCAGGGACCCCTCTCACTATATGGTATCTTAAATTCTGTCAGGGCTTCTACTGGTCACCTAGGACTCCAGCTGACAGAGTTCTGAGAATCACTAGACTGTTCTAGAACATCCTGTCTGTGAATGTCAGTGTGTCATCTTGCATGGAGACCCAATTATTAAAGTATCCTTCACCTGAGAAACTTTTGTGTCTGACAAGGACACGAAATTAATTCAATTGTTGATGCTGAGAAATCCAGGCTCTGAAACCAGCAGCTTTCTCAGAGCAGTAGATTACCAGTGTTTGAGTAGACTCTCACAGGCTTCTAGGCTGTCTGTCCCTGCAGCCTAGCACTCCATACCGCATCAGGATGCTTCTCTTCCCATCCTGCCACTCACAGGGCACTTATCTTCCTCTGAGTGGGGCTTATTAGAAGAAGCACAAATAATACCTCTGATGTTGGTGCACCAGGGTACTGAAGAGGAGAAGGACCTTGCTGGTTTCTTATCAGAGTGACTCCAATAAGTGGTAAGGAATTCTGCTACAATAGGCACAAATTCCTTTCTATGTAGTGAAGTGGGTGGGGACCTTAGGCAAGCCAGAAACTCCTACCTCTGACAGAGTGTTCCTGGCCTTTCCTGCCTGTGGATTTACCAGCCTAGCCAGTCAATGAATAGTTTCTGAGAATTCAGAGTTCCTAGTCCAGCTAAGACAACTGAGTGTTTAGAAAGTTCCTACCATGTACTCATACTAACATTTTTTACATTAAAATATTCCTTGTAAGATTATATTTGGACATCAGAATGAAGGCCTCCTACCAGAAACTCTGCCCTTTCCCATTTCTGAATCCTACATACTAAAACTGAGATATGGTATATCTGCTGATACCTAAATATCTGATATGTTAATAACCATGTAATAAAAATAATATGTACCTATAGTAGATTTTCATATCTATTCTATCTACATATACATACAAGTTTTGCATATGTGTATTTTTGTGTATATTCTACATAAAAATTATGTGTAGGATTTTTTTCTCTCTCTAATAATGTTCCAGTGTGATAAACAGACACACACATATGTGTATATATGTGTTTATGAGATCTTTTAAAATTCTTAGTGTGACCTGAGTTTCATTTTTATGGCACAGTGCTGTTCTAAGACACTCATTATTTCTGACCAGGATTAACCTTCCCCTAATCTGATTCCCACTCTCTCTCCCCACCCAGAATTCACTTATAACAAACATGCTTGCCTCATTGCCTCTTTCCTACCTTTTCATAGTTCATATCACCAGAGAGTTAGTCTTATCACACAACACAGCCATGATATGGCCTCTGTTGCTCTTTCTCCCTGACTTCTACTGGGTGCATCCCGCCCTTTACAGTTAGCACCTACCCTTCCCACACCCTGCTTAGAATTTGCAAAGGAACTTCCCCATTTACCAATAAGAAGTCTGATTCATCTTTCAACACTTCCTCCTCTCTTCCCAAACAAGGAAGAGTACTTTTCTCTTTACTCTGCTCCTCCTCCTCTAGTGCTAGAATATATATATATATATATATATTTCTATATATATAGATATAAATACTCTGCCTTACATTGACCTCTACCTTACATTGATCTCTCTCTCTATATATATATATAAAATACTCTGCCTTACATTGACCCATACAAGGCAACAATTGCTGTGTGCCACCTTCCCTGCTTCAGTTTTATTCCTTGAAGGCAAGGAGATAGCTGAATTATAGTATACCATCTGAATTTTCTAACAGATGGTGCTTAGAGAAAAAGATACAAAGGAATGATACAATGTGAATAAGCTGGGGTAATTTTATTGTTACCTGTTCCTGATGTTTGTTTATATTAACCTTACTCAGCCATTACAAGGTATCAGTTCACATCTGATAGCTAATGGAAGGAAGTCTATCTTTAAGGCCAGCCTTAGGCCATCACTTCCCACCACCTCATCCCCATAAGCCTCAGAGACTATGCTTCTAGCTATATCAATTAAGTACCTGCCAGGAAGAATATGTTTTATCAAAGGATATCATAGAACCCAGGAACTTTAAGAATAGAAAAGGTATAGGCTGCCATCAAGTACCATCACAGTAGAAGGGGAGGGGATGGAGACATTAAAGACAAAGATGAAAACATGATGTGAAATGTCTTTCTGTATGTTGTGAAATGCCATTGAATAATAAAGGAACTATTTTGGTCTATGGCAAGCCAGTTTATAGGCAGGCAAAAAATCCAAGCATAGATATAAGGGAAGGAGGGTGGAGTCACACAAAGACACTGTGAACTGCTGCGAGACAGCAAGACGTAAAGGAACTCAGGTAAGCCACTAGCCACATGGGAAGGCATAGATTAATATAAATGGGTTAAGATACAAGAGCTAGCTAACAATAAACCTGAGCCATAGGCCAAAAAGCATATAATTAATATAACACTGTGTGATTATTTGGGACCAAACAGCTAAGTTTATTTGAGACTGCTGACCCGAATTATGGAGCTAGAGTTGGCCAGAAACTTTTTACTACAAATGGTGCCTAAAGTGGGGCATGAACCCACAACCCTGAGATTAGGAGTCTCATGCTCTACCAGTTGAGCTAGATTCCTAAATTACTCACCTTCTGTCTTAGACTACCTTCCTACCTTGGGCTGGTTGGCTTCTTCAGAGTGAGTGTTTCTACTCTGGAGTAGGAATTATTCCAGAAGATTCTAAGCTCACAGAGATTGTTCTTTGCTTCCTCTTCCTTTCATTCAGCTTAATGACCAGGAACCCTGGTGGAGCCCATAAGATTGGGTTTGGACTCCACTATCACCACTAACAGCTGTACAGAACTTTGAAGATGGGAGAAAGGTTCTTAAGCCAAGGAGTGCAGAAGCATCTAGCAGCTGGGAAGATTACACAATGAAAATTTTCTCTATTGCCATCAAAACCAACCATCCATGTAGACACTTATATTTTTAGCCTAATGAGACCTGCTTCTTCTTGGACTTCTTTGTGGTCTTTTAAGTCACTACTTTTGTGATAGCTTTACAGCACTAACAGGAAATTTATCTACGCCTCATAGGGATGTTGAATTAGTTGAGATCATATGTCAAACTGCTTGGAATGGTGCCTGCTAAATAGTGTAAATGTATTTACATGCACACCCAGAACTATTGACATGAGGACTAAATAATTCTTTGGGAAGTTGTCCTGAGCATTCCTTTTTGTTTTATTTTATTTTTAATTACACTTTAAATTTAAGTTTGGGGAGTGTAGGAAATGTATATACCATGATTCTTGAGTGGAAGTCTGAAGACAGCTTGAGGGAGTTGGTTTTCTCCTGGCACTATGTGGGTCATCTAGCTTGGCAGCAGGTGCCTTTACTGATTAAGCCGTTGCTCCAACCCCTGCTCCATGTGTTCCAAGATGCCCAGCAGTATCTGTCCTGTATTCATAGGAGATGTCAGTAGATATGTTTTCCTTCTTCACTCTCCTCTTGCAAGTTCTGAATAATAGAAAAATTAATTGTTAATCTTAAAATAAAAATGATCCTACTTGAGTTAAGTATTGATGTGATGTTTCAGACCTCTGTGAAACCAATGCATCTGCGTACTAATTATATAATATATATGTGAACCCATACACACAGACAAGACTCACATGTAAGATAAGTAGGTATGCAAGTTTGTTAGCCATTCAATAATTTTCCTAACACAGCTAACCATTGTATTATAGATTAGTTTAGCTCTCCAGAGGGTTGAGGGGGATTCCTTGAAGTTCTTGTTGTGCCACAGGTTTACTATCTGTTAGACCAAAGGATGGTGGCAAAATGATTGAAGTATTGAGAAATATGAGGGTGTTTCAAGGACATGTGGGGGTATTTTCATTATATAGGCTTGAAATACTGGAAGAAATTGCTGTCATAAATACTGTCTCAGTGGTTAAAGGTACTCATTGCAAGCCTGGCAGCCTAAATTTGACGCCTGAGATCACATGGTGGAAAAAGAGAGTCAACTTTTGCAAATTATCCTCTGCCTTTTCTGCATATGCCATGGCAAGCCTGTGCATGCATTCATGTACACAGACACAAGCACCAAATTAAATATCTAAGTGTAACAATAAAAATTAAAAAGCTAACTAAATAATATTTATTAAACAATGAATAAAATAGAGGAGCATTTCCTCTACAGCATGTAGACTCAGGTCAATAGAAAGACAATTAGACACTCGAGAAAAGAACTGAGCAGTTGGAGGTTCCTGATTTCAGAGTGCCTTACCAAGGAACATTGCATATATTTTCTGATTCCACAATGAGATTTTTCTCTATATATCCATAGTACATATCTATCAGTAGGAAAGAAAACTTCTGAATACCCTCATTTCTAAATAAGGAAATAAATCTATATCATTGCAGTTATAAACATCTAATTTTTAAAAATTTATTTATTTATTATGTATATAATATACAGAAGAAGTTACCAGATGTCATCACAGATGGTTGTGAGGCACCATGTGGTTGCTGGAAATTGAACTCACTACCTCTGGAAGAATAGTCAATTCTTAACCACTGAGCCATCTCTGCAGCTCCCATAAACATCTAATTTTTAAGATATTGATCTCTACTATTATAAAAAATTCTGTTTTAGGAAATTTGAATAATTTTCTTTTGGTTCAAGAGAAAGAAGTGTAAATGAATGGATGAGGGTTTGGGTTTGTAACCAAGAGTCCTTACAGATGTTACTGATACTAAGATGTTACTTGGTGTTTACTACACTTGTATCTATGAGGACCTAGGGTACTGCTTAAGAAAACTGCTGATAGCCAGTAGACATGTCAGAAAAATAGCAGATAATAATCAAGATTTGAGATATCAGTCCAACAAAAGGAAAAAATCTCTGATGGCTTAATCTCATTTTAGGAAAGGCCACAAAACTACAGACTCTGAAATATCTTTTGCTTCTGCTTTACCTTTGGTATCTGATATGAAGCATATGTATGTGGAGAGTCCCTCGCTACCTTTATGGTAGTATGTTTATCTCATGATACATCCCATCTACTGGGCATTTTTACCTGTGGACTGTCTAGAAGATAACCCTTCCTTAAGGTGTATAATTTTGATGATTAAAGAAGAATACAAGGATTTGCTAAATAGTCAAGGTCCAAGCTTCAAAAGAGCTTTAGATTAGACCAGATGCCTCGCTGTTTTTTTAGATAAACATTTCCAATTTTTTAGTTCACAAGGACACACAGCTGTACTGTCTGGCTAGAACAGCCCAAAAGGACACACAGCTGCACTGTCTGGCTAGGTTGTAAATTCAAAAATAGCCCAATTATTGATAGCTGGCAAACGATTAATTCCTTGCACAAATTTTTAACCTCAATTTGTGAAAATAATTCTGCATAGTCAAGTCTACAGAAAATAATTTGACTCTGTAGCCCCTAATGAGGGCTTCAGGCATTCTTGGATAATCAGAAGTAACACATAGAGCAAAAAATACACTTTAAGTTTTAGGTGTTTTAGAAAGTGTCCAGCTGGAGCTGGTATTACAAAATATACAGTAACTTAGCCTGAAAGGGAGATTCTGTATCTCCTTTAGCTCTCTTTGTCTGGAAATTCAGCACTCACCAAGCAGCTGGGAATAAGATTACCTTTCAAGATAAATAATATAATTGACTCTTTCTTTATAATTACAGTTTATAGCTTGTTGATTAAAGAGTTGATTGAGAAAAAAATTCTCCTCATTTGCTCAGATATAGTTAGATATAGCTAGATATATACTTAGATATATTGCATTAGAGTTGTCAGGAGGTCTCTGTTTTTAGTCATGTCTTTATCTAGAAATACAACTTTTTTGACTGTTATATTGCCTAAAAGATTTTGTTGGGGTATATATAGTAGTGTGAAAGAGAAAACAAAGGAGAATAAAGAATGAAACCATCAAAAGAGCAACTGTATTTTTCTCTAGCCTCCCCCAGATAGATAAATTGTAGTTTATGCCAACTTTGTGGATTTCTCTCAAACCCTGTGCACTGTGGGGCTGGCTCCCTGGGCTGCAATAGATATTGAGTAGACCTTTCTTGGTCTCTGACTCACATTTCATATCAAAGGCTCTCTGGATAGCTGAAAGCATACTATGTGTATATTTATTTGTATTTACCACACACTTCCACCATTTCTGTTTGAACTCTATATTGATGGTACTTTGTATGAGTGTAGAACTCACTGGGGAGCAGAGAGGGGCAGCTAAGTCCCCTTCCTACCCTGCTTGCTACAGATCATCTCACTATCTTGGACTCCAGCTGTCATGCTGAGAGGACTATGTAGCTAAGTTACACTAAAAGCAAATAGGCTACACTAATGGATTCCAAGGCCCCAGGATCTGCCTGTGTTCATTGTCCTGTAGTATCAAATTGAGAGTATTGTCCTATGATAGAATGTGCAAAGGTTCTTATGCATATGGTAGAATGCAGATGAGGAGCATCTCCAAGGAAAACAAATTCTGTTGTCCTTCTGGTTGTATGGGGGCAAGAGGGCTGGTGCTGCACTAACTATAGAGTCAGTGACAGGATGTATGGTTTCAATTTTTCCTCAATGCCTGAATCAGATTGTCATCTTAGAGATGGGAAATGCATGTCACCATATGAAGCCCTGACACTACTCAGAGAGCTCTCTGGTTGCCACTGGTACAAACTTCTCAGTTTCCCTTGCTCTCTGTTTTCAGGGATTATGAAGTAAGTGAGTCCTTAGAGACAGTAATTATAGGTCACGAGTGTTGAGAGGAACAAAGTAGGAGAAATACCTCCTTTAAAGAAATTTGCCCTTTCCAAGCTCAAATATCCATTTTCCTAAGGAGAAAATTATAACAATGAAAAACAAATATTTATATAGGATTAGGCACTTAACATTAAACTTGCCCAGAGATTCTAAAGAAGTTATGGTCAGTTGAAAAATTATAATATTTTTAAATAGTGTCATTGGGCCTAACCCACTTAAAATGATCAGTGTTCCCTTTTTCTAGTCAGCCTGTGGTTATCAAGAAGATAACAGGAAGTGATGTGCACTATCACCTCCTTTGGCAATAATGAACAAACATGTCTTATGATTACCTCCTTTTGGAACATCACTATCCAAAGTATTCTTGTCTGTCAGTGCTGTTTCTTTCTTATTTTTATACTGGTGTTAGATCTTAACTTGTAATCCAAAGCCAACTCACTGGTCATTGAGTAACACTCACGCTCTGTTTATGGAAGATTGTTTTATAAAAACTCAATGACTGTGTTAGAGCAAGAAGATGAACTACAGGATGCTGGCACCTGCCCTCCCCCAAATTCCAGTAAAGTAAGGAAGGCAGAATAATCCAAAAATGAAGCCTTTCTTCACATGTGTCAGAATGTTTATGATGATGTCTCTGGAGACATCATGGGGTTCATGTGTCAGCTACTTTTGAGTGGTTGTGACCAAGACACCTGAGAAAACAACTTTAGGGGAAAAGGCTTGGTTTAATACATGGTAACAAAGATTTCAGTCCATAGTCCTTGGCTCCACTGAGTTCTAGGCTTGTGGTGAAACAATGTCATGGTGATGGAAGAATGTGAAAGAGGCTGGTTATCTCATGGCAGACTGGAAGCAGATAGTAAGGAAGTGGGGATGGAACCCAGGTATAACCACCAATGACACATTTCAGTGTTCATCCAGCTAGACCCCACCTTCTTAGGTTTCCAACACCTCCCAAATAGAAACAAAAGTTGAACAAATGAGCCTGTGGAGAACATTTTATATGCAAGTAACTTGTGTGGAAATTAGGTGTGGAGGGTTGGTTACCTTGCAGCCCTCTTATCCTTACTGTGCTTTCTAGCTTTGCATGCAGAAGAAAGGAACCCTTAAGTATGTTGCCCATACTTTCTAAACACTGTAGATTTGGTTCTTGTCTCATCTGTTCCTAAGGCTCTTTTTCAGCCTATTCTAACTTTTTTTTTCTTTCTTTCCTTTTATTTTAATTTTTCCAGGCAAGGTTTCTTTGTCCTAGAACTCGAAATAGATCAGACTGGCCTTGAACCCATAGAGATCACAGTGCCTCTGCCTCTTGAGTACGGGGATTAAAGGCACTACCATGCACTACCCTGTCCAGTTGATTTATTTTATTCTTAGTTGTATATATATGTGTGTGGTTGTGTGTTGAAAATGTACATGGCATACCATAGGGTCAAAGAGGGCATCAGATGCCCTAGAGCTGGAATTTCAGCCAGTTATAACCACCCAATGTGGTTGCTGGGAAATGAACTCCAATTGTCTGCAAAAGCAGTATGTGTTTCTACTTGACAAGCTGTCTTTCCAGCCATCTATTCTTAAAATGATAGAAATTTAGGATATTCACCAAGAATCCTGCTAACTTCAGCCCCATGTTGCCCTTGTTCATACAGCACTATAAGTA
Source organism: Sigmodon hispidus (assembly GCA_004025045.1). Lineage (NCBI taxonomy): Eukaryota > Metazoa > Chordata > Mammalia > Rodentia > Cricetidae > Sigmodon > Sigmodon hispidus. The sequence continues at coordinate 99,917 of PVIH01000724.1, read as the reverse complement.
ATTACAGGGTTAATGGCAAGACTGAATTCAGTCTCAGGAGATAGATTCAATTACTCTCCTTAAAAATGTGACTTACATATAACCATTAACTAAGTAGCTATCCAATGTCACTTTAACATTGACTCCTGTTTCAACAGGGTAAACATGATACAAATACTTCGCAGTCTTTTTTTTATTTTTTTTTTTTAAAAAAACTTTATTTATTTATTTGCCTTGGTGTTCTGCCTGGAACTGGAACTACAGACAGTTGTCAGCTGCCATGTGGGTGCTGGGAATTGAACCCGGGTCCTCCCGGAAGAGCAGACGGCGCACCCAACCGCTGAGCCATTCCTCCAGCCCCACTTCGCAGTCTTTTACTTTTGTACTCAAAAGCATCAGCTCTGGGCACATTTGGCATTGTTTTATTCATGGACCAGTTGGCTTGTTCTTCACTGCAGAGGTCTATCAGGCAGGAAGAAGGATGGTAATAATGATGGTAGCTGCCACTATTGTTGCTGTTATCACTTCCTAGAAGAACCATGTACTGTTTCTCTGTATTTTAATTTTGCTCCCCTCCCAAAACAAGAAACTAAATCACCACTCCTGGAACTCTCCAGTTTCCAGCATTTTTAGGACACTAAAAGACTTGGTTGTGAAACTGGACAAGAACAGTGATTTTTTAAATGTGATCCATGGTTGCGTGTCCCATATCACTTTCACAACTAATAAACTTCTTTATTAAATAAGAATTATGGACCTGGTTGGATAAATCAGAAGTTGAGAGCTTATGGCAAGCACAAATGTAAAAAGTTGGGTGCGGTCCCATATATGCCTGTAACCCAAGCACTGAGAGGGAAAGAGACAGAAGGATTGCTGGGGTTCACCAGCTGCCAGTCTCACTGAAAATCATGAGCTCCAGGTTCAGAAAGAGACCCTACCTCAGAGGAACAAGGTGAAGAGTGACAGAGGACATAACTTGATGCCTCCTCTGACCTCGTTACCCATGCATGTATACATGTATGCACGCACACAAACACACTCTGTCTTGTCTTCATTTTTACTACTTCATTTGAACAGTGAGGATAAGGAATAAATCAGTGTTTCTAAATTTAACTTGCTTAATTTAAATTTAGTTTAATTTAATTAAAATTAACCTGCCTGTAGTGGGATCCAAGTGCATCTCCTTGAACTAGGGGCATAGCATCTTGGACAGGTAGGTATGAGATTCACCTATGATATTCAAAGATGTAGCCTTGAGACGTGGCCAGGAACAACTTAAATATCAGGGTTCGCATCCCCAGCGCTCTTGACTTTCCCACTGCTTGGAAGGAAGACCCATTCCATATAGACAAGTAGATCATTCTAACATTTCTGCCATTAATAGTTGTAAGTTGCTATTAAACCCCTTTAATAAATATTAACCTATCAATCCATTGCTCGCAATTAATACTTGGCTACACCTGCCAACTCTGCTTGGCAGATGACTGTCTATTGGCTGTGCTCAGCAACATCATACTTCATGGTCTCAAGGACTTCCTATACCTGACTCACAATGACTTCTAGGACCACTTTATTAAATGTCTGCCTTGCTTTCATGGCATGGAAGATTCTGTATCCCCATCAAGTGCCTGTATGAAGCTACTCAAGCTGTCATAACAAAGTAACCATGGACTTGGCATAATAAAAATTAATTTCCCCAAAAATCTGAGTCTGAAAATAAAAGATCAAGTGTAGTTTGCTTTGGTTTCTTGTGATTCTGCTTCTCTGCTCCTACATACTTCCACATGGTTTGCCTCTGTGTGTGTGAGCATCTGAATCATTGTTAGTGTCCTTATTTCCCGTTCTTAATGGATAAAACCTATCTATAGCCATATAACTCTTTTGCCCCATTTTGAAAAAACTCTCAAAGACTTAACAGTTTGTGATGGATAATCTTGCTTATCAACTTTGTACACCCAGGAAGAAGAAACTCATGAGGGATTGCCTCCATCAGAGTGAGCTATTGGCATGTCTATGAGGGCATCTTTTAAAAATGCTAATATATGTAGAAGGACCCAGTCCACTGTGAGTGGTACCATTTCTGGGCAAATGGGCATGGACTGTAAGAAAAGCTAGCTGATCAAGTCAGAAGGAGCAAGCCTGTGAGCAATTTCTTCATGATTTCTGTTTCAAGCTTTTGCACTGACTTCCTGACTTGGCTTCCCAGATGATGAGCTGTAACTTGTGAGTTATAATGAACCATTTCCTCCCCAAGTTGCTTTTGGTCATGGTATTTAACATAGCAGCAAAAAAAACCCTTAAATATATTTCTGGTTTTTTTAATCCAAATGGCATGCAGCAGAGGTTCATACTGTTCCTTGGCCAAATGGTTGTTTAGCTCTTCCTTTAGTATTCTCCTCACAACAAAGTTTTTGATTTGGGAAGAATCATGGTGTGTTGGTTAATTTTTCTTACCAGCTTAACTGGATTGAGAGTTATCTTGGAATTAGTAAGGTACACCTCTGAGAATATCTGTGATGGTTGGAATTTGTCCCCTAATATAAGCAATATGACAATCTGGGGCCCTAACAGAGAAAGTGGAAAGAGAGGACAAATCCCATGGACACGGCCATTTTCTCTATACTTTCTGCTGAAACCTCTGAAACTGTGAACGAAATTAATCCTTTTTCTCTTAAGTCATCTATGTGAGATATTTTATCACTGTGATAAAATTTTGGCCAACCTAAGAATAGATGAGGAATTTCCAAATCTTCAAAGCCTGGCTCCATAGCAGTCCATTCTATAAGGTGTCTGCTGCTCCTACATTTTCCAACAATCATCAGGGAAAAACAAAGCCACACCTTCAACCTTTTGCTAAGTGTCCTAGTTCATCATCATATTAGCATTTACCTTCTACAAGACATGAGAATTATAGCTGAGTGTGATATTCATGCCTGAATTGCATCGCTATGGAGGCTGAGGCAGGAAGAGTAATTTGGGTTCTAGGCCAGCTCGAACTGTCTAAAAAAAAAAAATCCAAAATAAACAACAGAAACACTAGATTTATATATAGTTCAGTCAAGTATCTTGCCTCTTTATTTCAACAGTGTGCTGATTATTTCTGTGGCCTCATCAGAATCACCTACAATACCCACATTCCTACCATAAGTTTCTTCAAGACATTAGAGCAGTGGCTATCAACCTGTGCGTCGTGACTTTTTGGAGTAGACAGACTCTTTCACATATCAGTATCTTGCACATCAGACGTTTAGATTACAATTTACAACAGTATCAAAAGTTACAAAGTAGCAACAAAAATGATTTTATGGTTGAAGGTCACCACAACATAAGGACTTGTATTAAAGGGTCGCATTGCAGCACTAGGAAGGTTGAGAACTACTGCTCTAGAGCTTTATTAGCAAGGAACTCAAAAGTTTTCTAGCCTCTATTCATGATCTAGATCTAAAGCCACTTACTTATACCTCAAGGGACTCATTAAACCAGCACCCCACTTTTTGGTTGAATTTATAATTATTCAAGATTCTTTTTAAGAAAACAGATCAAATGAGGTGTGTGTGTGTGTGAGAGAGAAAGAGAGAGAGAGAGAGAGAGAGACAGAGAGACAGAGAGACAGAGAGACAGAGAGACAGAGAGACAGAAGAGAGAGACATAAATTGAATGTTTGTTTATTGATTGAAGGAGATTGGTTCATGAAATTATATATGCTGGACAAGTGTTGAGTGACTATTCCTGAGATGTGAACAAGTGTCTACCAACCCAGATAGGGAACTGACAACAGGCAAAGTAAGGACACCACCGAAGTCCACCTTGGTGGGCCCATTAATTTGCTGGGTTACTTAGAGGAGTATGGGTGAGGGGTTACCTGCAGAAGCAGGAATATCTCGAAGGCAGCTATTTTCCTGAAAGCCCACCTCTGTGTGGCTTCATGATGGCTCAGGAAAACTAGGCTCTGAAGATATCTAAGCTGACACATAAAACACATAATGTTTATTCCTACCACACCTCTCTTTTGTGTCTTTAGTTTTCTTATCATCATTATTACCCTGATTTTTCATTAATCCAAAAGAGAAGTAGAAAGCCAGCCTAGGAGACTGGCAGTACTTGACCCACATAAGGAAATTTGACTACAAAGATAGATAGCAGGACAGTTACCAAGGAAACACATAGTACCCCCTCCTTTCATTTGAATAATTAATAGTCTATTTTACAGAATGATAAATGGTTGCCCCAGTCTCTGCACTCCAGTCTCTTGGCTTTCATTCAACATGGGCACATGGCAGGAGATCCATGGCTCAAAGAGAACTAATTCTAAAGTTCACTTACAGTAGACACCCAACTACCCAACACTGGGGAAAGAAGAAATGGGTTATCTTGGAATGCTTTGTCCAAAGAAGGCAGTCTGAAAGCACTGCACATTTGACAGTCACTATAACTGATGATTTGATTATTAGGCAACAATATCTAGCACGTAACCTGGCCCAACATCCAAGACTGACTAGCACCTATGGAATGAATGAGTGTTTTAAATTACATTTACGTAAAATTGTTTTATGTCAGGCACTGTTTTAATTGCTTCATAAATTACTTTAATTCTGACAACAACCTTATATATAGGTTGGCATTATCAACTCCATTTTACAGATGAGAAAACTGAGGTACAGAGGTGAGGGTAAAAGTTGGCAGACATCATCAGAAACTGAGCTGTATCTAAACAATCTATCCAACTTCAAAGTTCACCCTCCTAAGGACTACAATGAATGAATAGTACTGGAAATAGACAGCCTACAAAATGTCTTGAAAGCCCTTAGTGGCCTCTGTACCACCTGGGTAGCTATCTAGGGGGTGCTAGAACAAAGCTTAGTCTTAGTCTTAGACCAAAGCTTACCTGTCTTAGTTAGAGTTTCTATTAGTGTAAAGAGACACTGTGACCTCAGCAACTCTTTTAAAGGAAAACATTTAATTGTGGGTGACCAGCCTACAGCTTCAGAGGTTTAGTTTATTATCATCATGGGGGACATGGCAGCATTCAGGCAGACATGATGCTGGAGGAGGAGCTGGGAATTCTGCATCTTAATCTAACAGGAAGTGAACTGTCTATCATACTGAACATAGCTTGGACAAAAGAGATTTCAGAGCCTGTCTCCCTAGTGACACACTTCCTCCAGAGCTACACTTACTCCACAGGGGTACTGTGGCTACACCTCCTAATAGTGCCACTCCCTATGAGCTTATGGGGGCCAATTACATTTAGACTGCGACAATATCCTAGAAAACAACCTGAATCTTAATGTGGACTGTTGTTTTGATTAATTTGCTCTCAAATGACTGGTCAACCCAGAGCCAGGTATAACATAGCCTCCTGGCATGAGCAGTCTCATGACTACACAAGCAATTTACCATAGGGTTGCAATGGACAGAGATACAGAATGAACCCAGAACATCAAATATAGCCATGATTACTTATAGATGGAAACCTTGGGTTGTTGTGGAGAAGAGGCCACTGTGGTTGTTACTCAGCATCCCTATAGAAACAGAGATCATATTTTGTAAACTAATGACAGGAAGTCTCAGTTAGTGTCTATAAATAATTCCCAACCAAATAGTGTCTTGAATAAGAACAATGCTCTCTGCTCAAATTCTTATTCTCTGGTGAAATTCCACAAAGAAATAGTTGAAAAACAAATGAAGAACTTTTTTTAAGGCCACACCGTGATTACAGATAATTCTATTCCATACATAGACTCAAGAGACAGGTGAGAAAGACCCACAGGGACTCTCTTAAATGAGCAAAAAGAGCAAAGAACTTCACATTCCCTGATATTATAGGTGATGATAGGAATCTTCCAGAGCCAGAAAAGGAAAGCAGCCACCATGGGAAGGCAACTACTTATTTATTTAGTAGTAAAGCTCTCTCCTCTGGAGCCCTCCAATTTTAAATCCCTAATACCTTGGATTGGAGTTACCCACCTTCTGAACTGGGTCTGGCTTTTGTACTGAGCCAGAGGCAGGACCCAAGGAACTTCCCAGTGGCCCTGAAAACTGGTCCTCTGTAAAGTCACAGCAAGACCAGAAGGGGCCGATCCTAGACCTGGTCTTCTATGCTTCAAGCTCACAGTGTGCTTCCAACTGAAACCACCAGCATCCAGGTGGCTCTGTAAACATCACATTTTAGAAGCAGTATAAACATTCTGTGATCATTTACAATTATCTATTTTGATAGAGACTTTCCACTATTAGAAGAACATTAAAATTTTGCATTTATTACTTTTTGTGTGTGTTTGAGCACGTGTGTGTGTGTGTGTGTGTGTGTGTGTGTGTGTGTGCGCGCGCACACATGTGAAGATTGGAGAACACCTTTTTAAGAGCTGAGTCTTTTCTTTACCATATGGCTTCCAAGAACTGATCTTAGGTCAAGAGTTTTGGTAGCAAGTACCCTTAACCAACAAGCCATCTTCTCAGACCCTAATTTTAACTTTCTTTTTGGAGTATATGTAAGTCTGTGTTTTCTTTGCACATAAATGTATCTTTTAAATCACTTTGGAAACCTTCTTTTATTCTGTTTTTAGTATTTAGAAACCTCTTAGCTACCTCTCCTTCCAGTAACAACAACAACAACAAAAAGAATATAAGAAGAATTTAACCCAGAAAATATGATGATGCCAATTTCTAGTATTAAATGCAGAATTAGGAGTCAAGAGAAGATAATTGATATGAATAGCTGCATTGGCACACTTGAGCACTTTCTCAGTTATCCAGTGAACTCTAGAAAAGGATGTGGGCTCTGGATCTTAGTTTAAGTGGCTCAAAGAAGATGATAGCCACAGTCTGGAGAGAGATTCTGGAACTATGAATACAGCTGAAAACTAGACTGGGGTGTCTAAGAAAGTAAGAAGTCTGGATACTGTGTGGTGTGGGCTGGAGCAATTGGAAGAAAGTGATGCAGACCTCAGGTGGTGAGATTGATGACAAACATATGGAACTCAGCATTGGCTGTGACTTGGAAGCATGAGAGACGTCCCATTGAAGTGTAAGGTCGAATGTGTAAGTTAGATAAAAAAAAAACTGTGGTGTTAACAAACTGTGGGGCCAGGTAAGATAACCACAAAGGTGGAAGAAGAGGTGGAGAGTGGGAGAGGAGGGAAGAGAAGCAGGGAAAGAAAGGAGATGAGGCAGGCACACCCTGGACCTCCGGCTCACTGAGAGCTTGCTGGCCACTGCTGTTTTTATTTTCTAAGTTCTCTGACTCTTAACCAGGGCTGGCATATGGCCTGACCCCTAACATGCTTGGCTGGAGTCCTATGACTGTCTTGATCCATCCTTGCCCTCAGGGTTCTCACTTCTGGCTACTTCCTCTCTGAGTAGACAGGTGTCTGTCTGATGCTAAGCAGTTTCTGCTTTCATCCATGCTGGGCATCTGTACCACATGATGACCCCCTTAGTAACACCCTGGCTTCTCAGATCCTGCTGGTCCTTCTTCCCTGGGCTTGATTATGGTTCCTCTCTCACAAAGATGGTTCTCAGGGCCCAGAAATCATCTAATGCCATTAACATGATGACATAAGCTGTGCACGTTCCAATGTCATCTGTTGTCTCCAAGTGTAATATTTGATTTTGGCTTCAGGTCTAAGAATGAATTCAAATATTGCCATGGCTGGAAGAAGAGAATGGAATTAATATGGCTGAGTATCTCATAAGCACCAGTTCTTGGCTAATGATTTTTCTGATCTTATATAGTAGATTTATTAGTTACTTTTCTTGTTGCTGTAACAAAATAGCTTTAAAAACCCCAACTCGATGAAGTAAGGGTTTGTGTTGAGGGCTCAGTCTGTTGTGGTAGGGAAAATAGGATGTAGGAGCATGAGGCAGGTAGTCACATTGTAAATGCAGTCATGAATCTGCTAAAAATGAAAACTGATGCTTGGTTCACTTTTTTCCTTTTAGTCAGTCCAACCCTCCAGCATATGGAACAGCACTGTCATATTTAGGCTGGGTTCTCCCACCTAAAGTACCCAAGTCTAGAAACTCCTCACAGATACACCCAGGGATCATCTCTTCATTGACTCTCAGTCCTGTCTAATTGGTAATGTCAACCATCATAGGAGATGAGAAAAACTTGGATTCTTCAAGGCTGAGGAACTTTTACAGACCCCTTGATAAGTGGCTGAAGCTACAGTAAAATCCAGGTCTAACAAACTCATGAGTCCATATTCATATTGATATGCAATACTGATTTTACAGTATTTACTCATGAAATCCTTAATTCTACCAGATGCTGTGTAAGGACAGAAAAGTACTTTAAATATCAGGGTAAGTGAGATTGTAGATAAACTGTCTTAATTGGGGTTTCTATTACCATGAAGAGATACCATTGTCACAGCAACTCTTTTAAAGGAAATCATTTCATTGAGGTGTCAGCTTACATGTCAGAGGATAGTCCATTTTCATCATGGGGGAAGCATGGCATCTGGGAATATGGTGGCATACAGGTAGACATGGTGCTGGACGATTCTACATCTCCAGGTGTGGCTTAAGCATACATGAGACCGCAAAGCCCGCCTGCACAGTGACACACTTTTTCTAACAAGGCCATGCCTACTCCAACAAAGGCACACCTCCTAATAGCGCCACACCCTATGAGCTTATGGAGGTCACTTACATGCAAACTACCACACTGACCTTACAGAATTCTTTCTGAAGACAGACAAAGGGGCATAGACATTGCTTAGGAGTGGAAGGGTAAGGACCTTTGGCCAGTATCATGGATAGTCAGATCCAGATAATGAGGTTTTTACTAAACTTACTTAATAGAGTATTTTTATTGTCGGTAGATGTCACAAGTAAATACACAGAGGTGCCAACAGGAGATTCAGAATCCTGATTAACATTTGGGTAAGCAAAGAGTCTTTGTTGGATCACAGGAAAGTTAATTCCAGAAACATGCTGAGATGTGTTATTTACTTGCTAAAGGATGGTCATGCAGAATAAAAAGCATTTCAAAGGAATTCACTCAGCTCAAACCCACGGTAGCACTTCCAATCTGGCTCCCATTACCAACTATACTTTAAGAACCGGTTAAACAAATGAACTCACAAAATCTCTCTTCATCCTACTGAGCCTCACAATCAAAGACGTGAGCACATGGAAAGTTGGAACCTCTGCTCCTCTAAATCCAGCAATCCTTCTGAATCTAAGATAAAGCTGCGAGACTCTGGGTTTTTTAGCACAGGGACTTACTGCAGCCTAAAGTCCAGGAAGTGAGCTAAAGAAATGAAAAGGCTCACTACCTAATCCATCCTTTGTTTAACAGGGGGTGGGACATAGAGTAGTCTCTCAAGTGATCACCCAGAATTTGTCTAAATTTCTAGTATTTCAAACATACACATCATATGTGCTGCCTGCTGCCCCTCCCCGCCCCACTCATGTGTGGTGATCAGAGGACATCATTCCAGGTAGTCAGTCCTCTTCTTCCATCACGTGGATCCTGGGAATGAAACTCAAGTTGTCAGACTTGGCCATAAAAGCTTTTATCCACTGAGCCACCTCGCCAGCCCCTGCTCTGAAATTCTGCCCAAATCATGCTTCTAAAGCTCTGTCTGGGTTTGACAAACCGCCAAATGTACTGGGCAAGAAACCCTGCCTGGGCAGCTTGAGGTGTGTGTGCTAATGCCACTTTGATTAGTTTGTTCAAACACTGACAACTGCATCTGACACAGCAGAGCAAGCCCAGGACAAGCAAGCCAAGTTCAACACTTGGTGACTAACATGTCCTGTCATAAACTCTCAGCTTGGCTTTGGGGTGATGTTTGAAATGTTTTCAGTCCTACTGCACAATTCCTACCTTCCCTTTTGCCTGTAACCTCTCCAGTTGTGTTAAAATTATCTTCTTTTTTGATGCTCAGTCTTGTAGTTACCACAAAAATCTAAGGAACACCCTCCTTAGACATCAGAGAAGGAAACAAAAGTGGTGCTTCCAGCGCTGAGAACAATCAAGGCTGTCATGGCCGCTTTCTCTTCCTCTCTGAGAAAAGGAGTTGTGTTGCCTATTCTAGGAGCCAGAGCAAAACAAACACTTCATTTGTTATCCAGTGGGAAGTGTGATGCATAGAATGCCTACTGATTGTTTCCTGGGGGCCCCTTATATTTACTGGCCACTTAGATCAGCCGTGCTATTGCCATTGTAAGTCAACTATTCAGAAAAATCACAGAACCTGGCAATGAAGGAGTAGAAGAGATCATTCAGTCTCATTTGTGCCACCAATCCCCAGATTTTCCTTAACACATTTCTTAATATGACATTTCTGCTCTCTGACAGGAGCTCATTCCTCTCAAACCATCTGAGTCAATTGTTGGGCAGGTTCAACAGAAACTTCTTGTACTAAAATACTCTTTCTATAAGCTTTTTATGTATTGATTCTGTCTTTGAGCTATACAGATGTATACTCCAGACATTATCATGTCATTAAATCATCTTACATTCACACTAAAGCTACTTCCAAGCAGGGATGATAGAGTACCACAACAGCATCATTATTAGAGTCCCAGCCTCTTCCTGTAGCCTCATGTGAATAAGAAAGTTCCAGAAGTCCATGCAGAAAGAGATATTCTATCTTTTTCTGAATCCGTTGTCAGTCAATCCATACTTGTTACACTGAAATGTTCATAGCTTCCGGCCCTCCTAGATGCCACAGGAAATGCTGTGAGACTGCAGAATACTGATGCCACAGTTGTATAGCCCTAAGATCCCTCCCAGAGTAATCCTTCCTTTTTTTATTTTTGACACAAAAGGGCATATGTGGTGATATATATTTAACAAAAATAGCCTGAAATATCAGAGGATAGAGCCAAGCCATGAAGGTCAGGGAGTGGTGACCTGCATCTTTAATGGCAGCACTTGGGAGGCAGAGATCCCATGGATCTCTGAGTTCAAGACCAAGCAGATCCAGGTAGATCTAGCTCTAGGAATATTGAATGAAGAAGTAGAATAGCTGGGTGGGGAAAGAAATATATGGCAGGAGAAGGCAGAAGTTCCTTCTTTTGCCTGCACACACAGTCAGTTTGAGGACTCATGGAGACAGGACTTAGACCGTTCATCCTGAGGAGTTTGCTGGGTGAAAATTGGCTGTGGTTTGTTCCCTGTCTCTCTGATATTTCTGACTATTTTTATTAAATATACACCATAGTACTGTTTTCTCTTTATTCTAAAAAGTAGCTCTCCAGACCAGGAGAAGCTTCAGAGGGTAAAGTAAATGCTACCAAGCCTGACAGCCTAAGTTTAGTCCCTTGGACTGATGGAGTGATAAGAGAGATCTGACTTTTGCAAATAGTTCAACACACACATACAGACATGAATAAAAGCAGCACTTTTGTCTCTTGCCTACTACTTGAAGCCATTGTTCTAAGCCTTTTAAAAGGGCAGAAGAAGCCTTTGTCACCACACTTGTCCAAATCCACCCCCAGTAATTGGATTCAGTGTCTGATACAACTGGCTGAGATGGGCTTGGGTAGAAGGGAAAATCAACAAGAGCAATGCAGAAAGGCCAAGCACAAGTCATCACCTCCATGCCTAATTGTCCTGGTTTGGATTTGAAATGCTTCTCAAGTCAATGAGTTTGCATCCCTGATCTCCAGCTAATGGAGCTCTTTTGTCAGACCATGAGGTATGGCTGGCAGAGGTGGGTCATAGGTGCTGAACCTTAAGAGATATACCCCTGCCTCATTCCCTGTCTGTGTTAGTCATGGTTCTCTATAGACACAGAACTTATAGAATGAATATATATAATAATGAATATACACGCATAGTGGGACTTAGTAGAATGACGCACAGACTGAGGCTAGCTAATCCAACAATAGCTGTCCATGTAGAGAAGGCCCCAAGAATCCAGTTGTTGTTCAGTCAATGAGGCTCGATGTCTCAGCTGATCTTCAGTATATACTAGATTTCCAAAGAAGTAGGCTTGAATGCCAGTGATGGGACGGACTTCCCAGTGAGAGCAACTGAGAACAACGGCAGGCAGAGAGAGAGAGAGAGAGAGAGAGAGAGAGAGAGAGAGAGAGAGAGAGAGAGAGAGAGAGAGAGAGAGAGAGAGAGATTCTTTCTTCCATGTTCTTTATGTAGGCTGCCAGGAGAAGGTGTGGTCCAGATCAAAGGTGGATCGTCATACCTCAGAAGATCCTGATTAGAAGTGGACTTTCCGCGTCCTACAGTCCCTCATGGCAGCTGTAGGGGTCTGGGCGCAGCGCGGTGGTAACTGAGCTGTGAACCTGGCGGGCGTGCGCCTAGCCATGTGCCCACCCACCCCCCGGGCTCTTCACCTTGATGCTGCACGGGTGCTGAGCCCGCTTGGGTCGGGACGATGGTGAAGTATTTCCTGGGCCAGAGCGTGCTGGGACCAAGTGTTTGCTGCCTTCTGGCGACGGTACCCGAATCCCTATAGCAAGCATGTCTTAACGGAAGACATAGTACACCGGGAGGTGACCCCTGACCAGAAGCTGCTGTCCCAGAGACTCCTGACCAAGGCCAACAGGATGCCACGTTGGGCAGAGCGACTGTTTCCTGCCAACGTGGCTCACTCGGTATACATCCTGGAGGACTCTATTGTGGACCCACAGAATCAGACCATGACCACCTTCACCTGGAACATCAACCACGTCCGGCTGATGGTGGTGGAGGAACGATGTGTTTACTGTGTGAACTCTAACAACAGTGGCTGGACTGAGATCTGTCGGGAAGCCTGGGTCTCCTCTAGCTTATTTGGTGTCTCTAGGGCTGTCCAGGAATTTGGTCTTGCCGGGTTCAAAAGCAATGTGATCAAGACGGTGAAGGGCTTTGAGTACATCTTGGCCAAGCTACAAGGTGAGGCCCCTTCCAAAACACTTGCTGAGACAGCCAAAGAGAAAGCAAAGGAGACAGCGCTGGCAGCCACAGAGAAGGCCAAGGACCTGGCCAGCAAGGCTGCCACCAAGCAGCAGCAGCAGCAGCAGCAGCAGCAGCAGCAGCAGCAGCAGCAGCAGCAGCAGTGACTTGTGAAGCCTTCTCCACTCTCCTCATGGAACTGATTATTAAAAATCTGCCTCCAGTCCTCTCTGCTATCTGGGTGGTGGGTGAGGGTGGTGTCCCGATCTGCCATCTGCAGCACACCTGGCTCAGTGTCTACTGGGCCCAGTCTCCGTTTACCCCACTGGGCAGAATGGTGCAGTGATTTGGTCACATGCAGTACGCAGGTGAAGTGGTAATATATGATAGACTGTACGCTCCACGAGGGCAGGGCTCCCTGTTTAATTCTCTGATGTGTCCCAAGCACCCTGAACAATATTTAGCACATAACAGGCACTCAATAAACACTTGATTTAATTGGCAAAAAAAAAAAGTAGACTTTCCTGCTTCAAAGAAAAAAAATCCATCACAGGTGTGCATGGTCATTTGGGTTTTAGTTACTTCCATGGGTGGTCAAATTAACAGCCAAGAATAGCCATCACACTGTGAGTCTCAGCCTCCTAGCTGGCACCATGTGAGGAGGTACCACTGCAAACTCCTGCTGCCATTGACCACCTACTCCAGGCACCACACCCTGACAGACAGAGCCTTTAGAATTATGAACCCAAATAAATCTCTCTTCTTAGCCTCTCTCAAATATTTGGCCATGGCGGGGCGAAGAGCAACTGATACACCTAGTTTGCTGTTTGTTTGTTTGTTTGATTGATTGATTAATATTTTGGTTTTTTTTAAGACAGAGTTTCTCTGGCTGTCCTGGGACTCACTTTGTCAGATTGGCCTCAAACTCACAGAGATCCTCCTGCCTCTGCCTCTTGAATCCTGGGATTAAAGGTGTACACCACATGGCAGGAAGGAATCATTTTCTTAATTTTAAACAATTCAGAATATCATGTTTGTCTAAAGTCAGTTCCAAAATTCAGAAATTATTCTCAGCCTATAATTACTCCTCCTAAAAGCATAGTTTCCAGAGTTTTCTTTTTATTCCCATCTCAACCTGCTACTGTTTACCCAAAGTCTCTCTTTAAAATATAGTGCTAAGATAAAAATATAGTCATATCTAGACAAAGACAGACTGGCTGATTGAAGTTATGGTACAGCCATTGTTCTGTGAAATACTTAAGCGAGGATGGTATCTATTTTCTCTCCAGACATTATACAGTTAACTCCCAACAAATTGTCATGTAAACTATAACTTAGTCTGTCTATATAACTTTCCCCTAATGCCTCTTTCTATTAGCATAGGACTCATTTCCACTGCTACCACATAGTCCAAGAAAAATGTCACTCTTGTCCATTGTTGTGTCACTTCGTTCTACCAGCCATCTTTGTAGCCAAAGGGATTTCAGCTTTTGGAGAGGTGATCAACAAACTAAGCACAATGGTCCGTGCTGAGCTTGTGGGACTTATAGCATCCGACTAGCTGGACCAAGTCTCCATCTCAGGGACTTGTCTCTGTATTCTTTAGGTTAGAAGGAACCTCATTAAAATCAGCTTTCCACATCTATGTTTAAAATGACTGCTGTCTAGTTAGGATTTTTATTACTGTGTAGGGACATCATGATCATGGTAACTCTTATAAAGAAAACATTGGGGTGGTTTGCTTACAGTTTCAGATGTTCAGTCCATCATGACAGAAAGTATGGCATTCTGCAAGCAGATGTTGTGCTGGAGCAGCTAAGAGTTCTACATCTTGAGCAACAGGAAGTCAACTGAGACACTGGGTGGTATCCTGAGTATAGGAAACCTCAAGCCTGCCCCTCATGGTGACATACTTTCTCCAACAAGGCCATATCCTTCCAACAAAGCCACACCTCCTAATAGTGCCATTCATTATGAGACTATGGGGGCCAATTACATTCACACTACCACAGCTGCTTATGATAGAACCCTACCAATTTAGAATAATTAGAGAAAAGGCTAAAATGGAATTAGTGGAGTCAAGCAGATTTTGTTTCAAAATTATGCTAAGCCAGAGTTGCTAAGTAGACAAATACACTTAAAAGTGATGTCTAAGAAACTACTTAATTGTTGTACAAATTATTTGCATGTTACATCAGTAATCTTTGACCTCAATTTGATCTTCATGAGCATTTCTTGCCTAGAAAACCTTTTTATTAGCTCAAAAGCACACTATAACTTGAGCCCAGTGTGATTATTACAAACTACAAATTACCACATTTCAAGTTAATGAGGTTTTCATGCCATTAGGATTATAGGGTCTCAGAAACAGAAAGAATTGTAGTGGGCATTAAATTCAGTTTTCTATCCATTTTTAGAAGACTGTGATTGAATATTTTCTGAACCAGAAATATGTATATGAAGACACAATATATTTAAAATGTACTCCATAAAAATAGAAAAATACATGTCAAAGAGAAAAATTCAGATTATAAACTCCATACTTTGAAAATATACCTAATTTAAAAAAATAAAAGTGAATGTTTCATTTCATAAAACTGTTCAAAACAAGTGTTTGCCTAGTGTTTGAGATGATAGATCCCTCCCCCCACCTCTTGTTTGGAGATAGTAAGCTAAGCCCGACTGTGCGCCTCACTCACAGGGACCTGTCAGTAACTCACACCATCTATAACAGAAACCAAGCAAACCCCAGCTTACAAAGTGGGTATTTCATCATAAAGAGGAAAAAATACTGTTTTGACACACAACGTTTCATACACACAAAAAAAGCTGTCAGCAGAAGAATAGTAAAGAAAGCAAAAGCAGTCATACAGAATTTTCTAGAAGTATCCCAAAAGAAGGTTATGATATTCTTGTCTGAGGCAGCTTCTGACTATCTTGGCCTTAGGGAGGGCCCAGGAACATGAGCACACTAGCATGCCTGTCTATCAGTGGCCCCTTCCTTGCTTGACCAGGGATGCCATACCTAACATTACAGGGGCCGAGAGAAGGAAAGGAGAGAGGGACATGGAAAAGGACAGCAGGGAACAGACAAAAGGAAAGAAGTGATGGGCACAATATAACCGGCTCTGAATAAATACTTTAAAAAAAATTTCGATAGCATCCATTTCATATAATGGAGTTAACCAAATAAATACACATATGCATACACACAGACACCCTCACAGGCACATACATCCCAGTCACCATGTGTTATCATCAATATTTTGTTGTTTAGTTTGTATCCATGTAAATATTATGTGGTAGACTATGATTTCTCAGAAGGAAAATAGAGAGCAGCAATATGTGAGCTCTGAGAGAAAACAGAGTCAAGAAGAGAACTTGGTCTTTCACGCTGACACAGAAATGAATGAGTACCAATGTCTCTGTCTATTGGAGACGCCATTATACCTATGTAACAACTGGAGAAACTAACAGCTAAGGTTGGACTTCTTGGTTTGGCCCTACATCAGAGTCTTCTGGGAATGCCCACCACAAAATGTCAGGAAGGAGAGGACACATTCTATAAAGGAAGGAAAATCTGTGAGAAAAGAGACAAATGGATGTGGAGCACTAGCAGTAAGTATTGTACCTCTGCTTCTGAACTGAAATATTCTCTTTAGGGACTCAAAAGATACAAGACTCGTGAAGTCTCTTCCCGAGGCCATAGGCATAATAAAATGGTGGGAGGGAGACTGTTGGCATTATAGCTGCATGTAAGTTGCACAGAGAACTGCAGTGATGCAACCCACCCATGCTGGACTTGTGTGGAGTCATTTCTATGGGCTGTCTTTTTTCTCATTATTGAGAGTGGACACAAAAAGTCTCCCCAGGAATTCATACACTAAATTTTCATTCAGCCTGATCCAGCTCCTTCCCCTTCCTGTGTAGATGAGTGTCCACATCTCAGAGGTTCTGCATGGGAGGCCAAGAATGAAGAGTGGACACACTGTCTTAATGTCACTTTTCCCTGTCAGTGTGTCCACAGCAGATGTGAGTTGGAATTTCTTAACACTCCTTCCAAGAACGTCCAATAAGCCCTCTTTCCAATGATGGTGACTTATATTTTCCATTCTCTTTTAAGAACTGCCTACTCTGGTCAGTTCTCACTCCCTCACCACAGTCATAACCATTGCCTCCAGAGAGCTCTCTCTCCCCTGCAGCCTCAGCCTCTGCCACTGTCAACACAGCTTGGCAGCTGGTACCTTCTCTTCAGAAACACCTTTGTTCTTTACAGTGCCCACAGCGCTGTCCTCACCAGCACCTGGAAACCAAGAGTCACTCTTGATTTGGACCTTGAACACTGTGTTCTGTGGCCCCTGCCCTTTAACCTTGACTTAGCTTTTGACCTCTACCTTATTTATTAACCAGGCCTCTGATTTACACTATTGAATTCCAGTTCCATTACCACAAAGTGAATATTTGCTGCAAAATATTTGGCATCCTGGCTTCAGTGCCTTTTAGTTATCCTGTTCCTAATCCACAGATTTCTGGGACTTGTGTTTAATCTATAAGCAATGTTTTTTAAAAGAAAAGAAATTAAATTATTATTACTGAAATTCTCTTTTTAAATGAACATAATTAAGGCCTACTTAAAAACTGTTGACTTGACTGGATCAGCAACCAGGGAGCCTGCATAGGACTGACCTAGGTGCTCTGCACTTATGTGACAGTTGTGTTGCTTGGTCTTCTTGTGGGTCTCCTAACAGTGAGAACAGAGGCTGACTCTGACTCTTTTACCGGCTTATAGGACCCTAATCCTCATACTGGATTACCTTATCCAGTCTTAATAGATGAGGAAGTGCTTAGTCTTACTGCAACTTGATGTGCCATGTTATGGTGATAACCATGGAGACCCGCCCTTTTCTAAACAGAAACAGAGAATTGGATTGGGGAGGGGGTGGGTGACAAACAGGAGTGAGGAGGGACTTGGAAGAGAGGAGGGAAGGGAAACAGGGGCCAGAATGTAAAATTAAAAACAAAACTGTTGACTCAGAGCCGGGTTTATATGGACAGTCACTCCTCTATTATTAGGAAGAACTGGTATTGTGAATACCAAAATAATGCCAAAATCTATGGATGCTCAAATCTCTTACACAAAATGGCACAGTTTTCACATGAACCCTAGGCAATCCTCCCATAAACTCATATACCTCCATCTCTATCTGTACATCTAAGACAAGTGTCAGTGTTGTGTAAGCAGTTGTTATAATGTTTTTAGAGAATAAGGACAGGAAAGGGGTCCTGCACATGTTTGGTACAGGTGCAATTATTTGTTGCTGCTAATATTTTTTATTCAAAGCCATTTGAATCCCCAAATGAGAAACACACAGACCAACTGCATTTGACATCTGCATTTTTACTTCCTTAGAGTTCTTCTGTGGAACTTCCTATGTTTCCTCTGATAGTGTCATTGCAGACATCTCTTCTTCTTTATTAAGTCAATTTGTGAATCCTTGCTGATTCATTCAGCTTTCTGTTCCCCAAGTTTCCATTCAGCTCCAGAGGACTTACTATGCTGTAATACATCTAAGAGCCATTAGAGGACGTGCACATCCCAGGCCTCACATTGGAGGTTCTCACTCTGACAGGGCCTAGTGATAAGCATTTTGTCAGCTCCCAAACAAGGAGACATAGATGGTTCTCGGAAAACACATTGAGCAACAATAACCTGGCGAAAAATAATAAGAAAGGAAGTGAGATAAGAAAGAAAGACAGCCTGGGGAAGGGGATTAGTGGAAGAGCCCAAGGGTTTGATCCAGGGCCAGAGCAATTAGAGAAAGAGAGGGAGAGAGAGTAAGAGGAAGGAAGGAAGGAAGGAAAGAAGGAAGGAAGGAAGGAAGGAAGCAAGGAAGAAAGGAGTCTCTCTAGTAACCAAACTCTCCCCCCATTTGGCATTTCACTTATACTAGTAAAAATAGAAAGTAATGTTGGTGATTCTGGGTAATAGTAAAGGTCTGAACTTACTGGGTACAAGTGAGAGAGAGAATGAGTACCATGGAGAAAAGGATCATGGCCTGTGCTCAAATGGGATGCAGGATGAAAAAGCTGACAGATAGATCCATGGCACAAGCTCAGTCCATCCCACTTAGATACCATTGGTCCAAGCTCAGATACATTGTCACTCCTGGCTATGTGAGAGGTTGGGAAATGTAGCCTTTCACCCTTTGGTATTCAGTAACACAGCCAAAAGTAAAAATTAGTTATTTTCATTTTTTTAAGTGAAGTAAACTTTAAGTGAAAATTAATATTCAGTTGATAGTGAGAAATTTATGCCTTAGGCAGTGAACATGGAACAATGGAGGCTTCAGTTACTGCAAAATATCTATTGATTATTTCTGAAGAAGAGTTCCAAATGAGAGGGACTAAAAATGGAAAGGAGTATATTGTTGAGTAAGTTAATCAATACATTACTTTATGGGCAAACAGTCTGACCTGGAAAAATCCTGGAAGTTGTCCCCCCTCTTTACAAGAAGAAAAAGGCTGAATAAAGAGAAGCTCAACAATTCTTCTGGGACCCATCGAAGGACAGAAGTCACAGCGGAAATGGAGACTGTTCTGCCCAGTCTCAGCGACCCCCAGAAAGATCCCCAGAACCACACCAACTCTCTGAATGCAAATGCAAAGCAAGGTTTATTATAGCTGTACAGCTGAGCTCATCTCCTGCCACACAGCAGTGCTAGTGGAGAGTGAGAGCCCCCTACACACTCTAAAGCAAGACTTTTAAAAGTAAAGATCAAACAAAGACCATGGAAATCTCGTTATCAGGCTGGGGAGTGAGAGGCCCAGAGAGTTTCTTTACTATCACTGTCAGGTGGGCAGCTGCTGGCTGATTGGTTGTCTTAGGATGGGGAGAAGATGCTTCCCAGCTGGACCAGAATGCCCTCTGATTACCCAGGACCTTGGGTACTTGGCCTTAAGTGCTTAACCTCAGGGGTTTAGAAACTTCTCAGCTCCCAAAATAGCTCCAGGCCTCAAGGGAGAGGGACTTTAGTTTCCACAGAGACCCCAAACTGAAAAGGCAGGAGAACTTCAAGAAGTATAACTGGCAGGAGCAGTATGGGACTTTAAATAATTGTTGGAGGCTCAGCAGAAAGCAGACAGACAGACAGACAGACAGACAGACAGACAAAACACAGAGTAGAAATTCTTGTCCAATAAAATTATTCTTTGAGAGTGAAGGATAAATACTTCTCCTATCAAACAAAAATAGAGTATGTTGCCAACAGACCTGCTTCGCCAAGAACAAGGAGGAAGTTAAAAGGTTATTCACAATACTTACAGTGATGGTGTGATAGGAGATGACAGCTCATACGTACATGAAGGCCAGCACTTTAGACCGAATGACAAGAAGGAACTGGAAGACCTCTGTTGTATCACCAGTATCACTTATGGGATGGCTCACTACTATGTGTGAACAAGCTTAGATTAGCTATGAATGTCTTTCTTGAAATGTTACTTGAAAGTAACAGCCAAAAATTTTTTTAAAAAAATTAAAGGGGGGCTGGAGAGATGGCTCAGCGGTTAAGAGCACCGTCTGCTCTTCCAGAGGACCCGGGTTCGATTCCCAGCACCCACATGGCAGCTAACAACTGTCTGTAGTTCCAGTTCCAGGCAAACACCAAGGCAAATATATAAAAATAATAAATAAATAAAGTTTAAAAAAAAATTAAAGAAGTATATTGACATGTTAAGAGAGAAGAAAAAATAGTTTTATAAAAAATTTAATAGCCTAGTGTGAGTGGAGCCATAAATTCAATCTCTAGTCATGAAAAAAATAAAAGTTTAAATAATTCACAAAAAGAGTGCAAAGCAGAGAAAGAATGGGGCTAGGGAAATACCATTGGAAGTAGTGCTTGGAAGACCAGACTTCAGATCCTCAGCACTCAAGTACATCCCAGGCAGGTGTTATGGCCTGCCAGTGGTCCCAGTGCTGCAGAGCTGGAGATAAGGGATTCCCAGAGCAAGACAGACAGCGAAACTAATGAAGTCAGCAAATTCTGGGTTTAAGTGAGGGACTCTGACTCAGTATATAAGATGGAAAACAGCCAAGGAAGACCCCTGACATTTATCTCTGGCTCCTGCACACACACTAGTCCACACACATGTCAACACCCATGTATACATGCACAAACATCACACATGCAAAAGGAAATGACAATGATAATGCCAACAAATAGTAAACATATTAGATATTAAGCTATTAACTATTAGATATTAACTATATTGATAAAAAAAATCCCATGCAACTGGAAGAGAGATAGAAAAAAGCAACAAAGAATTAGAAACAGAAACCCTAAATCTGCTACCAATGGGTTTAGCCACCCCAGGTGAGAGTATCCCAAGAGTCCCTCCCTCCTCATCCTTTATCCTCACCCATGTGCACCCAGTGTGCAGATTGCAATGTTGTGGGATGATGGTGAGTCTGGCTACTTTCTCAGATGCTGCTTCACTTCCCTTCTGACTTTTCCCACAGACCTAGAGTGAACACTCTTTCTTTTACTCTCAGTAGTTAGGGATGGCACTGAGTAAACAAGCCTTAGCAATTGCTATGTTGTCCATAATTATTTACTATTCTCAGAGACTGTTCTTTTTATCTGTCTCCCCAAAGGCTGTGTGGTGTGAACCTCAGGAACTGACTAGGTCACAGGAAACAAGCAGAGCATTTCCTAAGGCCTAGGCCTCAGGCAGCATTTCTGGGGCCTGTGATCCCTTCCTGCTTGGCATCCTCATGTCACAGGACTCATTTGAATAAGCCTGCTGCTAGTTGGCTGGCTTGTATAAACAAATTGCCAAACTCATTGTCACAGTCTCAGAAACAGACCACACTTTGCCTACCTCAAGCTGTTTCTTATACAGTGTCAGTCTTCTTTTGATGGTTTTCTTCATAAAGTCTGCTTTCTTTTCACATTCCATTTTTCTGAGTTTTTTTTCTCTTCCACACTTGTCTTTACACAGTATCATGATTTAAAGTTATTAAAATCCTGGGTTTCCAATACTCTTCAGTTTACCTTTATTAGGTATTTGGTACTTAATCTACCGCAGTCCACTATCATCTACCATTGCCTGAAGTGGGTTATTTACCTACAAAATAGAGCGAAAGTTAACCCTCAAGAATACTATCCCAAGTTAGTTTTTTTCAAGACAGTTTGATGTATTAATCCCTCAGAAGAGTTTTTTGTTGTTCTTGTTTAGTTAGTTTTCTTGTTTGTTTGTTTTGAGACAGGATCTCATGTAGCTCAATGTAACCTCAAATCTACTCTGTAGTTGAGGATGACCTTGAACTTCTGATCCTCCTGCCTCCAGCTTCCAAATGCAATGATTACAAGTCACCAAAGCTGGTTTATGCAGTGTTGGGGCTTTGTGTACGCTAGGCAAACATTCCACTAACTTAATAACTAAGCTACATCCCAGTTGAAGAGAGAAAACTTTAATGTAACATGGCCTCCTGCAGGTGTCCAGAAAAACACCAGCAAACAGATTAGGCTGCTGAAAGGAAACCAGAGGCTGAACATCCACTCTGAGTAAACATCAGAAATCACAACATAAAAAGGCAGACAACAGCCAGAGTCACAGCACGTGAGATGCTCTTTGCTACATACCACAGTCTGTCCAGCTTTTCAGCATGCAGAAGCCGTATAAGCAAAGGGCCAGCTAAATGCTGGCCACAAGTTAGTTCTAACTGAGCAAGGAGGAGAGGACTGTTGCAGTCTTTCATCAGCACATAGGCTGGTGTCTGGGATTCAAAGTGATTGTTATTGAAAGCTTCTCCTCTGCATTCCATTCCTTCTGCACCACTGAAACAGCTGTGAGCAAATATAACAGGACATCCTGTTTACCAAATCCCAGGGGCTTCCTGCAAGTCCTGATCTCATTTAATATTTATTTTGCATTTAATGCTGTTGTCACATCTGACAAATCTGTCTCCTCCTTTCGTGACAGCATCCTAAACTGGTACCTGGGAAATCGCTGCTAGTGTCTAGCTTTGGCTAATTGTATTCTCAGATATTCTTTTGTAATTATTTATTTATTTTTATTTTATGTGCATTGATGTTCTGTCTGCATGTATGTCTGTGTGAAAGTGTCAAATCCCCTGGAACTGAAGTTATAGACAGTTGTGAACTGCCTTGTGGGTGCTGGGAACTGAAACCCCCGGGTCCTTTGGAAGAGCAGCCAATGCTCTAACCACTGAACCATCTCTCCAGCTCCGGTCAGTCTGTATTCTCTGCCTGTACTTTTTAAAATATGGATGCTCCTGGCAGCCTGTCTTTAGCTGTTTATTCTCACCTCGTGCTTCTTGTGGGTACCATCTGTACATGAATAGCTTCTCATTTTAGAACTGGAAAGGCAACTTTCTAAGAGTAGAAGCTCAGGCCACATAGCTATCGCCCCATCCCATTTCAACCCTTTGACAACTATTCCCACATTTTGAAGAATGACTATATCACCTACCATTTTCCATGTTTTTAATATTTTTTCATATACAAAGAACTCCTAATGAAATAAAAATGTCAACTCCAATAAGGAAATAGCTAAAACAGATAAATAGGTCAGATTAAGTCTCAAGAAACTTTTGTCATGGTCTATAAAAATCATGAGATTTTCAGTGAGATACTTTCCTTTTCAATGTATGGAATTCAATGACATTCACATGATCACTCTGTGTTTTTGGAACAGGGGTGGGAACTTCAAGGAAACAGCTACTTTCAAGACTGGTGAGCTCTTAATTAGTGCAACTTTTCTAAAGTATACCAGTGGAGACACACTAATTTCATTGACTGCATAACTTATAACCTAGTAATTTGACTCCCAGGAATGTTCCTTGTAAAAGTAATTATGAGTGTGCACCAAGGTGTATTTATAAGGACCCACTCATCAAAGCATCAATTCCAATGGTTAAATGGCTAGAAAAAAATGCTAACATCTTATGATGAGGAATTGTTTACTGAATTATAGTTCATGAAGACCCTTGCCCACTCGGTATATTTAGGCACACACAATATTGAATTTCATATACAGAAGGGAAAAGCTACTGTACAAAACCTTACCAGTGCATCATAATGCCACTTTATAACCACATATGCATTATTAGAAGGACAGCTACAGACAGTTTAAGCTGTTATTTCTTAGTGGTAGGAATATGGGAAGTGTTGGCCTAGTCTACAGTTTCCATATTAGTGGTCAAAGACCATGTATGCATGACTTTTAAAAGCGGAAATATCCAGGTCTGAGGCACGTGTGGTGCAAACCTGTAATCAAGGCATTTGAGGGGTTAAAATGGGAAGATTATGAGTTCAAGGTCATTCTAGGCAGCATAGTGGAACACTGGAGAGGGGATGAGGTACAGGAAGGGAGAGAGGAAAGGGGGAGGGGCAGGAATAGAAGGGAAAGAAAGGGAAGGTCCCAGCCAAGGACAGTCTCAGTATTCAGAAAGGTAAGGCAGGAGGATAGTCCTGAAGCCTAGGCTGGGTGGTGAGACTTTGCAGAGGGGCAGGAGGGAGAAACACTAGGTGTGATTGATGCCAGAACTGAAAGGATCAGAAGAGAGAGTGAAATGGGCAAGATGAGGAGATGGCCAGGAGAAGGACCAGCCATTGTCTCAGACTCTGGGGAATGACTAACAATCACTCTCCCACTGACATACTTTAGGACTGAGGAAGAGTTGTGAGGGTTAGGACTTCACACTTAGATTCTAATGTGGAAGTATGCTCCTTAATAACAGAAGACAAAGAAATAAAACATGGGCTATCTCCAGCTTCACACCAGACTAAATATGTAGCAGGAACCTCAAAACATTAGTTCTTCTGCTGTGTGTTCCTTGTAGCTGTGTCTTAGTTCATTCTTGCTTCCCTCCAAATGCCAGTCACCTGGAAAGCTTGCTTCTCTCTTTCCTTGCCCTCAATGCCATCCTCTACTCTGACCTCAGAGGAGACTTTCCTGTTGGCTAGTGGGACTGCCATTTTAGCTGAAGAGGGATGTATCCCAAAGTCCTGTGCCTCACGGCCCAAAGAAAAAACATTCTGGTTGGAACTTGCTAAGTGTAGACTGAACAAAATTATAAGTTAAAGACATTGTGAATTAGACTCTGCTGCTTGAACCTCTTGGATGTAGGTGTAGCCTTGGGCACACCGATAGGAGCCCGGTAAGTACTCTGCTAACATAACTATGTAGTTTGTAGTTTGTGGTACATGGCAAGCTCCAAGCTGCCATTATACCTAGCTGGAGGGTTTGGTGCCTGTATAATTTGATTTAATCCATCAGAGTTCACGAGGTCATTAACAGTTCGGGAGTAGAAAGGCTGTCTGAGTCAGCTCCCGGAGCAGCTGTACAAAGAAGGCGCCAGTTTGGTGGTTAGACCAGAAACCTGGCTCAGAGCTTCCCCTCCTGCAGAGTAGAGTGTACTTTCCCCTTTCCTCCAAGAGCCACTTGGCAGGCAGCAGTGTATACAAAGGAAAGGATGCATATTTCAAGGACCAGCATAGGGAGGGAGAGAATTCTCCGCCAGCCAGCACTAAGTGAAGTGGGAGAGACGGGGCCCAAGCTTCCAAGCAGCCTCATGCATTTCCATTTTGCCAGGGGTTTCAAAGGAATGAATGAATATATATGCATTAGAAACTAATTATTAGAACATAAATATTCATTCATTCACTAGAAACTATTCAGCAAGGTTGAACAAAGGCTTCCATGTATTTCTGCTGCTTCCAGGTGTATACATATACAAATAACAACCACCTGGAAACTAGAAAGGATTTCTCTCACTCTGGCAGTTCCTTCAGTAGCAAATTCAACACTGAGTATCTCTGATTACACTATTTTTTTTTTAACACTGTTTAAAGTTTTTGTCTCTTTTTAAAGTTAGCACCATTGTATGCTACTTTTTCACTGTGGTTGACTACTTTTTCATGGGGTTCTGTTTTATGCTGTTATTTTCCCTTACTTAGACATCCCTGGAAACTATTTGATTTTACATGAGAAAAATGAGGTTCTTGGTTCCACAGCTGACGTGCAGTTCCAGGAGAGCTGTGTGTTGTGCCAGCTCCAGTTATTTTTCTTCATTCTCATCCGTTTTGAGAATGACTTGCCATTGGACACATACAGCAACTGCAGGCAGGCCAAGATGGAACTATAAATAGATGAAGCCAGAACAAAGATAATGTTAGAGCTCAGAGTATCAGCAGGAGAGAGTTTCTGGGTCGTGACTGAGTCAGAAGTCTGTTTCAGTTTCATATTCTTTCTCTTTAGTGTAAATAACTGTCTCTAGGTAGAATTCCATGACCAGTGATTTACATCACGCTTCATTTTCATATGTGCTGGTGTTGCAAAGTATTCTTTCAACTCCTTATTTTGCTCTGCATCCATAGCTAAGAGAAAGTAGAAGATGGTGTACAATGGAGCTAAGTTTGGAGACTGTAAATAGCAGTGTTGTTGATCTATAGCTGCAAAACTCTGTAAGCAAACACCACACATTTCCTTCAAGCAGTTTCCACTAACATCAAAAATACAAATGCATCTGTTCCAGAGGAATGTGTGCAATGCTGCACTTTACTATTATGCTATAATTAAATGAAGTGTCCCCAAAGGAAGCAAAACCTTGTGTAGCTGTCACAAAAACCATGGTAGCAGTATTTTCAGCAGCTGGTGAGTCACTACCCTTCAGGAATAAGTGGCTCAAGGGAGAAGATTGCACGAGACAGCCTCCAATAGGACTGTTTTCAGTGATGCTGAATGCTGCCTGTTATAGATGGAAAGTCCTCAATTATGAATTGAGGCTTTCTCCAGGACTTCGCCGCTGTCAGTTTCTTCTGTGAAAGGGGAGGTATTTCAGAGACATCTGTTCAGACACACTGTTCAGGGTACTCATGTTACAAAGAAATCCTCCCTCAAAGCTAATCCCTGTGTGGTGTTCAGAATAAGGTTACAAATGGTGTTTCCATTCCCAGCTGACTTACTGAATACAACTGAGGGTTAATCCTATGGCTTTTAAAAGTTTCCTTGAATGTGTAACTCATATCAAGTATCAACCTTAAGCAACTATCAATTATGACTTATTTACTTGTTTAGTAAGGGACATGAGTCAGTTGCTTTTTAATATGATGATCCTCACTTTACAGGTAAGTAAACCAAAATACAAAAAAGGAAGCAGCTTTAAGTTCATAATCAAGACACAAAGCAGGACAGGGTCCCTCTACCATGCTGTAGACTTGCTTGAACAATATTCCGCAGACAGCGCTAGCACCATCTGAGACCTGAGGACAGAAATAACTGACTCAAGGAAGGACGTTGAGAGAGAATTTCCTCCCCCGCACCCAGTCTACAGTATATCTGTATATAGGTATGTGCAGTGTGTGTGTGTGTGTGTGTGTGTGTGTGTTGTGCCAGAGGACAATTCTATATGTCATTCTTCAGGACCTGTCAACCTTGTCTATTTGAGACATGGTTTCTCACTGGCCTGGAGTTCCTCTTAGCCAGTAAGACCCAGAGAGCCACCTCTATTGTCCTCCCCACGGAGACCACAGGTACATGCTATTATACCCTCCTTTTTAAAGTGGGTCCTAGGGCTTGAACTCATGACCTCATGCTTGTATAGCAAGTTAGTTATCTCTCAGCCCCTACATTTCCTTTTTGTGAGCTGCAGCTGCGCATTTTTTTCCCCATTATGCTCTTGTCTGATCTCTCTGGGTTGTTTTGCATACATCCTGAAACTTGGTTACTTTTTCCCCATTATGCTCTTGTCTGATCTCTCTGGGTTGTTTTGCATACATCCTGAAACTTGGTTACTTTTTCTTCTTGGTGACTACCCTGCCTCTCTCAGCAGCTGTTTTCCTACAGTCGTGACTGTGCTGAGACCCTTCTTTTCGTAGCCCATACACCTAGGTAAGGGAGGAAAATCCAGGCATCAGAAAGCAGGGAAGGATGTGGGAGAAGGAAAGGGTACTTGAAGATATTCAGCAACTGTCTTTCTTGAGGCTACAGATCCTCTTGATGTACTGTGTATTTTTGCCACAACAGCAAGATCTGAGGTTCCACTCTGTCATTTGGTCCTGAGCTGGGGCTTGCCTATGAATTACTATAGGAAGAACAAGGGGCCGGCTTTCTCTCTGAGCAAAGCACAGGACCATTTTGGAGGCAGTGCTGATTTCCAGCTAAGCCTAGGGAGACTTTTTTGTTGTTGTTGGTAGAAACCCTGCAGTTCTGAAACAAGCTCTTTGCTATGTTCTGAGTAGAGAGCTCAGTTTCCACTTCATGCTCAGTGGCTTCTGTGGTCTTTTAGGGTGTGACAGAGCTCTGCTTTCAGTGTTCTCTATGATAATGTATGTTGCTCTTTTCAGCACCCTGTTTACCTTTTAGCAGATACTTCATGTTGTAGTAGAATCATTTGTCTTCCAGTGAAATTTGTCATAATAAAAACAGTGTGAAGGATTCAAAGTTGAAATACAAAAGTTGACAAAGTAAAACTGCATGTTCATGTAGGATGCTTTAAAGAATAAAACGTTCACTTGCTACGGTGTATGTTAGGACCACTGCAAACAGATTCTTGTGGAAAGAGACACAGAACTCAGTTCTGAATACATCATGGGCAGTGGCCAGGAAGCACTTGGGGATCCGTGGATGAAAAGGGGATTCTGGCTAAACTGGCCTGACAGGATCTTGCTGAAGGAGATCCTGACAGGTCAAGGGGAGTAGCTATCACCTAGGATGGTGGAGGACGATGGTTCTCATCATGTTCTCGGAGATGAACAGATATCTAGCATACTGGGCTGTTGATAAACTGACTCAGAATAGCCTTCCCAAATGAATATATGGATGGACTTGACGGCCAGATCAGAAGGCTTACCAGAGCTTGGCTGAGCAGAGATCCATGGCAGATATTATGTATTCAACTATTCAGAACTAGTGCTCCATGCGCTAACCAGCCATATGAAATATTAGCAAATATTAGCCATAAACCAGACTTCTGCTGAGTGCTGCCATCACCAGGCAGCGAAGAACTTTAGTAAGAGAAGAACCCTGTGATGACTAAGTCCAGGGCCAATGTCAGCGAAGGGTATTGGTTCAGATACTCTGATCTCCACAATGGTCTCTTCCACCCAACCTGGCCCGATTTCTACTAGTCAAGAATGCAGCAGGCCACTGAAGACCTTAGATTACACATTTCCTGTATTGCGTACTTGCTGGAGAGGACCACATGCAGCGCTAAAGCAGTATATTTTAACATCAATAACAAATATGTATCATTTTTATAAATTTTAGGGTGGACAGATGGTAGGCTTGTTAATGTATTGTCTTGTAAGCTAGAGAGCCTGTATCTCTAGAACCTGTATTTCTACCATTGGGGAAACAGAAGCAGGTCTCTGGAGCTCCCCAGACAGCCAGGCCAGCTTACTTTCCAAAATAAAGTTCAGCAAGTAATCCTGTCTCAAAATAAAAAAGATGGATGGCAACTAAAGAATGATACTCAAGGTTGTGGCTCACACACACACACACACACACACACACACACACACACACACACACACACACGAGAGAGAGAGAGAGAGAGAGAGAGAGAGAGAGAGAGAGAGAGAGAGAGAGAGAGCTTTTAATGAAGATTTAAGGTTTTACACAAAGACATTTTTGGTTTCCTATAATTTCCTAAATTCTCTTGGATAGTTTTATGTCACATTGACACAACGTAGCATTTGAAAGGAGGAGACATAAACTGAGAAAATGCCTGGGCTTCCCTCCATAGACCATGACTTGTAAGCCAAATAGACTCTTTCCCTGCTAAGTTGCTTTGGTTGTGGTGTTTCATCACAGCAATAGTAACCCTGACTAAGACACAGGCTCATCAGCTTTGATGGTTATAAAACCACTCAGGACATGAGGACCCCAATGTTCCTACATCCAGTGCTGACATACCCTTTAATCATCGCTCTGCTTCTGGATGCCTTGTGATTTTTCTCAAACCAGACACATCCAAAATAGAAGTCTCTACCCTTCACCTCCTTGCATCTACGACATGCAGATCTCCAAAATATCTACATCTGGGTGAGCTAAGTCTCTATAGACATGGTTGCTCAGAAAACTGGGGCTTGAGTTCTGTCTCCATTTCTAGCAGCCCCATCCTGCTTTCTACTTTGTAATACATTCTGAAGCTGCCTCCAGCCACAACATGTCCCATCTGTATGGATACTGCAGCAACTCTCTCCAGCCCAGGAAGCTTCCTTCCTGACCAACAGGTTTCTCTGCAGCACTTCTGTTGATACTTGTAGGAATGAGACTGAGAGAGAATATTCTGTGTTTAGCAGGATATGAACTTTATTCCTGGCCTCCACTCTGCCCACAATTACTGTACCCTCAAATATCTCCAGATATTACCAAATATCCACTGTATTAAAAATTATTGGGGGTTGAGAACAATTGGTTTACTTTGATCTGTCTTCTGTGTTGAAGAAATAACCAGGTTAGGATGCTCTTAAGCCCTACTCATATCATTTTATTCTCTCAGTTGATGGATTAGCAAATAGAGAATGAGCTCCACACACTTTACTATGGAATGTTAGGCCTTACATGACCAGACATTTGCTCACTGTCCAAACTATCCCCCTCACACCTTCACCTGGTCTAGCCCTCTCTCACTAATTAGAAGTTCTTTCTGGCTCAGGAATTTATGCTGCACCCTCTGTCTAGGGATTTTCTCCCTAGATTCCATGTCTAGGCATAAATGTTTTTATCTCAGAAATCTCCTTTCTTCCTATCAACCCTCACTTTTCTGCCTTTGCCCCATGGTTCTCTATCTCAGCCATTGTTTATCTGCAACCTCATCATGCAGCGACAAGCCTTGAATAAATCCAGACAGAAGGTGTGTCTCAGGCAGAGGCAAAGAGTGCCCAAAAGCTCTTTGACAAAACAAAATGCCTGTGGCATGTGAAGCAAGAAAAGGTGAAGAGAAGATAAAGAGATCACATAGGGTCCTGCACAACAGCACTGTGCAAGCAACTCCGAGGCTCTCTCAGAACCACGCTCCTCTCTGAATCGGCAGCGTGGGCCACAATACAGGACAGAATTGCTTTCTTGAAACAAACAAAAAAAAAATGACAAATAACTAAAAATGTACAACATGAAAAACATTCCTGAGATTTTGATAGTTTATTTACTTATTATTCTTGGCAGAACCCAAACTGGCCTTTAACTCGTAATCCTCTGGCTTCAGTCTCCCGAGTTCACTATTGTCTCTGGCTCTGGAGTTTTCAGTGTTAAGTAGACACACGTAATGGTGGATCCCATTACTCGATTATCACTGAGGAAATGTCTAATTCCATTTTGTCATGATACCATTTTGGGGTGTAGGTTAAGAAAAGATGAAGTCCAGGCTGTAAGGCAGGATTCTAGTTTTAGGGTCATTACATTAGAAATTTCTCTGAAGAAAGTGCCCATTACTTTGC
This sequence comes from Sigmodon hispidus, assembly GCA_004025045.1. Taxonomy (NCBI): domain Eukaryota; kingdom Metazoa; phylum Chordata; class Mammalia; order Rodentia; family Cricetidae; genus Sigmodon; species Sigmodon hispidus. The sequence continues at coordinate 68,621 of PVIH01000724.1, read as the reverse complement.
TTCAATTTTGGAAGAAGTATGAGACCTCATTGATATGTTGAGATGTTTTAAGGCAAAAATACATTTATCTCATATAACATATAAAACTGTGTATTTTCCCAACTATGATTGCATTTGTCTTAATGTGTCTGTTCTCTGACCTCACAATTGCTGAAACTGTAATTTATGGAAACAATAGCATCTCAGTAGCAGCAACCTCCTCCCAAAGCAGCAGGAACCATGAAGTAAATGCTTACAGAAGGCATCTCCAGCACTCCAGCTTAGTGTAGTCATCAGTTTTCCCACAAGAACCCCAATGCTTTTGATATAAGTAGGAAAGCAAACTGGACCAATAAGTTTAACACTTAGCCTGATGGCCATGGGCTTACCTGGGTTCACACTGCAGGGCATCATGCTATTGGGCTCACTGTGCTCTGAGGAGAAAGTTAACTATCCACAGTAGTGGTCTAACCAATCAGGCAGAGGACAGAGGAACTTTTATTTTAATATTTATTTATTATGTATACAGAGTACAGATCCCATTATAGGTGGTTGTGAGGCATCATGTGGTTGCTGGGAATTGAACTCAGGACCTCTGGGAGAACAGTCAGTGTTCTTAAGCTCTGAGCCATCTCTCCAGCCCCAGAACTTTTCTTTGTAGTTGCTATTGTGTATATACACCCCCTTTCAAATCACCTTCTAATTCTGAAAGATGCATACCTTCGCAAACCACTACTCCAAACTCCCATTTTCATGCTTAGAGTTAGCATAACACTTGCCTTTATCCCACAAGACCTCAACATTTAAGAGTTTGGCTCCTTCAGCAGTTCAGTTGGTCTTTTTGAGGAAGCCTTTCCTTTGGCTTCAATAACCTATTTCTTCATGTGTTTCCCTGTGTCCATTCTTTAACTCTTTCTCTGATAAAACCAAGGCATTCCTGGATCACCAAGACCATGGACTTGCTGGACACACCTTCAAGTATCTATATACATTTACAACTAAATTCATCTGTATGTGAATGGTACCTATGTAGGAAGGAGAACTGGGTGTTCTGCTCTCAGGTCCTTTATTTTCATCTTTAGGCCCAACCTTTCTCACTATAACAATTACTTGTTTTCCTTTCTTTACTCAAAACAGTAAATGCATCTAATATACATTCTTGTAAGGAAAAACTATAGGCCCTCTGCACGTGGGTGACAGTTGTATAGTTTGGTCTGTTTGTGGGGTGTTGTAGTAAGTTTTTCCCGGTCTGTTTGGGGCTGGAGGTTTGTGACCTGGCGCGCGTGTGGCGCCGGCAGTTTGGAACCTGGTCTGTACACCCGCACTTTTGTCCCCCAAAAGAAATGAAATCACGCGCTTATATACTTTAACACTGTTTGGCCCATATCTTAAGCACATTACTAGCTAGCTCTTTCATCTTAATTCAACCCATTTCCATTAATCTTCCCACCACGTGGCCACTGCCCGTGGCTCACCTGTTTCTCCTACATGCTGCTTCTTCAGGGACGATCGAGACTGGCAAACTCCACCCTTCTTCCTACCTGGCTGCCTCTGATTCTCCACCCACTTCTATGGTGCTCTACACAGGCCAAAACAGTTCTTTATTCACAGTACACAGAGAACATTCCTACCACAGTGGGGCCCCAGCAATGGGACCAGGATCTGTCCCTGGCTCGTGAGCTGACTTTTGTGGACCTATTCCCTGTGATGGGATGCCTTGCTCAGCCTTGATGCAGGAGAGAGGAGCTTGGTCCTGCCTCAACTTGAAATGCCATGTGTTGTTGATTCCCATGAGAGGCATTACCCCTTCTGAGTGGATGAGGGGGCATAGGAGTGAGGTAGCGGGGAAGAGATGGGAGGAAATGAAGGAGGGCAAATTGGTTGGTGTGTAAAATAAATTTTAAGATAATTAAAAATTTCTATGGGTGGTATTAAACATGTAAAAAGGCTAAGCTATAGTTTAATATAACTTAAATGCTGGTGAAACTCTGGTCTAGTATGCAGGAGGGCCAAGGTTTCATCCCCTGCAATGCGTAAGTCCATGCACAGTGACACACACCTTTAACCTCAGCACTTAAGAGGTAGAGGCAGGAGGATGAGAAGTTGAAAGTTATCCTGGGCTACACATTGAGTTGAGACCAGCCTATGCTACATGAAACCCTGCCTTAACAAAACAAGGCAAAGCAAGACAAAAGAAAAAACACTCAAGAAATTCTCTATGCCACTTAGATATGTGAGTGTGGCAACAAGATAACCAATATTTAAAGAGACTAAGAGCTGTATAACTGATATTTCAGCAAGCTGGTCAATTGAAATCCATTCTGACTTGGGTTATATACCTGAAGCCACAGAGCCTTGGCTGTGAAAGGTGAAGAAGAGGAAGCCAGGCTCCCCCAAAGAAGCTATTGACCTGAGTGATAGAGCTGATCTCTCCAGGATGTTCCTCAGTCTAGAGTATAGTGTTGAGATCAGATTAAACAGGAAGTCACTTCCAGGAAGAGAGCAACAACAAGGAGTCACTGCAGCAAAAGTACACAGTGGGAAACTTGCACGTGCAGGAGGCAACACTAAAGTTCCAGGAACAAGGAAGGACGAGGATCAGGGATGCGGAGAGACTGGCGACCAACCATGCCAGGTTCCGAGCCAGCGGAGTTAAGGGCTGAGACGGAAGCCTAGTCCTAAAGTTCAGTCAACACACCTGTGCTGGGAGCAGTCCATAAGCCAGCAAGGCACAGATGCTCAGGGCTGCATTCAGCCGCCCTCGGGGTGCCAGCTGGGATGGGGGAGCATGCATTGTCTTTATGTGAGTTGCTCCTTTATGGGATAATCTAAACAGACAACTAGTATCAAAAATATATGAAGCAGCCACAAAATTCAGTGTTTTCAGAAGATTGTTCAGTTATAAAAATAATAAGCATTTCACTGAAGATGATATCTATTGACATGTAAGTGTATGAGATGTACAAAATAATGGTACTCAATCCAGTGAGTCCTCCAAAGAATGCAAATTTAAACCACGGCCCACTCAGAATGACTACAGAAGAACCCAGGATGCAGCTCTGCTCTACATTTGCCTAGAATGTTCCAGGTCCTAGGCTTGAGTTCCAGCACTGGGGAAATAAGAGAATGGCTAAAATAACAAATAGTTATATCACCAAATGTTAAATGAGGGTGGAAAAAAGCAGATCATTCTCACATACATTGTTGGCAGAAACATGAGATGATACGGCCACAATGGAAAGCAGTTTGACCATTTTTAAATAAGTTAAATATACAACCCAAATAATTAATTCATACCTTGGCATTTATCCCAGAGAAATGAAAGTTTATGATCACACCAAAACCTATAACCAAGATTGATAGCACTTTTATTTGTCATAGCCCAATACTGGAAACTACCCAGTTGTCCTTCAACAAGTGGCTGACTAATCAAACAATACTAAATCCATATTACATAACACTTCTGCAATGAAAAGAGAAAAATCTTACTTATTCATGCATGGTATAAATTAATCTCCAGAGTATTATACTAGATGAAGGACACCTATACCTAAGCTTAGCTTATATAAGAGTCTACTTATAGAACATTGTGAAAATGACACCATTATAAAAATGGAGACTATAAATGTGGGGTTTCCAGGATTAAAACAGAAGTGTCCCTGGGAAGCATGTGGGTGACACTATGGTAGCAGAAGGGAACTATGAGATATCTTCTGCCTTCGACTGGTTATGACACTGAACTTCAGTCATGCAAACTGTAACCTTGGTGGTTAAAGGCACACAGGATCTCTCTGCATTATTTGTCACAAATACATATAAATTATAACCATCTCAGAGTCAAAATTTTGATAAAAATAAAACCAAAGCAATGTGCCCTTGTATTTGGAGTTTGGGTAGGAACTGCATGGAGCATGATCCAGGAGTATGCCCCCTCCCCTTAGGAACAGAAATGCCTTGCTCTTGGTATCTTCTGTGCAGCCCTGAGAGGTCCCAAGTCCATGATTACATTGCCAGCCATCTCACTAGAGCACCTGTGGAGCAAGTTTTGTTTGCTTTATTAATATTTTAAAAATCATGATTAACCTCATGATTTAAGGAGCTTTTTATATTTAAAGAAGGCCTCACTAATCACACAAGAAATACTGGTATTTCTTCACCCTGCTTTTGGGGCCAGAGAACATATTGTTCCCTTCCAGGTTTTGTTAGGTCTTCCCTTATTCCTAGAACCAAATCATGCACCCTCACTAACTGGGGCTGTCTGATGCCTTCCTTAGTGTATGTGGGCCACTGGCCCCTCCTGCTACCTGGAGAGTGCTTTGTTTGGCTGTTTGCTCTACTCACACAGTACACCCACCCTTTCTCTATGCCTGAAAGACCGAAAACAAGACTTCTACTCATTTGTTTGTTGCAAAGACTTGGCAGGACCTGCTGGGGTTGATGATGGGGCGCTGGTTCTTGCTTTCTTTTCAATCTGTGCTAGGTTTGCTCTGGAGCACAGCAAATAAAAGTGGTTCAGAGTCAGTGTGAGGGCCTTTCTTTTTCTAATCATCATGAACCTAACTCCTCATTGTTCAATGCTTGTTTTCTTTAAAAAAATTTGTTTTGAAGTTAAACAAGGCAACTCTATTAGCCTTGCTTAGCCATACTACAGTTTCTAATTCAATTATTTTATTCAACAAGTGGATAAGCAAGATATGAAACAATTAAAAGATGGACAAAAGATAGTATTAAGGGCCAATGATGTGGCTCAGTGAATAAGACACTTTCTGCCTGATAACCTGAGTTGATCCCTAGAACTCAGGATAGAACTGGCTCCACAAAGTTCTATACACACACACACACACACACACACACACACACACACACACACACACCATGGCAAGTGCACACAACATACAACTACAAACACACATAATAATAGTAATAATAATAATAATAATAATAATAATGATAGCAAATAAATAAACCAACACTCAGGAAGCAGAGATGCAAGCAGATCTCTGAGTTCAAGGCCAGCTTGGTCTATAGAGTGAGTCCCATGTCAGGGATACATAGTTCCTGTCTTGGAAAAAACAAAACAAAAATCTACAAAATTGTTTGGGCAGAAATGGGGACTCCATAGACCCTAGTGTCTACATTTAAAATGCTTCAATCATGTCACCACAGTAAGCTAGAGGAAAGACTCCAGAGGATGGCTAACTGTGGCAACCACCAACTAACTGCTTTGAAAATAAGCATCAAAGTAATTTGTTCACCTTTTGTGATGACCAGTTTTGTTGTGCACTTGGCTGGATGGAGTACTAGCAAGAAATCTCATGCAGCACTATTTTAGGTGTGTCTATAGCATGTTTTAAGAGGTGAAGAGCAGACTGTGTAGGTAGGGCAAACCTGTCCTCAAGGTAAACCTTCTGGCACCAGCCAGTCAGAAGACCAGACAGAACAGATACATGAGGTAAACTGATGTGGCATACTGGGTGCATCAGAAGTGCAGGAACCCTGGCTTTTGGACTCCATGATTCATACTGGCAGCCTTCTCCCCAGATTCTCAGGGTTTGGGCCTCAAACACGCATCCCAGAGCATCTAGCTGGACCTGTTATACCTGTCATGGAACTTCCTAGCTGCTGTAATAAATCCCCATCTGGTATGTTTAAACACATATCAGTTTTGTCTCTATCGAGACACTTGACTTTCACACCTTCCTGACCTTTTGGATAATGGTGTGTTTACTTCTAAAAGCAACAGTTATCTATCCCCTTCTCTGAAAACTCAAAAATATTTGTTTTCATTGTAAAGCAAGCTTCTGTGATTAAGAAAATATAAGCAAAAGGAGGTCTATAGGGGTTTGGAAGATGACTTACTTGGTAAAGTACTTATCACACAGCATGAGGACCTGAGTTTGAATTTTTCCATATGCAGTGCTGGGCAGAGCACTGTAAAATCCCTCTGCACTCCTAGCATTCGAGAGGCAGAAGCAAAGGTGACTGAGGCTTGCTGGCCAGCTAGTCATGCCAAGTCAGTGAGCTCCAGATTCAAGGAGAACCCGTGTCAATGTAAGATAGAGACATTGAGCACCAACTCTGTCCTCCATATGTAAGCCCACACAAATGAACACACACACACACATCAATTTTAAAATAAAGAGTGAGTATGGTAACACATGCCTGTAATCCAAACTTTTGCAGGGCTGAGACAGAAAGATAACAAGATTGAAGCCAGTCTAAGCTGCCTAGAGAGAACTTGTTTATAAAAGTAAATAAATAAATGAATAGCAAGAGGAATGTAAAGTTTTCTCTGTCTTTAAAAAGTAAAAAAAAAAAAAATTAAAGTTGCTTGTTTTTAACTTTTGTCACTTTATCTCAACATGCTATGATGCAGTGGTGATTAAGAATCAATAAATTTGGGCTCAGGTGAGTGGAAGACACAGGCCTGCCTGGGTTCTCGTGGCCCTGACAGACTAAAGACATTCATAGACCCTTGTGGCACTTGGCAGGTAGGTGCCATTTATAATGAGCAAATATATGGGGGAGAAATGGGCAAGAATGGGGCTGGAGAGATGGCTCAGCGGTTAAGAGCACTGTCTGCTCTTCCAGAGGATCCGGGTTCGATTCTCAGCACCCACATCATGGCAGCTAACAACTGTCTGTAGTTCCAGTTCCAGGCAAACACCAAGGCAAATAAATAAATAAATAATAAATAAATAAAGTTTAAAAAAAGAAAAAAAAAAAAGAAATGGGCAAGAAAGAGAAGCAGAGATGTCCATGTGCTGTGAAAAGGCAGAACTGAAGAAGCGAAGGCTATGAGGAATAGGCTGATGTTTGTGGCCTGCTTGCCACCCAAGGCCATGGTGACATCTGACCTGGGCTGCTGCTGAGGGCCATGTCTGTGTCAATGGCCCTACTGCAGCCAAGATCTGTAGCTTCTCTTACCACTGAAGCCATTCAGATGACTAAGGTCTGACTCACCACCTGAGTTCATCTTGGCATTCAAGGGCCAAGCTGCCATTAGGGCCACACTCATCTGAGAGGCCTACACAGCCACCTGGACCAAGCTGACATCCAGGCCCAGGCTGTTGCTGAGGACCATGTCTGTGACCATGATCCTACTGTAACTGGGTCAGTGCTAATGTCTGTGGCCTGTGTTGCCACCAAAGACCATGTAGATGTCCACCTGTTGGTGATGGAGAGCCATGCCACCAGCTGTGTGTTGGTTATCTGAGTGTCCAAGGCTACCACCCGGTACCATGATGCCATCTGGGCCATATCTGGGTCCATGTTGAGGTCTCTGTTGATCTCTCTGGCTCATGTTACCATAGGAACCATCCATGTTGAAATTCAAGGGCCATGCTAAACCAGCATCACCCTTTGCTGGCCCTGCCTTTGGCTGGCCATTGAAGAAAAGCTGGTCTCACTCCTTACAAGAAAGTTGGCCCCACACTAGGAAGAGATGTTCCCACCCCTCAACATAGGAGTGGGAGAGCTGGCCCCTATGCCATGAGCATAGAGGAGCTGGGGTAGTCTCAACGGCCCAGACCAACCAAATCAGCTACCACCCAGACCCACATCCAAGGCTTTGAGTTGGTCTACCCCAGCATCTGCCCTACCCATGGCCTGTTGGAGTATGAGAAGGGACTAATCCTGTGGAACCATGACTGTGGGATCTCCATGACACAGGGCAACAGCTGGATATGTGGGAGGAGTTTCAGTGAGAACCCAGTGTTGATGATGTGCTAGAAGCCAGATGCCTTGAACCAGACCAACAACTCATTACAGTGAACATTTACAAGTAACACTCAGTGGCTAAAAGGACCACAGCTCCCAGTGCCACTAAGATGAATGAAGGGATGTTGGAGAGGCAGAAAAGACAGAGGAGCAAAGTGGTTGTTTTGTTTTTCATTAATATTTTCAAATTTATTTTGGGGGGATGCTAAGGAGGCAAGGGGTGGGTATAGAAGAACTAGAAAATAAATGAGCAAGATTGGGGTGCATGATGTGAAATTCCCAAATAATCAATAAAAAAAATTATATTTAAACCAAAAGAAACAATACATTTGGTAAAGTTCCAGGGATCATATAACACCCACAGAGACTTTTTCTGTTCTTTTATAAATGCATTTTTCCTGGCCAGCAAGTAAATACCCTAGCTTTCCAGGACACTTACTTTACCTTCTCCATAACTATCCCCTTGTCTCCTCTATTAGTACCCTAGATTTCCCCCAACTCTCTAAACTGTCTGTCCAGGGCTTGTTTCAAAAAAAAAAAAATCTGTTTCTGAAGCTTCTTTTTGCAACAGATGGAGATTGTTGCAGAGATCCCCAATAAAACTCAGGGAACATCATGGAAGACTGTAGAAGTTAGAGGGCCAGATGCCTGCTGCTAATATCCCCTAGACATAGTGAGGAAAATGCACCCATGAGCACTCAACAATATCAATGAGCATGCTCATGTGAATAGAGGAGATTCCACAAGGTGCTCCCCCTAAATGAAGAGCTATAGGTGATCAATGGCTAAAAGGAGAATCAGTTTTCTCCAGGGACAAGCTCTTGAATAGGATGTTCAATCCCAAGTGGTCAGCCCTGAATATATGTACCGATGAGTAAGCCTAAATGAACCCAGTGGGTTGTATAGACATGTATGCATATGTATGCACACTATAGTACATATGCAGCAATAATAATTAAGAAGAGGTCATGAATTTGAGAGGGGAACAAGGGAGGAGCTGGGGAAAGGGAAGCAGGAGGGACTTTGATGCAGTTTCATGTATGAAGTTCTAAAAAATACAATTGAAATCTGGATTTCAGCTGGGAAGAGAAGTAGAGAAGATTAACAAACATATGAAAGTGTTTTTCAAATACACTGAACACAGAGAATATAAATTAAAGCAAAAATAGACAGTCTAGAGGAGCACAGTTTTTATGTCTTCTAAGTGAAGATCCCATAGTTAAAAAAAAAAAGTCTATTGTGAGCTTTCTTCTTCAAAAACATTTATTTATTCTTATTTTATGTGTAAGAATGTGCTGTGGAATAATACTCTTGCACACTGCAAAGATTTGTCAGTCATATTAGTTTAATAAAACACTGATTGGCCAGTAGCCAGGCAGGAAGTGAAGGTGAGGCAACCAGACTAGGAGAATTCCAGAAAGAGAAAACGTGGAAACACAATCACCAGCCAGACATAGAGGAAGCAAGATGAAAATGCTGGACTGAGAGATGATACCAAGCCATGTGGCTAAACATAGTCAATTATTTGGCTGCTGGGTATTTGGTAGTTGTTGACAGGACAGAAACTTCTGACTACATGAATGTTTTTGCTTGCATATATGTATATGTATCACATGTGTGCTTGCTGTATGAGAAAACTCGAAGGAGAATGTCAGGCTCCCTGAAACTGGAGTCACAAAGTGGTATAAGAAGCCATGTGGAGGGCCTCTTCAGGGCAGCAGGTGCTCTTAACTGCTGAGTCATCTCTCCAGTGAACAACACAGTGCTCAAGATAAGAATGAGGGCACTGAACTATAGGGACTGAATAACCCTGGATGGAGATGAGGCGGGGGTGCTCAAGACAGGGAGGAATATTTGCTTGGATTTAATCAATGTCACTAAGACGTGGTGAGAGGTTCAAACTCTCATGACTGAAGGAATTCTGATTTTCATTAGATTTCAAATGACTCATTTTCATTTAGTACAAGTTGTATAACCAGAGCTGAGCTCACAAGATACATTTCTCTCTTCAGTAGAAGAAGCTATTCTTCTCTGGGGCTGAGATAGCACAACATGACCAAACTCTCAGAGAGCAATATAATAAGTCTGATTGCTACTTTATATAGAAAGCTATCTGTCTTCCACTTTGCTGTGTTAAGCAAAGAGTATGACAAAAGAAAAAAAAAAAAAGAAAGAAGAAGGAAAAAAATTCCACTGAAAGAAATGTGAAAATGCCACATTGTAGTGGGCTTCCATTCTGCAGGCATATTCACAAAGGACAGAGTGAGGAAGCAGTGGAAGAATCACAGACTCTGGTGTTCCCGTTTAACTCTCCACTTACTTCCCTATAAGGGAATCTCAAATAGATTGCTTTAGTGTTTGAGTTTCACTTTCCCTACTTATGATATAGTGGTGAATTACATTCCAGTGCCAATTTGAATACAGGAGATGCTATACACAAAATATATCTTGTGACTTTTCTGGTCCTAGGTCTACAGGATTCATAATAACTAATGCTACTATATAGAAGCACTTTGTATTGCTGATAAAATCCTGTGTTGGTAGAAACTGCAAATGACTCCTTCAACAATGTTAAGCTGGACAAGCAGATTGAAGAGGCAGGATCATTGTAATTTTGTGTTATGTGTAACATTCTCCATACTCTTTCAGGTCCTAAAACTCTCTTATGAGCCCATGCTCATCCTTTGATATTATAATTTTTTTTTCCTGGGCCTCTGGGCGGGGGGGGGGGGGGAAACCAAAAACAAACCTGTCTATAATCAAGATCATGAACTCTGGCTCCAAGATCACTTAACTCCCTTTGTCAACATGGAAGTTTGTGTATTTGTTCTGTGCTTTTGTTTATTTGATTTTGTTTCTAGAGACAGAATCTTACTGTACAGCCCCAGTGTGTAGCCTGAAGTTTCTGGCCCATTCGGCCCTTGGTCTGGACCTGCAGTCCAGCAGCCACTTAGTCCCAAATAATCACATAAAGCTAATATTAATTACAAACTGTTTAGCCTATGGCTCAGGCTTATTACCAACTACCTCTTATAACTTAACCCATTTCTGTTAATCTATTGTATTGCCATGTAGCTTGTGACTTACTGGTGTTTTTTACATTTTGCTTCCTTTTGACTGCAGCTCAAGGTCTGACTCGTCCCTTTATCTATGCTTGGATTTCCTGCCTGTCTCTAAGCTGCTTTTCCATAGCCCAAAGCAGTTCCATTATTATCCAGTGATAATTCACAGTGTACAGAAAGACATCCCACATCACCAGTGAACCTTTACATCTATGCCTCGGGATTCCACCTCTAAAGAGCTTACTAGAATTACAGGCATGCATCTTCATGTTAGCATTAGCATTTGTTAAAGTACATATGAACACCTCCTTCTTAGGCACACATTCTTTCCTTAGCCATGGACTCACCTGTAGAATAAAGTTTCCCTGTTCTGCCTGGCCATAGCCATTTAGTCCCAAAGAATAACACAAAGGCCCATATTAATTACATGCTGTTTGGCCTATGTCTTTTTTTTAAGATTTATTTACTTATTATGTTTACAGTATACAGAAGAGGGTACCAGATGTCATTATAGATGGTTGTGAGCCACCATGTGGTTCCTAGGAATTGAACTCAGGACCTCTGAAAGAACAGTCAGTGCTCTTAACCTCTGAGCCATCTCTCCAGCTCTACTTGCTAACTCTTAAACTAACACATGATTCTCATCTTGTTTAGCCATCTGGCTTGGTACCTTTTCTCAGAGGAGCATTCTGGTCTTCTTCCTCTGCTTCTGCATCTCCTACCATCTGTCACTGCACTTCCTCTTCCCAGAATTCTCCTAGTCTGCTAACCCCACCCATATTTCCTACTGACCAATCAACATTTTATAAAACTAATACTAGCAACAAATCTGTATAATGTACAAGAACAATATCCTACAACGCTTCCCCTTTTTTCTTCTCAAAAAGAATTCTGAATCCAATCTCCTTTGTTTAACATTTTTCATAACCATTATTCATAATAACTTGTAACCGATACTCTAAACAAAGACAAACATCCATAATCCATTTTGGAGGAATGTGGGTGTAGTTCTTTAGACTACTTCCTGTTGATTGGGGAAGCTGGAAATCTTATGGGGATCCTGAGAAAATTCAGAATTATGGTCAAGTCCGAACTGGAGTATCTGTGAAGCTGGGTCATGTCAGCCAGTCTCCTTGAAGCTATTCTGAATGCAGAACTCAGAGGATACTGCAACAGAGGTGCTCTGAAATGCTGGATCATCTGGATCATCTGTTTCATCTGATGTTTTTCAGGGGTCTTCCTCAATCAAATCTTATTTTCTTTAACCCAGAGTAAATCCACAATCTTTCATTTTCTGTGAAAATAACAAAACCTCTTCTCCAAAGTAGCATATCTTTTGGCATCAATTTTGAAGTCAAATTGTTTACAAAATATATGTTAGTTTAATCCACCAGCATTTATAATCTAATGTCTCTTAGCAGATCTTGGTACTTCCTCAGCAGTCAAACAACTCAAAGACAACATAACATACAGTATCCAGACTCTGGGTATTTTTATCTTTATGTGGCATATTATATATACACACATACATATATATACATACATATATATTACTTTATTTCTTTTATAAATGACTTTCTCTTTCCTTTTTCCTTTTTCTTTTCTCTCCCAAGCCTATGAATATTTTTAAATGCATAGTAAACCATTTAGAGGTTTGTTTGCTTTTTAGTCTCTCTTTACTGCATTTTCTCTTTTTCTGTTTCTGACCACACCTTTAATCTGCTAAGGTGTGGCTAGGATTAAAGGTTTGGCTATAGCAGTTTGGCAGAGGTACTGGTAGGGACCACATTTACCACCCCAACTCTGGGGAATTATAGGGTCCACACTGTCACCAAGTAAATTATTTATGCCTGCCGCTCATAAATCTCATTTAGATGTTTGGCAGCAGGGCCTCTTAAAAGAACCCTGTGCGGGGTTTTTGCCACTAAGGCAGAGTCAGGAAGCTTCTCCTAAAAAAGTGGTGCCTTTGCTTACCACCAGCAAACAGAGCTGACCCCAAAAAAAGTTTCAAAGAAGCCATCTTTGACTCTGTTTCCTTTTTGTCTGTAAGAGCAGCAACCTTAAATTCATCATAAGCAGCTCATGCTTGTACCAAGACATCTATGAGACTGTGGGAACACATCATGTTGCAGCTCAGGCTGCAGGCAGCAAACCTGCCATTTTGCAGCTCAAGCCTGAATGCCATGCTGTATCATGGCCCACTTGAGAGGCACAACTAGAAAGCTGCTTTTGGCTCTGTTTCTATGTTTTAGAACCCCTTTTAAGCTTTCTCAGGCTTTATGTGGGTGTACATGCTCCATGTTGGAACGCCATTTGTTGGGTACCATTTGTAGTATGAACTTTCCTTGTCCCATCTGGCAAGTCCCACAGCCATTCAGTCACAAATAATCACATAAAGTCATATATTAATTACATACTGTTTGGCCTATTGCTCAAGCATATTACTTGCTAACTCTTACTCTTAAACTAACCTATGATTCTTTTTTTTTTTTTTAAACTTTTATTTATTTATTTATTTGCCTTGGTGTTTTGCCTGGAACTGGAACTACAGACAGTTGTTAGCTGCCATGTGGGTGCTGGGAATCGAACCCGGGTCCTGTGGAAGAGCAGATGGTGCTCTTAACCGCTGAGCCATCTCTCCAGCCCCCTAACCTATGATTCTTATCTTGTTTAGTCATGTGGCTTGGTACCTTTCCTCAGAGCAGCATTCTGATCTTCTTCCTTTGTGTCTCCTAGCATCTGTTTCTTCCCTTCTACTTTCCAGCATTCTCCTAGTCTGCTAGCCTTGCCTATACTTCCTACTGTCCAATCAGCATTTTATGAAACCAGTACAGTGTACAAGAGCAATATCCCACAACAGTCCCCACTCACTGTTAGCTCAATCTAGCCAGTTCCTACATTGACATTCACTGTCTGGTCCCTAAAGGCATTCTGTTTGCAATTCTTATCATTAATAATAGAAATATTAATGATAACCAGATAAAAACTTCAAAGTAATGAAAGAAATATAATTTACTAACATACAATGAAGTCTTCATTTCTTTTTTTTTAAAAGATTTATTTATTTATTTATTTATTTATTTATTATATAGACGAGGGTATCAGATGTCATCATTGATGGTTGTGAGCCACCATGTGGTTGCTGGGAATTGAACTCAGGACCTCTGGAAGAACAGTCAGTGCTCTTAACTTCTAAGCCATCTCTCTAGCCTGAAGTCTTAATTTCTAAGTAGAGTTTCAAACCTGACCTTCTAATGCAAAGGATTGTATACATAGAGTTATCGGCTTGGGTTTGCTCACACATTTTAATTGTGCAGATCCAGTAAACTGTGGTGAAAGAAGAAGACCGAGTTTCAATGGTCTCCTCAGTCAGCTCAGTATTTCACCAGTGGCAGCTTTGACATCAGCAAAGCCCAGAGCAACTTAAATGCTTGCAACTAGAAGGAACAACACAAAAGAACCAAAATGTTGCAAAGCCAAAGTAAATATTTCATAAAGCTTTTTAAGATGGAGGTTAAATATTTTACAACATAAAATTTACAAGTGCTACCATTGTATAAGTGTACAATTGAGTGCTGTTTAGTACACGTGTGATGTAGGACACTAGTTGCCAATATTACATAAACTTTGTGTCAGTTGTGTGTCTGTGTGGAATGGAATGCAATGTGGTCTATGTATATATGTATAATCATAATTTTACTACATATTTTTATTAGCATGTGCTAATTATGTACAATAATGATTTCACCATGACATTTTGATACCTGTGTATAATGTTCTTGAGCATGTTTACCACCTTTTACTGTCTCTCGTCTCCTTCCCTCTCCGGATTCTTCTTGCCCACTTCCCTTCTATTCTTACATCTTTTTTCTTTAATGGCCCCATGAATTCGTTAGAACTGCTTACAGAAGGACTAGTTGGGGATTATTGAGAAGTCCATGGGCATCTTACCTGTGGCTACCTCATTGGAGAAGCACCTCTCATCCCCACCCCTGCCTATAGATCCTGAGAACAGTGGACCTCTCATACCTTCCTCTCTTCCATGACAGTATGTGGACAAGCCCGGTCCTCTGCAGGTAACCACAGTTGCTGGGAGTCTGAGAGTACAACAGCCATCCAGTCCCAGAAGGCAGTGTTCCCACCACTCTTCCTCTCAGGTCTCCTGCCGTACCCTCTCTGCCCCAGCTTGATCCATGTCCCGTTTATCATTAAGCATTCAACACTTAAGGTCATGTAAAACAATGAAAACTGCACTTATCAGAATTTTACCATATGTAAAATAACTGACAAATTTAGTAACTATCTGATTTCATTAAAACTTGAGTTTTGGGATGCTTTAAAACTAAGACCCAATACAGTTTTTAAAATAGAGATACTTCTAAAGAAAGCAATAGATTTAGATATCTGATATGATTAAAAAAAAAACAAAAAAATAAAAAACCATGAATCAAGATTGGGGGGTGTGGCCCAGTTAGTAGAATGCTTTGCCTTGCATTCTTGAAGCCCTGGGTTTGCGCTGCAGTACCATGTAAACTGGACATAGAGGCATGCATCTGAACCTCAGCACTCAGGAGGCAGAGGCAGGCAGGATCAGAAGTTCAAGGTTATCCTTTGCTAAAGAGGGAGCTTGAAGTTTATCTAAGAACATTAGACTCTCAAAAGAAAACTCTGATTGTGTATTTTTCTTCATACCTATTACATATTTGCTCAGGTAACCAATTTGTGGAAATTCTAAGTAGTGAAAGTTCAGCACATCCAGACAGGTGAAGAAGTCAGAAAGTGTGATCCTTTGCAATTGAAGGTGAGGGGGCAACTCAGATGCTTTGGCAGGTAAAAGCACTTGCTACCAAACCCGACAACCTGAATTTGATTTCTGGTATCCGTATGGTAAAAGGTGAGAACCCATGCCTGCAAATTGTCCTCTGAGTTCCATTTACACACTGTAGTATGCATGTGCCTGTACAGACATGCATATGAGCACACATGTGCGCACACACACACACACACACACACACACTCCAACATCCACACAAAAAATATATAAAAGTAAAAAAAAAATCTAAAAAAGTTGAAGGAGAGAATGAACATTAGGTAGCTTAGATTCTCAGCCTCCCTCTGGGATTCCTCTTATTGACTGGCAGGCAGCATGTAGCTGATGAGCTTCAAATGTTTCACAAAAAGGATCTAGGAAACTGTTTTTGAGTCTAGTCAAAGTGACTAAAATATGCCTAGAGGAAGATACAGTTGTAATATAAGCGATGTATGAAAGATTATTCCACTCAACTATATTATATGGTATCTAAGGTTATAATGTTGACAAAACAAAGAAACAACAAAAAAAAAGTATCTCCATGGAATTCAGAAGAGAGAAGAAAATGATTAAAGTTCCAGGTCAACTGGATTCATTACTGAATAATGCTAAAAATAGACGTCGCTCACTAAGAATCTGCAAAAACCCATGAGAGGCTGGCAGATGAGCTAGTTATGACACCAGAGGCTGATGTCTGACTTCCATGCCCATGTTTACCTTCACACACATGAGTGTACACACACACACACACACACACACACCAAAAAGCATAACAAAAAACTTAAAAGTAATGGACCCATCTGTGTTTGACTTTCTCTTCACAGACCTCCTGGGAATCATTTTTATCCTGTAAAAAGAGCCATCCAGTCTGAGTTGGGTAGGTGTGTCCGTTTTTGAAGCAACTCTTAGGACAGTTTGCTGGGACACCATTCTTCTCAGAGATGACTGCATTTATTTCTCACCCAAAGTGATGGCTGGAAGGGACCTGGTGCCATTTTTTTGCTTCCACAGAGGCTCTGGGGCAAATTCTAGAGGTGGAAGGGCAGTGGATGCAGGAAAGGTTAAGTGGAGAGTGAGCTGCTTGGGAGTGATGAAAAGAAAACAGGAAGAGGAACCAGAATTTGCCGAGAGGGATTTCATGCTGTGAAAACAGGCAATGAACTCTGGACGTTGGCCCTTTTCCCACAGGGGAATTCTCAATTTTAATTGGTGTCTGTGGTTTCTGAATTAAAAACTGTGACCACATTGTCAGATCTCCAGGAGTTTAAAATTTTCTCAGGATAATACACTTACATATGTCTAATGTGTAGGTTTAAATTAAAAAAAAAAAAAAATGTCTCCCAAAGATTCATGTATTTTAATGCTTGGTCCCCTGGTGATTTGTCTGGTAGGTTATGGAACATTTAGTGCGTGTAGCTTTGCTTGAGGAAATGCTTCTCTGGGGCAGACTCTGAAGGTGAGTAGCCTCACTCTGTTTGTTCTCTGCACTTGGTCTTTCTGTTTGAAAACGTGACCTCTTAGCTTCCTGCCCCACCTGCTTGCTGCCATGCCTTCCTGCCATTATGGACTCTCCCTTAGAAACAGTAAACCAAAATAAATCTGTTCTTCCATAAGTTGGTTTCGGTTATTGTGTTTTATCTCAGACACAAAACATAACTTAATACGCATATAGTCATTAGAGTCTGTTTCTCTGCCTTAAGTATCTATTCCCTGACTAGGGATCCTGCCAAAATTTCTTGAATCTTACCAACTCACTCTCTTCTTTGTGTAAACCTCAACCAGGTAGGCAGGTAAGGTGAAGATAGATCTTTCCTTGGCCCTAGTAACCACTTTGTATCAAGGTATAGACCGGTGATACAAAGGTATTAGAGTTTTAATCCCTCCAGGTTCATGTTTCAGTACCTGTTTCCCAGCTAGTGGTGCTGTTTTGAAGGGGGTAGGGTTCAAAGCATGCAGGGCTTAGTTGGAGGAAGTAGGTCACTCCTGGTTCTGCCCCCAACTCTCTCTGCTTCCTGATCTAGCACCATGAGCAGTCTCTACCCCAAACTCCTACTGCCTTGAAGGACTATTCCACCATGCCATCACGATGATGAACTGAAACACTGCAAAAAACAAACCTAAATAATACTTTGCCCTCTTCAATATCTCTGTCATGTATCTGGGCTATAATAATACAAAAGAAACTAAAAAATTGCTGAAAGTAAGCAGGCCAAATGTTCTCTGGGGGAAATCCACAAGAAATACCATGAATTAAAGCTGCAATCCCAATCAAGATACAAGAAAATAGGAAAATATTTGTTCCATTCAAAGAAAACCTTAACCCAACCTGAAGCATTGTTAGAGCAGCCTAGGTTTCTGTAAATATACTAATCCCCAGGTATTCCAAAGCACATGACACAGCAAGGTTTCTTATCTTTCTGGAGGAGCTGGAAAGATGGTTCAGTGGGTAAGAGTGAGCACGAGGACCTGAATTTGAAATCTCAGAACCCACATTAAAAAAAAAAAAAGTAGGGGCTGGAGAGATGGCTCAGCGGCTAAGAGCACCGTCTGCTCTTCCAGAGGACCCGGGTTCGATTCCCAGCACCCACATGGCAGCTAACAACTCTGTGTAGTTCCAATTGCAGGCAAACACCAAGGCAAATAAATAAATAAATGAATAAAGTTTAAAAAAAAAAGTATACTGCAGGTATAGATGTGTTGGCAGTGCTGTGGGAGGGAAAGACAGGAGGATTTCTGGGACTAGCTGACTGCCAGGCTAGCTTCAGGTTCAGTGAGAGACCCTGTCTCAGAGAAATAAAGTGAAGAGTGACAGAATAGGAGCTTGGTGGCCTCTGCATGTGCATGTGTGGGTGTATGTATCTGTACAAGTTCATACACTACAGTACATTCACACAGACACACACATAGAGACATAAGGGAGGGCTTGGTTCTCTCTAGACACGGTTTCTCTTTCCAGGACTCTCTGACTGTACAAATCATAAGTCCTCACTGCAGGGCTCACATAAGTCTCATCCATAGCTTCTTTCATCTCTTGTTGCTGCTTCCTCCCAGGTCATCCTGCTGCCCTTTCCAGACTCTGTTCTTCCTGGTTCAGTGCTTGCCCATTTAGTCCCATTCAGCTTCCCAGGATGCAAGACTCAGAGGTCTTGCCTGGGCCCCTTTGTTCCTTCAGCAATGAAATGAGGAAAATCCCAGGAAATGCACTCCTCCAATTTTTTGACTGGGTTTTGAGCATCACATTTTCATGAGATATCAATAAAAATTAAGATCTCTAACATTATTGTCATATTTTGATTGTCATGAAGAAATAAAACATGCCCCCCAAAAAGCAGAAAGAAGAGATGTATGACTTCTGTGTGCCAGTCACATGTATCTTCAACAACACTCAGCACATTAGCTTGCTCACTATATCTAATCATTAGCTTGTGTGTTTGGGACATGAATCTCACATGACTGAAATAGTCACATGGGGAACTGAGGTCAGTCAGGAAGCCATTATTGCTGACTTGGTCCACTTGATTCAGAGGGAGCCCACACAAATTTATCAACTGCAAAATGTCCTTTCCCTTTGAAATTAATAAGCATTGAAATGTCATATATAACCTCTACCTCAATAAACTTCTATTCACTCCGTCATTTGTGGCCATTGTAAATTCTATGATAGTGGCAGCATGACTGATTTTTAAAAACAATTTCATTCTTTATATTAACCAGAATTCTACTGTAAAGAAGAGCTTTCCTTTTTCTCATCATCTCTATTTTTACACACACACACACACACACACACACACACACACACACACACACACACACACACACGTAGCTGTGGAGATATGTTATATATTTAATAAAACCAGTATCAGAAAAGAGATCCACCCATAGTCAATCCAGGAGGGTCAGAGAGTGGTGACCTACACCTTTAATCCCAGAAGGTCTGAGTTTGAGGCCAGCTTGGTTTACAGAGAGAGTTTCAGGCTCCCAGGCAAGCAGTGGTGGTGCCTTGCCTTTAATCCCGTAACTCCAGAGACAGAGATCTTTCTGTGTTTCTGTGAGTTCAAGGCTAACTACCAAATAGTAGTAGCCCACGCCTTTAATCTTAACCTGGATGTGAAACAACTGAGTGAAGAAGGTATTTAAGGCAGGTGTAGAAAGACAGATTAGGCATTAGAAGCAACTAGGAGCAAGGCTGAACAAGCTGGAAGATAGTTGGGTGAGATTTTTAACTGTGGTATTTCCTGTCTTTGATATTTCAACATTTCCCCAATATCTGATTCTGAGTCTCTTTTAATACAACCAGAATTCGTGCAACAAGTAGCTGTGTGAGCACATGCATTTTTAAAAATCCAACATATTCTAATGTAGGACTGTCATTCATTTTGATACTTCCGCCTAATTTGACTAAGCCAGTTCTTTATTGTGTTGCTATTTTTGTCCCTTTTGTGGTGAAAGAAACTCTGCAGCAAATCTGACAAAAGCTTCTAAGAGCTCCTCCTTGCCTCATAATAAAATCTTGACTCACTGAACAGGACTGGCCTGACTTTGCAGCTGGTGCTCATTCTATGAGGAAGGCTTGTGAGCAGCCCCTCCATTCTTTGTCTCCAGCCTTGGGTCACCTGTCACTCCTGGTTCCTTCCTTCCCAAGTGGTCTAAGATCCTGCACTCATAACTCCCATATCCCCTCCTTATTTGTTACTTTCTCTTCAGTATTGTTCTCCTGTCCTCAGAACTCAATGGAGTTTCTCAAGGCAGAGGAAGTTCTTAGTAAACATTTGTTCAATAGACCGACTACTGCTCAAAATGATTAGAATTTATGGTTTGGTTTGAGATAGGGCCTCATTCTGTAGTCCAGGTTATCCTTGCACTAATAGCAAAATCTAGACTGGCCTTAAACTTGAGATCCCTCTCCCTCAATCTTGTGAGTGCTGCACGGGCCACCACATGCAGATTAGAAATTAAAAGCCTTGGGCTGGACCTGATAGCCCACACCTTTAATCCCAGCACTTGGGAGGGAGAGGCAAGTGGATCTCTGAGTTTAAGGTCAGCCAGATCTATAGAGTGAATTCCAGGACAGCCAAGGCTACACAGAGACATCTTGTTTAGAAAAACAAACAAACAAAAGTTTGAACATAATTACCCTGAAGGGGTGGACAGTATTGCATCTAGAAGACATGGGTTATTGAATGAAAAATCTCAGTACTAGATACGGGATGCTTCCTTATCAGTTATTGGTTAGAGAGGCCCCAGAGGTCTCCGAAGCAACATAGGTAACTATCATTGCCCTTGGTTACTCAATACTATTGTAAGGTAAGACACTACTGCTAAAGACACCACACAGTTTGGCCATAGGACAGAGAAACCAATGTTAAATAAACATGGACACTTCCTCTTAGTTGGCTAGGGTGTTGTGCAGGCTTCTGGAGGAGGAAAGACATCAAGAACTTTACTGGACCTTGCCTGCTACAATAAAAACCTACCAAGCAAGATATGCCCACTGGCACAATAGTAGTATATCTATTAGAGGGTAACTAACAACTTTCTGATTAGAACTGAACTCTACTCCTGAAGAGAGAATTTCATGCCTGTGCTGTAATGCTGGGTATGTCCCATAGGCCATGGGCTAGAATCTGCAATTATTATTTTGCTAAATGGACATGCTGTCAAAGTAACTTCTGAATATTTATGTTTATACCTATAGGCCTGGAATTTTTTTCTGTCTGTCTGTCTCTCTCTATATCTTTTCCCCTCTGTGCTAGGAAAGGAAGCCAAGGTCTTCTATATGTCAGGCAAGCACTTTATCAGTGAGCCACATCCCAGATTGTATGTCTTTACAGGAAGAACCACATTAAACACTGACTTGACTTTCAGTAAACTGCACTGTGTAGAGTGTACAGGCTGCACTTTATTCTAGTGTAGATCCAGTTCCTCTCCCAAAAATCTCAAGAATGTTTAGTACACTAATGTAAGTGGAAAGTTAAGATGTATCACCCTACACAATAGGAAAGGTAAGGGATGGAGCTGATATAGGCTATTTTTACTAGTTTGTGAAATGCCTCTTTTCTATGAAATAGTAATTAAATGTTATCCTGTAGGAAAGACAACGGGGAACCATGGAGATTTTTATTGAAAAGATGGGATGTATTTGTAGGAAATGCCTATTGGTACTCGGGATAATGTTCCCGTTTCATTGCTCTGACAACAAATACCCTGAGGTGAAACAATAGGCAGAACTGCCAGGGAAGGGAAAGGTTTTAATAGTATTAATATTGTATATGCTTTCTAGGACCAGAGGAAATCTTGATCCTATACAATTTATTATCTTTAGAAACACATTTATGAGTACTGCACAGTGGTGCTAGGCAGTAAATACTTCTACCACTTGGGAGGTAGGAGGCAAGAGAATCAATGTGAGTTCAAATCCAGCCTGTGTTAAAATAGTGAGATCTAGTCTTTGAAGAAGTGTCTTAGCGTTTCTGTTGCAATGAGAGACACCATAACCATGGTAACTCTTATAAAGAAAAGCATTTAATTGGGGCTGAATTACAGTTCAGAGGTTTGTTCATTGTCATTAAATCAGGAAGCATGGTTGAATTCAGGCAGACATGTTGCTGGAGAGGAAGCTGAGAGTTGTACATAGGATCAGCAGCCAGCAGGAAGAGAGTGACGCTGGACCTGGCGTGAGCATTTGAAACCTCAAAGCCCACCCCCAGTGACACACTTCCTCCAACAGGCCACATCTACTCTAATAAGGCCAACACCTCTTAATAGTGCTATTCCCTATGAGCCTATGGAGGCCATTTTCATTCAAACCACAAGAAGAAATAGGTCTGTAAATATAATTAACTTGCAATCATTCTTTAGGCTAGTAGAGTGCAACAAGGCATCACATAAGGGGTGGATGAGATGGCTCAGATGGTAGAGGCTCTTGCTCTGAAGTCTAAACACCAGAGTTTGAGCCACAAGACCCTCAGGGCAGAAGAGAACAAACTCCCCCCTAAAGACCCAATACACGAGAGTTCAAGAAGCCTTTCAAAATGCAGAAATCTTCAGCATTTGAATACTATTCCTGGAAACCAATGGACAAAACAGATGAACGTTAACAGTGGATATAATTCCAATAGAGCCTTTCTAATGGGAGACTATAGAGAGTACTAACTGGTGCAAGAATGCAGAGAAGTAAGCAGCAAATTTTAAATAAATGCAACATACTTTTTTTTTTTTTTTTTAAATTGACAAGGCCAAGTTATCACTATTCTCAATTCTCTGGACAGCGACAAGCCTGGTTTTTTGCGTATCCGAATCATTCTTGATTCACACTGAGTTCCTGTAAACTGTAGAGGAGTGTCAGACGGTGATCGAGGACCTGGATACAACGGATCCGGAAAGGGGGGTTTTCGCTTCCAGGACGCCGCCAGCCTGGAAGCCCCTACACGTTAGCACTTGCTTAAGAGCTCTCCTCTTAATAGGTAGGGCTAGCTATAGCCTCAGACCCTCACGAAAGCTACTGGGCGGAGCTTGCGGAATGGGCGGGGAGAGACGGGGCGTGCTGCGCACGCAGCAGCTCGGGGCGGGGCGGGGCGGGGCGGGGCGGGGCGGGACGGGGTCGCCGTCGTGCGCGCACGCGCCAATCACAGTTGCCGCGAGATGGGTGCTCGCGGAGAGGCTGGGGGAAGTAGAAGGGAGGAGTCGAGTTCTCTTAGCCAATCACTACGCAGCGCCGCCGTGACGCGAGGCTCTCCCGGGCGCCAAACTCCAGTCGGCGGGCCGGGTGGGTGAGGGCGCCGGGGTAGGGCGCGGGGCCGCGCGGGGGTGGGACTTCCGCAGGGCCCCGGAAGTGGGATCTGTGTGTTCTCATGCGAACGGGAAGGAGCGTTGGGGATCTGGAGTCTCGAGGTTGAGACATTTTCGGGCCCGAAAGGGGAAGGATTAGTTGCCGCCGCTGCCAAGCCCGCGCCCGCTCTTCTTTGCTGTCTCCGGCCCGGCCCGGCCGTGCCGCCTCTTCTTGCCGTCTCCCTCCTCGGCCGTCCCCGCGTGTTTTGCGCGGTCGCCGGGCACCGGGGCTGCGGCGACGAGCCCGCGGGCGGCCGGTCGGGCGGGGCGGGCGGCTGACAGGTGAGCGGGCCGTCCTCGGCCACCGACGGGGCGACCTCCCTCCGCGCCCCATGCTCGGACCCGCGCCTGCACCAGCCTGTCACCGGGCCGCCATCTTCCCGGAGAGACGGGGCCAGTGGCGGGCAGGGTTGGGCCCGGCCGAGGAGGGACTGCACAGGGCCGGGACCGGCGCTGGGGAGGACCGAGAGAGGGGCAGGGCAATGGAGGGACCGGCAGGGCTGGCTGGACTGTGGCCCTGGCGGCCCAGGTTAGGCTGGACTTAGGAGGACCTGCGGGCCGGGGTCGGACCTGACTGACACGGCCCTGTCTGGAGAGGATTGGAGCGAAGTCCCCGAGGTCGCTTCCCTTTGGCCCTTGTGGGTTTGCCCATGCAGCCCGAGGAGACTGGGCTAGGGTCTCGGGCCACCAGCGCCCCGAGGTCGAGCGGGCGGGTGCCGGCGACCCGCAGTGCGGCGCCGTGGCCTCGCCCCCCACGGTCCCGCCGGAGACTGGCCAGGCAGCGGGCTGCTCTTGCTACTGCGGGGAGAGATGGCTCATTAGGGAATCGCATTCCTTTAGAACCAGGAAGTTAGGATCCTGTTGCTCGAGTGTGTGTTTGGAATGCTGCTACCTTTTCCCCTTCCACTGGATAGACTTGAGCAAGGCCGACTTTGAAAGAGTTAAAAAATAAAAATCAAGTGTGAAAACTCATGGGAGCAAGCCAGGAACCTCTTACCACCTGCTTCTCTGTGGTGTTATAATAGAACATTAAGTTTGTTTCAGTGTTGAGGTCATTACGTTTTGCAACTTTCAGTGAATGTAATTCTGTTTCCCCTTTATTTTTTGGTATAAGTGGCCTTGGATTTGGACTGACACTAAATGTGAGAGAATTACCCATAGAAAAATGATCGATCTCTCAATCTTAACTTCCATTTGAGACCTCACTGGCCGCGGTATACTTTGTCTTAATCATAAACTGAAACTTTGATGTTTTCCGTAACTGAATAAACAAGAGGGCTTCCCATGGCTGCAGTTTGTGGTGCACAGTTAAGCAAGGGAATTTTTAATAAAGGCAGTAGCAACTACAAGTGTTTACTTTAGGATATTTAGCTACTCTTTTTTTTCAAGTTCAGTTGAATAGTTAAAATGCACTTGCGATTTGTTTTGTGTTGACGTTTGCAAGACCACAAGAGGAAAGAAGAGTGCTGTTCACTTTTTGTCTGATAGTGTATTCAGTGTGTAATTTTCATACTCCCCAACCTGATTGGCTCTCCTTATGTACAGTCAGGGTTAATTTACAGAAGTTGAAATGGTTGTGGCTTTTCCTCTGTGCTTAATATACCGAAAGGCAGTTTTGTAATCAAACTATACAAGAAATAGCTTCAGGAGAGTTGCTGGAGTTGCTAAAGTGAAATGCTTTCTGAAGGTTTATTTTTCTAGTTGTATATTTCTCTCTAGCATTAATTGGAAATACATTTTCTCTTGTATTTTGGACTAATGTGATTCGAGTATACTTATTTAGTCGACTAAAAATGGCTTGACTTCTTAGTCACTAGAAGTTATCTTCTTGATGGCTCATCTGTAAAAGCCTCATAAGACTAATATAACACAAGCTTGTGGATGTTGGCTGTTTTGCTGTTTTATTGTTACTGAACTGCTGTTTTTAGTATTCTACCTTATAGCTGTCAACTTTGTTAGTACCCCCGCCCCCAACCCCCTTGATCACAAGTATCTGGAGCAGAAGACAGGTTCTGAAGCAAAAGGTAAATTTGGAGAAAGTAGCTGTACTGTATTTGAGTAGGATCCAGGGAGAAAATACATGATTATATGGGTATACAAGTTTAGTAGCAATCATATTACTACATTCTGTAGAAGACCAGCTGAAATTAAGTAGCAACACTTTATATTTAGGGTTCTGGTGTTCTGGGGGCTTGCCCATTTTGTTTTTTTTAAAAAAAACCCGAGATTTAAAGAATTGAACTTATTGGCTTCCCTAAGTATGCACAAAATTTGACAAACATTTGAACTCTACAGAAACAAATATTTCACTTAGCTACCTGTTTTTCTGAAGAGGCCTTATAAAGTTATCAAAAATGTAATTCTAAAATGCTCAGTGAAAATTTGGACATCAGGTTGTTAATGGTAGTTACAATAAATAGTGCCTTCAGGTAGCTGCAACTAATCATATTTGCAACAAGTTTACAAACTTTTTAGATTGAGTTGATGTTACCAACCAAGAACAGGCTGACACTCCTGTCACTGTCAGTTTTTGTGTTACAGGGTGAAAGACATCCCACATCAGGCGTTCTTAGTTCCTATAATCTAGGTCCTCTTTTAGTGAGGTGTCATGGTTTGGGGATTGAGAAAGTGCTGCATGAGTTAATTGCTGTAAATCCCATTTGCTCTTTCCCTAGAGTTGAAGGCATGCTGTGCTCTTGTAGATACTCTCAGGTTTAAAGGATATTCCTTCCTTAATTTCAGATTGGTAGAAGCAGGAAAATTGCAGCGTCTTTTTGTAATTTCCACCATTGAACCATTTCAACTTTTTTCTAATGGGAGGAAGAAAATGCAGACGTTGAAGCTGAGTCTTTGTTAAAAAGGTTTACTGCTGCAATTTGCTTATATTCTTTTTTTCACATGAAGAAAGAAAGTTGTTTTTGTTTTTTCTTTGTAAGTTAATTTGAGAGGACACAGTGAGTTCCAATACTCTGAGGGTTAAATTCATGAGACCTCAATTTAGTTTGAATGCTTTGCTCTGATTTATTTGGCATTACAGAGGATTGAACCCTGATATTTGGTTAAGCTAGGCAAGCAATCTACACCACCAGCCCATGTTTAAAAATAATAACGTTTGAAGGCAAGAGTCTCACTAAGTTGCTCACAGGCCTTAAGCTTCCTATCCTCCTGCCTCAGTCTTATGATACCTGTGATTACAAGTCTAACCATCAGGCCAGCTTGTTCTTAATTGTTAGACTTGTTAAAGTCTTTGGAGCTGCTGTTCTTTGCAGTTGCCTTAATTAGAAATGTTTTTTTCTTATTAGGGCATAGAGTTGGAATAGTAAGCCTCTAGATTCCCTTAAGAAAAGGAAGGGGTCTTGTGAGATGGCTCAGCCACCAAGGACTCTTGCTATCAGGCCTGTTGACCTGAGTTCAGTCCTCAGATCCCATATGGTAGGAGAAAACGAACTTATGCAAGTTGTCTTCTAATGTCTGCACATTAATAAATAAGTGTGAGAACAGAAACAAAACCAGAAAAGAAGGAAGATAAATTCTAACTTGGAAATGTTTCCCTTAATATTGTTTCACAAGCTGCTTTTCCCATGTATAAATGTCTTCCTTTGGAACTGGGAAAATTATTAGCTTAGCTGTGCTTCCTTCCTTTCCATGCCTTGCTCCCCTCCCCCCACCTCTTGCCTCTGTGCCTTTATAAAATCTGTCCTTGCACCACTTTTTTGTGAAAGCTGGCATGAACCCTATTTTATTCATGAAGGATTTACATTTGAGTGATGCTGCTGATTTCATGATCTTTCTTTCTTGCTATCCCTATTGCCTTAAGCTTCTGAGGCCTAGGCATTGTGGTATTGAAAGTGTTTGATACTTAATACAAATGGGAAACATACTGCCTCATTTTTAGAGAGAGCTTAATATTCACTGATGCAAGACTCAGTTATCACTGAAAATATACTTTTGAAGTTTGTATGCTAAGTCTTTTTTAAAACTCGTTAATCAGGATATTTCTTATTTGCTTGATTAAAATACTGCTGTATTCCCACAAGCTTTTTTTTTTGGTCCTTTCCATTAAGATTCTGCCTTTCAGGCAGATCCTGGTTGCTTGGCCCTTAGAAATTTATCAGGACTGTCTCAAGCTCCATAACTTTTCCACTGTGAACTCATTACCTGCTTCAAGACCTTCTTGGCCTTCCTGTTCTCTCTGCCTCCCTTCCCCACAGTGTTGCTGCTTTGGCTCTTGGTGGTTTCTTTGCTTGAAATTGGATGTCCTTTCCCAAGAAGTTTTTAAAGTTTTGCCTAGTTATTTAATACTGGTAAGACAGCTCTTTAGGAAATCATTGCCTCGCCTCGGTTTCTGAATTTAGATTGAATGCTTCTCTTGCTACAGTATCCTGAGTGTACCTTCATCCTATTGAGTACACGGTTAACTCAAGAACACTTTTTGTGGAAAAGGCCTCTTTTACACTTAACAACCTATTTGTCCACTTCAAGGCTTGGTGTGATGAGGGATGGAAGCAGGGATAAGGATGGCTTCCATTTGTGTAAAAGATATTGCTGATCATGTTTTTGCCTGTGTCTAGTAACAAAAATGGACACTTGAAAAGGATACATTACTAAGTTTCTTCTAGTGTATAAAGTTACTTTTAAAAAGTTTTAACTAACTTTTCATAGCAGTATTTAATAGAGTGGCTTAGGCATGGTAACTTAACTCAGATTTTATTGTCTTTTAGTTTTTAAACGTATTTCCTTTTGATAGTTTTTTTTTTGCTTTCTATATTGTGCTTTAAAATTAAATCATATTAACAAAACCCAAAGCATATAGTATTTCTAACATACTTATAATATAATATCCTGTTTAAAGTTATATACCCTGGCATTCAGATGTTGGTTACAACTACATGCTTCCTTGTTAGTTACAGTTGTCATATGTATTATGTCATGTCTGCTCTCAGTTCTCTTAATTTTTTCCCTTGCTGTATTTTATCATCATTCTTATGGCACTATAACATGCCATACACATTATTTATTTGTGGTCTGTTGTCTGTGCTCTAAACTCCATGAAGTATATAGAGAATTTTGTCTGTTTTATTCGTTGTGATAAACCAGACCCCAGGAGAGTATCAGACACATAATGTGCCATAAATGATTTGTTTTTAGTTTTCTTTCATTCTATTCTTTTGTTGTTGTTATTGTTGCTACTAGGAATCAAACCCTATGTGTTCCCAGGCAAATATTCAGAGTTGTACCTCTAGCTCCCTGAGACACTTAATAAATCCCAACTTGTGATGGGAGCAAATATCTGGTCTTCTTTTGGCTGCACCTGGTGTCTACTAAGGCAGGTAGACAACTACTTACACAGTGTAAAAGCCAGTGTCCAGTAGGTCAGAGATGTGGCCCTAGAGGGAAGTACTTTGAGAAATCAGGAGATAGTAGCTATCTCAGCAGTGACTCTGAGATGGGCAAGAACAAAGAGCTTGTGACAAATTCATGTAGAAATGAATTAATAAGGTGAAAGAGCCGGAGGATGTAGGTGGGAGCTAGTCTTGTAGGGCCTAGGATGTCCCTGTGTAGGGTTAGGATTTTGTTGTTTATCCTAAGAATATCAGGAAACACTTGGAGGGTTTTTAACTGGTGAGTTAGATGATCAGAATTGTCTTTTAAAAATAATTGTTTTGAGGCTGGTAAGGTAGCTGAGCAGGTTAAAGATACTTGCCCCCAAGTCTGACAAATTGTGTTCAGATGACCCCCAGATCCCAGATGGTTGAAAGGATGAATCAATTCCTGAAAGTATTTGCCTTGTATAAATAAAGATGATAAAAATCAAAACATTAAAGAAAATTCTTGTTCTGCTTTATAGAAAGTGATATGAATGAAGCAGAAATGAGTGACAGACATGAATTTTACTCAGTGGCAGAGCACAATCCCCAGTTTATTCGTCTCTTGGTCGTAGTTGAAAAAACCCAGTTCTTGTCTTAAGTGAGCGGTAGCTTGCTTAAATTCCTTTTATTTTTGTTGTACAAAATCATGTGTTGTTGTTATTATTATTATTAATTGGTTTTTCAAGACAGGGTTTCTTTGTGTATCTCTGGCTTTTTCTGGAACTCACTCTGAAGACAAGGCTGGCCTTGAACTTAGAGATTCATCAGCCTTTGCCTCTCAATGCTGGGAATAAAGGCCTACACAACCAATACCCAGAAAAAGAGTGCAGGTTTAGAAAGTAGCTTAAAAATATATCTTAACTCTACTAGTGCTTATCAGTTGTTTAAAAGTATATTGTTAGTTTAGATTTTATCAAAACACACTTTTTTTTTTTAAGTAACATCTCTGAAAAATGGGAACATTTTGTTTTTATATTTTAGAAAACTTTGATTTTTATGGTGAGTTGTAAAGTTACAGGTGGCTTCAGTGATTGTTACTCTTTGAACAGTTCAACATTCATTTTAAATAATACCTTGTACAACCTTTCTATAAACTGGGTGTGGTAACATACACCTGTAATCCCAGTATTTGGGAGGTGGAGGCAGAATGAGCAGAATGCCTGGGCTGGCTGGCTGGCTGGCGCGCTCTCTCTCTCTCTCTCTCTCTCTCTCTCTCTCTCTCTCTCTGTCACACACACACACACACACAGAGACACACACACTCTTTTCTAGTCTGTAAAGACTTGATACTTTTTTGGGCCCTTCTTTCTTTGTTGATTATATTGTATCCTTATATTTCATTGTAGAGATTTATATAGCCCTGTTAAACACCTGCACTTGAGTTGTTCATCTCTGCTTTAGTCAGTGACAGTAACTTGTAAAAGTATTCTCAGTTATTTTGTAACCAGGGTCTGCAAAGAGAGAAAATTTTTGTCTACTTGGAGAAAGATCTTCCTTATGAAGGAGCAGAAAGATCTCCTTTATGAAGGACACTTACATAGGGTGTAAATCTTAACTACTTGTCTGTGATGTGTGACTGTAACCTTTGAAAAGTAGATTTAAAGTCCTGTGAAAAAGTTTACTCTTAAATTCAGAAAGGTAAAAGCATTTTCTTTTATGCTCTTAGGAGGTAAAAACATGTAAAAAGCAATCTATAATATTTTAATTTTCTGTTAGTGTGTCACATGAATTCGGCTTGGTTTTATTGTCAGCTAAAACTAACTAGCATGATCATTACGTCTTGTTAACCTTAGTGGTTGACCCCCATACTTCCTCAGTTGTTATTATTATCATTGTCAGAATGCAAATTAGGGTTTCTCTTTAACAGGTCTATTGGAGTACAGACCAGACAGACGAGGGTGCATATGAGTAATTGGTGAATCAGCAATATCACCTTTAGGGAGGGAGATAATCATAAGGAAGAACAAAGGGTAAAATACAGGAAGCTGTGTCCCCAGTGGTGGTTGTGTGCCTACACTTTTTCATAATTAAGTTTTTCTATATTATCAACTTAAACCTCTTCTACTGAAGTTATCCTTCAGAACTGACTAATTTAGGGTGAGTTAAACCTATGCATTAAAAAAAAAAAAAGAAGAAAGGAAAAAAAAAAAAAAAAAGATCAGAAGTAGAAACTAGAATTGCCAAAACTAAAAGTGCCAGAAGCACCCAGGATTATAGAATTTAAATCTCCATGACATGGGAAATTTAAACTTTTTCTATGGAGTGCCTTGCAATTCAGGATTGTATTTTAATAGGTTTCACCAAACTCAGGGAGATTCTTAGCACACTTTGTCTTTCATGTTTGGAATATGGAAAGTACTTATCATTGTGGTGGGTTATAATACATGTCTTTCATGGAACACATGAGGTTAAAGCTTAAGATAAAACTATACAGTTATTTTTGCAGATCTGTTACACACTCCAAAATTTTATCAGCTCATAGTTTTATGTTGGAAGGAGAACGACAAAAAAATGTTGGATCATTAACTTTCAGTTTTCAATTTGAGTGTGTGGAGGTGAGATTAGATAAGTTTATTATAAAGGATAGTTATCAGGTGTTTAGTACTAACATAGTATAAGTTACTATGTTTTACTGTTGTTTATAGTTTATAGTAATACTATAAGTTTAATAAATTTTGTGAAATATTTTGTTTTTATTAATGTTAGTGTTGCCTTTCTGGAATTAACTAGATGCTCATATAGTGTTAGGTAAAAGTTAATACCACTTTGAGGTAATACAGTCATTTTCTGAGATTTTGAGTTTTGGTTTATACTCTTTTGTCAGTTGAGATTTGATAACTAGTTATCAATTGCCAGGAAAACAGTATCTCAGCATAGGATTACAGAGTTTTGAAGACTCCGAAGTTCACAAAAATTGCATTTATTTAGAAATACAGCTAGCTGGTTAGCAGCAATCAGAACTGTAACTTACTGTATTTTAGGGTCTAGATAATGGAGCTGGGACTAGCCTCCAACTCATGGTCTTCTGCCTCTACCCCAGTGTGGACCCACCCCTAGGCTCATTGCACTTAGTTGTAGTGCTCACTTAGAGTACTTACCAGCCTGTAGACCCAGCCTTGACATTGATGAAAATATTAACTTTATGTCTGTTGCAGATTTTTTTAAAGCAGATTAAAAAAAAAAAAAGATTTCTTTGCATTATTTTTATGGGGGGTGATGGTCAGGTGCCTAGGGAAGCCAGAGGCATTGGCTCTACCAATGTTCAAACTACAGGCTACAGGCAGTTGTGAGGTGCCTCATGTGGATACTGGGAATGGAATTCATTTTCTCTGGAAGACCAGTACATGTTCTTAATCTTAAGCACTATCTTTCCAGCCCTAAATTCTTTAAAAAAAAAAAAAAAAAAAAACCTTTAAAAAAGATTGAAGTGGTGTTATTTGTTGCTTATGATGAAGATAGATTCTGAAATGCAGCTATGCTATTTAATTATTGTAAATATGTTGGGTACCTTAGAATGCTTAGCACAAATAGACAGGAAAGGCTACTCATTTCGCATAGCCTTTGATGTAGTCAAGGCTTACACTGAGAGATTTGTATAATACTGCCCACACAACATGGCATGCTGTTTTATAGTAATATTTTTTAATAAACAGCATACTCAGACAATAAAAGTGTGACCTAGTAAATAAACTAAGAAATGTCATTTACGATCACTGTTGAGTATTATCCATACATTGTCACATGTGTTTTTACATATCTGGCAGTGCAGTTGGTTTGTTTATATCAGCATTGCTACAGTGGTGAATAATATTGTTGCAACAGCTATAGCAGCAGACAATTGAAATTCTTTTTTTATTTACTTATTGTGTGTTGGGGTGGGGTGGTGGGAGGATATGTGCATGTGTGTATGGGTGCCCACAGAAGTCAGAAAGAGGGTGTCAGGTCCCTTGGAACAGGAATTATAGATAGTTGTGAGTCTCTTGATATGGGTGCTGGGAATCAAACTCCAGTCCGCTGCAATAGCATTGTCTTAGGGTTTTTATTGCTGTGAAGAGAACTTGGCAACTCTTATTTAAAAACAAAATCGTTGGGGTGCTCATTTACAGTTTTAGAAGTTAGTCTGTTATAATGATGGGAAGCACCACAGCATGCAGGCAGGTGTGGTGCTGGAGTGAATAGCTGAGAGGCCTGCAACTTGGAGCCAGCAGGAAGTCAACTGAGACACTGAGTGGTATCCTGAGCACAAGAAACCTCAAAGCCCACCCTCACAGTGACATACTTCCTCCAACAAGGCCATATTCCAAAAAGGGCACATCTCCTAATAGCACCACTCCCTAAGAAATTATGGGGGGCAGTTATATTCAAATTACCACAAGCATCAAGTGGTCTTAATCACTGAGGTATTTCTCCAGCCCCCACCCCCTGTACTCCTAGCACTCAGGAAGAACAGAAAGATTCCACCTTCAAGCCTAGTGTGTTTTACATAATAAGACCATCTCAAAAGAGAAAGATATATAGCCTTTGATGGGAATGTTTTAATAATTTTTTTGAAGTTGGAGGTATACCATTGAATAGTACTGAACAAGTTCACTTAACTTACTAAAATGTAGCTAAACATTAGTGTTGATGTGCAGTTTTACCAAACTGCTTTTTAAAAATCAGACAAAACTGATTTTTGGTCTTTAAGGTTAAGCTCAGGTCCTCTCGTGTGGTAGGCAAGTACTCTGCCACTGAGACACACACACGTTGGAATTACAAATACTTGTGTAGATTCTCTGCTTGCTCAAAACTTACTATGTGAAGTATATTGTCTACAGAAAAGGAAGTGTAATCCTAAATGGCCTGAGTTATAACCCACTTTATGAAATAGAGATGGCTAAGGGGCAGATCTTTTAGAGTACTAAGGCAAAGTGAGATTTGATTCTGAGTTTATTTTGGGACTTCAGTTTTTTTTAAATGTTGAACCACTTCTGTAAGTGTTAGAGAGTATCCATTATGGTTTTTTTTTTTTTAAACTTTATTTATTTGCCTTGGTGTTTGCCTGGAACTGGAACTACAGACAGTTGTTAGCTGCCATGTGGGTGCTGGGAATCGAACCCGGGTCCTCTGGAAGAGCAGACGGTGCTCTTAACCGCTGAGCCATCTCTCCAGCCCCCCATTATGTTTTAATACACTGTTATTTTGGGAAACTTTAAAGTATCTGCAATTGTAGAGCTTAATACTTGAAGACTGTAGTTTGATACTGTGTCTTTGTAAACAGTTTGG
Source organism: Sigmodon hispidus (assembly GCA_004025045.1). Lineage (NCBI taxonomy): Eukaryota > Metazoa > Chordata > Mammalia > Rodentia > Cricetidae > Sigmodon > Sigmodon hispidus. The sequence continues at coordinate 34,590 of PVIH01000724.1, read as the reverse complement.
TATTTCAGAATTTTTGAGTCTAGCTGTTGTCTCTCCAGGAATAGTTATGATTAGGTGTCGTAAGCACATTGTGTATCAGGTACTGTGTTGTCTCTATGTTCTAAGATGTCCTCATAATGCCATTGATGAGAAAACCAGATAAGTGAGATTGTTGTGCTTGGTTGGGATGGAGTTCAGTTCCCAGTTGGTGCTCATTATGCCTTGGAGCACAACTCCTATTTGGGCTTTTTAGCATGTGCTCATTCTGGTAGGGTTCTAAGATTTTGGAGTAGTAATTTGGTTCAGAGATGATGATTTTCTAGACTAAAATGTATTTGCAGTTTTCTGTCTAAGTATTGAACATTTTAACTAATATGTTTTCTAGTGAGAATTTATAAATCTTTGAGCAGATTTTCAAAACAGTATTTTTACCTGTCTCTCCCATACAAATAGTTTACTTAGTATGTGTTTGCCATTCAGAGTCTTCTTTAGGAATTAGTTTTAATATTAAATTATTTTTTAATGTTTCTCTTTAATTTTATATATAAACTCTTAGGTTTCAAGTGCATCCTTGTTTACACACACTAAATCTAGAGACTTAAATGAAAATTTACTCAGAGTACTTTTATCCTAACTTAGAAATACTGTCGTTTTGTGTGTAATCCATCATTTGAAATGAAGGTTTTACTTGGAATCATCTCATTTCCTGTGCTTTCTATTTTAATTGCTAGGCAGTTCTTCCCACATTGATTACCACAAAAAAGAATTGTTAGATACGCACTTCATGGGATTCTGCTTTAGTAGGTACTGTGTTAGGAGCACAGTGGTGGCAAGGCAGCCAGCTAGAACAGGTGTTCTTTCCCTGTGACAAAATTTTGGAGTTGGTGGCATGATCCTAATTTGACGTGCCATATTCCAGGGTATAAAGAGCTAGTAAAAGACAAAATAACCAGCAGAGGTTTTTGTTGGGAGGAAGAAAAGTAATACCCACATCATTATGTTTATTTCTACTGCATCCTGAGGACATGCTAGAGAATTTGAACTGAACTGAGGAGGCCCATGCTTTAGGAAGGCCAACTTGCCTGATAGAATCCTAGAAGATGTAAAGAAACTAAGAAGTTAAGGTAGCAATTTGTTTCAGAGACACTGAATTCCTGAAGAATTAGTAGCATGGAATGTAGTAGTGAGCTTTATTTGAGAAAAAGCTATAGCAATTTGCAGGTTTTTCATTGGGAGTGTTTTGCATATCCTTGTAACAGAGGTTATCAATTTTTATGTTTTAAAAGAGCAGTGGAGCTAATGGCCTTATTTTAAACAGTTGATATATAGGAGTCTGTCAGACCATAAAAACTTCACAGTGTCTTGATTAGATAGATGGCTGCTTTGAAATTTAGCATAAAATTGTGAACTGACTTCACGTGAAAGCTCCAGAGCTCCAGAGCCACATAGTTCCTGTTTGAATTCAGCAGATTCGCCACTCTTTCTTGGGCACTTGCAGAGTGCTCTGCTCTATGGCTCCTCCTTGGCAGGTGCTTTTCTCCCAGGAGTTGTCTGCTTACCAAAGCCTTATAACCTGTTCACACTGATACTCATGTTAGCAAAATTACATAATTATTGTAAATGAATACTGTATCTAATGGGTAAGAGAGAATTTTGAGTGTTTTCATTCCATAATGCCAGTTCCAGGGCTTCCCCAGGAAGCAGAGACAGGAGCTCACTGCCCAAGTTAGCCTGACCTACTTGGCAGGTTCGAGTCTTGTCTTGAGGGAAGTGGCTCCTGAAGTGTTTCTGAGGGTGACATGAAAGGCTGTATACATACATACACACTGGAGAATAGCCCTTCTTTAAACATTTTGTATTTATATTGGTTTTCATGTGTATTAGATGTGTTTTAAAGAAACAGTGAGGGCTGGAGAGACCACTCAGTGGTTAAGAGCACCGACTGTTCTTCTGGAGGAACTGAGTTTGATTCCCAGCATCCACGTGGCAGCTAACAACTGTCTGTAATCTCAAAATCTGACACCCTTACACAGTTATACATGCAGGCAATTCACATAAAATAAAAATAAATATTAAAAAAGAAACAGTGACAACATTAGATGATATATTATGGGTTATGTAGAAAGAACATCCATGGAGGGACAGTCTAGGGCGAGTTATCAAAAGAAACTTAAGAATGCACACATTAATTTTTGAAATTACCTATTTTTTGAAATTCTTTTTAATTACATGGGATACAAAGCTTTTTACTCTGCTTAGTACCCAAGAAGAACATTTCAGGTGGTTGAGAAACAGTAGCTATAGAAGCAGAAGCTCCAGGTCAGAGGGGAGAAGGCAGAACAGCCTCACAGTTGGACTGTGCTGAGCAGTTCAGAGATCCATCCAGTGGTACAAGAGTGGGGAGACTTAATGGCTGGTGAGGCTGGAGCAGGCTGTGGAAAGCATGTGTCTGAAAAGACTGGCTATTAGGAATAAGGTCATGAGATTATCCAGTCAGAGTTGGCCTTAACTGCTCCTTTCAGGTCACACCTTTTCTGTCTTTTAGTCAAAATTGGGTTACTTTATAAAAAGTGACTTATTTTTATATGTACGAGCGTGTCCCCCCCCCAGCATATATATATATGTATGTGCATTGAACGTGTGGCTGGTGCCCTTGGAGGATAGATGAAGGTATCAGATCTCCTAGAATTTAAGAGCTGCTGTGTGGTTGCTGAAAACAAAACCCAAGTCTTCTGCAAGTGCTCTTAACCATTGAGCCATCTCTCTAGCCCTGGGCTGTTTGAAACAGTTTAAAGGGGAAATGTTGAAGATGAGGAAAAACAGGAAATAAGATCCAAATTGTAGGTAGGGGCTATATTAATATAGAGCCATTGAACCTCCAGTTAGTTGTTTGGCTTGTCCTCAAAACCTTTTTAATATGGAAACTTCTGGGAACAAAAAAAATTACTCCCTTCCTCTTTTTAAACCATCATATCCAGGCTATATTTAAGCACCTTGTCTTTTATGATTTTTTTCAGGAGCAATACAGGATTATAATTGCTAGGAACTAGTTTTCTTTTATTGAAGTATTAGACATAGCTACCATATTTTATCTACATACTTTTATTCATTGATTTTTTTTTTCAGTCTGTCCTAATCTTTTATTTTTTTACAAATTTTTTTATTATGAATAAAGTCATATTTTTTATCTATGTATCCTCGTTGATTTTTCAAGACAGGGTTTCTGGCTGCCCTAGAACTCACTCTTGTAGACCCAGCTGGCCTTGAACTAACAGAAAGCAACCTGCCTCTGCCTCCTGAGTGCTGGGATCTGGCTACATACTTTCATATATACACAAAAATATTAAATTTGAGAAAGAATACTTCATATCTATATATCAATAAGATGTTTTATCACCACTTAAATGCTACTAAATAAGTTATTTGTTTATTTCTTAAGTTGTGAAATGCTGATTTTTAATAAAATTAGCCTGGAATATTAGAGAATTGATCAAGCCAAGTCATGAAAGTCAGGGAGTAGAGACTCACACCTTTAATCCTAGCTTTAGGAATGTGGAAAGAGGAAGAGAAGAGGGGTTTTTCAGCTTTCCCAGACACTTTCTTGGTGGGCTAAGGATAGAGAGGTTGAGGAGGATTTTGTGGAAATGGCCTGAGAAGTTGACGGTTTGTTTCTTTATCTCTCTGATATACCAGCTTTTCCCCCAATATCTGGTTCCAAGTTTTTATTACAGTATCAAATAGAAGTCAGGCAATAGTCTTGTGTTGTTGCCCAGGCTGGCCTCCCAACACTAGGGCTCAAAGTAATTCTCCTGTTCCAACCTCCCAAGTAACTAGAACTGTGGGTATATATACCCTCTCTCACCCTCAACTCATTCATTGGCTTCTAATTTTTTTTTAATTATTTATTTATTTGCCTTGGTGTTTGCCTGGAACTGGAAACTACAGACAGTTGTTAGCTGCCATGTGGGTGCTGGGAATCTGAACCTTGGTCCTCTGGAAGAGCAGACGGTGCTCTTAACCGCTGAGCCATCTCTCCAGCCCGGCTTCTAATTTTTAAGGAAGGTGATTTGTATGTTCATGTAACAAGACTTGAGGAAATACAGTAAAGGCTATAGTTTAGGACTTTGAACAAGACAAGTTGCCATTTCTGTAACTGCCCCCTGCTTTGTCATCAGTGAATAGCTGTTCTCCTCTTTAGAGATTCTTTGCTTGCTGAGTTTCACTGCTCTTTATTATACATTAAAGATACTCTTGCTTTGTTTGGGTTTATTGACTGATTAATATGGATTAGAAATTATCTTTCTTTTCCTCCCAAAGTGGGGTTTTGGTTGAACATTGTAGGAAACTGAATCACTTTAGTTTTTGAAGAAATTAATCTTCCTTAGGATAAAGAAGTAAAAATAATTTTTGTCTCGAGTGTGAAGTTGCTTTTTTGCTATTTGTTTGTTGTTTTTTTCAGCAAGGGTTTCTCTGTATAGCCTTGGTTGTCCTGGAATTTGCTCTGTAGACCAGACTGGCCTCAACCTCAAGAGTACTACCTACTTCTGCTGGAATTAAAGGAGTGTGCCACAACTGCCTGGCTGTTTTCTCTCTTTTTTAAAAAAAATAATCACTTAATGTGTTATTCAACGAGCGCAGACAAATATTTTAGAAATTGAACCCCCCCTCCCAAGAACAGTCTGACTGACATTGGAACTCAATTGTTTTCAGAATTGATTAGTTAATCTACCTGGCTAGTGGATGTCCTTACTGCTCTGTGTGTGACCCTCTAAAAGCTGTGTGCTCAGGTAAAGAAGTTAACTTTTGCAGTAGAAGACTGTTCTTTGGTGGAGGGTCTATGGATAGCTATGTTCTCTTGCTAGAACCTCTAAACCAGCTTTGAATAGTCATAAATTTCAGCTTTTAGGTGTGTTCTCAGCTCTTTTTTTCCTAGAACTAGGCAGTGCCCCAGTTTGAGTAGAGGGAGTTACAGATTCTCTAGCCATTTTCCAACTCTAGTGTATCACCTGTCTTTAAATAACTCACTTTAAGTTTGCCCAAAACCTCTGTCTTTGCTGTTTTATGTTTTCAATTGAGACACTTAATTGTGAATATACATTTGTATGGGTAATGGAATGTGATCTACAAGACAGATGGTGAGGTGAGTAGAGATTTTTGATGAGATCCATGATAGATTTCTTAAGGGGATATCTGGTCTTGAAGGTCTTCTGTGTTGGACCACTGATTCTGAATTCTGTGAAACAAGCTTTGTTTTCAAATGTAAATTGCTGAAGATTTTTATGGGGATTATCAATGATCTCGAGAAAATGATCCTCTACCAAAAGATAGTTTAATAAAGCTACCAAGTGAGGAAGTACATGTATGCAGTTTCTAGGGCACCAGCAATAGAAAAGCTCAGAGTCAGGCAGCCCTGCTTTTTGTTTGGACAGTAGTGGTACATGGGAATTATTGATAAGTTATTCTTCTCTTTCTTTATTCTGTGCACTTTGGTTTGTTTGAGACATGGTCTAGCCATATAGTCAAGACTAGCCTCTAACTTGGGATACTCCTATCTCCACCTCCCAAGAGCTAGATTATAGGTATATACCACCTTATGTACTCTTCTATAAAGAGAGTAAGCAGAAGCATACAAATTGAATTGCAATAGCTTTGACAACAGATGAGTCACACCAAGCAACAGACATATATGTAGGGATGGAAAAAGACATTGCAAGCCCTGAGACATTAAACCAGAGAACAGTTCTTTTATACACACACACACAATAAATATTCTAAACAGGCTAGATTTGAGAAATGGCTGACTTTTCATATCGGATTTCTTTAACATTTTGATTAAAACCTTTTTCCTTTTATATGCTCTCCCAGTTTAGGTTAGATAAAATAATTGTGTTGTCTTGAACCCTGTAGAGACTCCCAAGTGCCTACAGTGGCATTTCCTGATAGTATGTTTTCTTAGTGATAAAAGAAGGTATGTGAATCAGTCAAGCCTGTATTTTAGGATGATAATCTTAATGTGGTTGTCTCTTATTCTTTTGGCTTTTCCTCTTGTGAAATTGTGTGAGGATTTTTTTAGAAATAGCTTCTCATGTTTATTGGAAGAGGACACAGTACTGGATAAGAGCAAGACATTGTCTGAGGGCAGGTCTGCATCTCAGGCTGTGATTGCATGCTGCAGCTTTTTGAAAGTAAAATTCCAGGGCCATATGCAAAATGAAAGATATAACTCACTTCCATTCCTAAATCCTTCATGTTGTTTAGATATTCTTACCAACAAATACTGGGATGATGATTTGGAGTTTACCCGAATATTAATGGGAGGCTTACCTAATGAGATGACCCAAACTGTCAGTTTTGTTTATTTTGTTGTATATTAATAAAAATGCCAGTTAAAAATGATTCCATAGAAGTGTCCTCTGTAGAAGTTAGTGAGTGAAATGAGGACATGACTCTTTCTTGGTATATGAGGCGGAGAATAACCAGAAGCATTTGGAATTGTCCAGAGTGAACTGAGCCATGGGGGGAGAGGGCCGAGGATGAGAGGAAGAGAAGAGAGACCAAGCGACCAAGAGAGGAGCAATGGACCAAGAGGCCAAGAACCAGAGATGGGGTGTAATGGCTTAGAATTTGGGGAAACAGAAACAAATTCTCTCTGGACTAGAGAGGTTTTGGATAGGTGGCAGAGTGGTAAGTGCTGGGAGGAGCCACAGGTACTGAATGAGACTTGTTGTGGGTTTCTTTGGGACCTGGTAGTATGTCATAAAAGCAGTCATAACTATTAAAATGTGTGTATGTGTAAGTTCTAAATTAGATTTTTATTTCTGTAACACTTAAAAATGCAATTTTACTTGAGACATTTCTTGTGAATAGATACTGTTCCTGTCAGATTTTGCTAATAAATTGTTGTATCTTGTGTCTGATTTTATCAACAGCAAAAACAACTCAAATTATAAAAAAACAAAAAGCCACACCCTTAAAGGTGTCCCATTCAGGAGGCAGAGGGAGGTGTATCTCTGTAAGCTCTAGGCCAGAGCAAGTTTCTACAGAGCAAGTTTCAGGACAGCCAGGGCTATACATAGAAACCCTGTCTTGGGGAGGGAAGATCACACCTGGGCTAGAGAGAGATGGCTCAGTGCTCAAGAGCACTGGCTGCCCTTCCAGGGGACCTGAGTTCAATTCCCAACACCCATATGGCAGCTCACAACTGTAACTTCAGTTCCAGAGAATCTAGCACCCTCACAAAGACGTACATGCAGGTAAAAATAAATAAAATCACAATTTTCTCACGATTGTCATTTTCAGTAGAAGCACGGGTGTGCATGCATAAAAAGGAATTTAAAATAATCAGTCTTGAATTTTACTGGCAGTGTCTGCTTAGGAGTATGCTAGTGCTGACTGCCAGTGTAGATATACAATTAAACAAGAAGTATACTGAGATTGGACTCATTACTTTCATTTGCCAGTATCTTTGAGTGACACATTTACTATAAGAATACTCATTGAAGAGGCTATTATAGAGATACTAAGTCTGAAAAAACAACTAGAATAGCTGCAGCCTTCCTGGTGATAGCAGTCTTTTACTCTAAATATTTTCACTATTGAAGATGAATTTGATATATAATCTGTACGTGGTAAATGAAAGCAGAGTTGCATCTCCTGAGGAATTCCACAATTATTTTTGAGTGCAGGAAGCCAAAATACACATTTGGGGCTGTCAGTGATGCCAACAGCCATGAGAGAATAGGGTCTAGCAACATGGAACAAATGAGTGAGACACTCCAGTTTCTATTCTTTCTTTCTTCCTAATAGTTCTCTAAAGTAGAAAATGAATGTCATTAAGATATATAGCCTTTCCATCCCTAAAATGCTGCAATTGTGTTTTAATAACTTATTATAGCTGCTTTAACAATCCCCCACCCCCAGATTTATTTAGATTCAAAGAAGTCAGAGTCTAGTAGGTAAACTGTCTTGCTTATAAATACATTTAGACATTAAAAGTAAGAACAATTTGACTTTTAAAATCAGTTCCCCGGGGATTCATACAGTACTTATGGTAGGCCTAAAGTTGTGACTAGCCTGCTATTCTTATTCAGAGAAATTTGAATAGTCATTTACTGTTTTGTTTATTTTTAACTTGCAAAGTTTATTTTTGTATGTGTACATACGTGCGTGCGTGCGTGCGTGTGTGTGTGTGTGTGTGTGTGTGTGTGTGTGTGTGTGTGTGTGTGTGTGTGTATACAGGCACACATGAGCCCACAGGCCCAGCACCCCCCCATTTCATTCATGTCAGGGTACACATAGAGAATTGAGGACAACTCTCTGGAATCCATTCTTTTCTGCCACCCTTTGAGATCCCAGGATTAAGCACAAGTCATCAGGCCTGTGCTCAAGTGCTTCCTCTGAGCCATCTCATTGGCCTCTCATACATTCTTTTTTTCTCTAATAGTTGGAGTTCTTGGAGTGTGTGCCTATCTAGTAGTATCTTGTACTTGCTCTTGTGTTCAACCCACTCAGTTGTTGGTCCCAATCAAGAGACCATAGTGAACTTTATGCTTAGGTCATTGTATAAAAGCATTCTTGGCCAGTACTGTAGTCAGCCATTTGTTTTTGAGTGCTACTAAAGGAAGCATCAGTGGGCCAAGTTGTACTGTTGTATTGCTACAGTATTCATTTCTGTGCAGTGTATAAGAAGTATAACTTTAATCATACATTGTTAATCTCTTGGTTTATTTCTAGTTTCTTTTTTAAAAATAATTACAAAGGTGAATTTTTAAAAAAAAAACTAGTTACAACTTTACTATCATTTTATATTGTGCCTTTTTGTGGGTTTTGTCAGTTTTTTAAAGTTATAATTGATTGTACTAGTTTCTGCTTTTCTGTAGTTAAATGTCTTCATTTTATGGCTTAAGCTAACACAATCATTGTTCATAAAATGGTTTATGCATTTTTTATTTCATCAGAATACATTTTAAGTATAAATAAACATGCTGTTTTAAGTGAGTATCAGTAATATATCCAAGTTATACGTGTGTGCTTATTTTTTCTTAGTAGATCTAAATACACAAGAGGGCAGTATTGGGACCTTACTCAGCTGACTTGCCTAGCTGGTTCCAGCAGCTACAGACTCACTTGCCATCCTGTGATTTTGTTTCTTTTTTTTTCCCCTTTAAACTTTATTAGCATGCTTTAAAAGCAAATTTCAGATTTGCTTTTACCCATTCCTGTGACAAACTGCCTAACAAGTAATTAAAGGAAAGAAGGGTTTTCTGGCTTATATTCTAAGGCCATAAATTCCTTCTTGGTAGGAAAGGTACAGTAGCAGTATTAGGAGGTGGATCAGTCATATGCACCCAAGGTTAGGAAGCAGAGGGTACAGTAAGTGGGGCTGACTCTTTCCTCCAGCAAGACTCCACCCCCTGAAGGTTACATGACCTTTCAAAGTAGTGCCACTAGCTGGGGACCAACTATGGGGACATTTCACATTCAAACCACAAAATAGATGTATATATATTTCATTCTATAAGATGTTTATGTGTGTATTTATAGAATAAGTCCTTACTGTAGTGCAGATTGGTCTTGAGCTCATGCCCTCAGGTGACCCTCCCAGCTTGGCCTGCTAAATAGCCATGTCTGTTAGACTAGTGTCACCGTACCCCATGAATATAGGATTTTGGTTTATGTCTCTTATAGACAAGGTCATTTCAAATGGACAGAACTGAAACACCTTGATTGAATTCAATAAAATCACTATCATTCTGTGATACCCTTTTTATCCATGTAGTGTTACATTTTTCTCCTTGTATCTAAGATAAAATTTTAAATTCAATTTGACTCAAAATATGAACAGTCTTCACATTACACTAGATTATTTTGGTGAAAGCTTTTGTAGTTTGTATGTTTTCCCCCTTACAAAATGTGTTATATTTGGTATAGGAATGAGGTGATTTTCTTCCACATTTTGGATTTAGCTGATAGCTTTGTCTTATTCGACATGAATTTCCTCAGTGTTCTCTTTTAGTTGGGAGTCAGATCTAGAGGTTTGATTAAATACCATGGTTTTGCTTTATTTTTGCAAAAGTGTTTCACAGATGGTACTGTTGTATCATATCAAGAAAGTAATGTCTAGAGTTCCTATTTCAGTGACAAGACTGAAAAATGTCCGCAATCAGTATCTAATTTGCCATTTATAAAGTTTCCATCAGCTATGCAGTCAACATTTTTATTTGCCATTGATGATAACCTTCCTTCTGTGGTTGAGTTTGTTAGTTAGTTAGTTAGTTTGTTTGTTTGTTTGTTTCTAGTCTCACTAATGTAGTTCAGGCTGATTTGGAATTTGGTCTTCTGGCCTCAGACTTCTGAATGCTGAAATTACAGTGGTTAGTGCCGCTGTGCCCAGCACTAAATTTTGAGTATTTTGATTTTTAAAAATTACTTGTTCCCTATTATTGAAGCTTTTCTTCCTCTGGTAATTGTTTTGTCATTATGAAATATGATTCATCTAGGGAAGGTGGAGTGCATGGCTTTCCCTTAGTAGTCTATAGGATAATGAATTGGTTGGTATTCTAGCAGACTCTAGAGGCAAGCACTATAGAGGTGACGTTTTTAGCCTTCAGGAATTTTTAGACACCAATTTTATATACAGTCAAGGCCCTTTCCACTTCTGCTGTGGCTTTAGTGTTCTTGCATTGTGACCCCACATATTTTGAATAGACTTTTTGTTTTCATAATAAGATGTCCCAGGTTTATCTCAGATAAGGAACATTCTGTGTGTGTGTTGGGGGAATCAAACTACTTGGTATTAATGGCCCTGTAGACATTTTTTTTATATTTTATTTTATTTATATGAGTGATACGTCTTCATGCACACCAGAAGGGAGAATAAGATCTCATTATAGATGGTGGTGAGTCATGTGGTTGTTGGGAATTGAACTCAGGACCTTTGGAAGAAGAGCCAGTGCTCTTAACCACTGAGCCATTTCTCCAGGCCACATTTTTCTTTCTTTCTTCCTTCCTTTCTTCTTTCTTTCTTTCTTTCTTTTTTTTTTAAATCTAGTCTCATGTACTCAATCTGGTCCCAAACATGCAAGGCAGCTGAGGATGATTTTGAACTTCAGAACTTTCTGCCTCTATCTTGTGAGTTGTCGTAAAGGCTGGTACCACCACACCTATTTACAGAGTGCTGGGAATCGAACCCTACATCTCTGTCCCCTTTTGTCTTCCGAGCAGCCTCCTCTTTACTTGTGTATTTATTCTGTTGTGTGGTGTGTATTTATGTAAATGCACATGTGTGCAGATGTGGTTCACATCTGTGGGGGGGGCGTTGAGTGCCTTATCAGCTTTTTTTTTTTTTTTTTTTTTTTTTTTTTTTTTTTTTTTTTTTTTTTTTTTTTTTTTTTTTTTTTTTTTTTTTTTTTGAGACAGAATCGCCCACCAAACTTAGAGCTCAGTGGTTAGGCTAGAGTAGTTAGACTCAGGCAGGTCATTTTTCTGTTGCTGCCTCCCTAATATTGGAGTTGCTGGCATGTACCACTGTACCTAACTGTATGTGGATGCTGGAGATCTGAATCCATACTTGTACTCAATGCTTACTGAGTACTTTGTTACTGAACCAGCCTACTCAATTCTCAGTACCATTCAGAGAAGAAAATAAAGTGCTATAAAACAAACTAAACAAGGTACAGAAACAATTAAAGTCCATAATGCCTATGGAACAGAAAGTGCCCAAAATAATGTGGGCATGTGCTGTGAAATGAAAGTTATTTCAGTTAAAGGTGAAGAAATAATTAGAGAAAGGGCTGGAGAAGCATAGCTAAAATAATGAAAGAGGAAAGAGGACGAGAGTTTTTAAAAGTTGGCCCAGCAATGAAAATAATAAAGGATTAGATAAGTATAAGAAGGTAGGAAGAAAAAAAAAAAAGACAAAATGGTTAAACTGCTATTTAAAGTATAGTAAAAATGGCCTGTAGTAGTTTTTCTCTGGGTTCTCTAAAATGGATTCTTCCTTGTGGGTGGGTGGGTGATAGAGACTTTCTTACAGTTTATGTTGATGTCGAGCACATGCTTGACAGATGTCAGTGCCTGTCATTGCAGTCTTTAATAACTCCTCTCATTTGTATACCAGAAGCCTCTGATGGCCACAGTCAACTTTATAGCCTGTGAGCTGAGCAGGTTACCCCTCCTCCTCCAGACCCCTCAAATTGTACATTCTGGGGCTGACTCTCAAGTGCTTTGGAAACAGGGAAGCAATCTATACAGGTGGACTTAATGTGCTTTATGAAATACAGCCATAGTTCTCTGCAGCTTCAGGGTTCAGCTTCTGCAGCAGCAGAGCCTGCAGTAGATAAGGTTCTCTGGAGGTTGATCCACTCACTCCCTGCTGTCAGGATCAAAGCTAACAGGTTTAAATAGGACTACCCTGCCTGCTCTTGATTGCATGCTAGAGCCCTGAGCTGCTTCCTTTTGCACACTTTCCAGCTGTCCCGTCACTCCCTTTGTGCATCCTTTTTACTCTAATTATTTGAAAGTGTTCCTTGTTTCAACTCCTGTCATTCACTACAACTCAAGACGTAGCTTTCACTCCACCATATGCTCCAAAAGTCAGACCTGTAGTTTTTTTACATACCGAAAATCTTCCTTTCAAAATTGACCTCATTGACATGGGAAAATGTCTTGGTAAGAACACTTGATTGCACAAACATGAGGAACTGAGTAAGTCTTAGGTACTCACATAAAAAGCTGGACATAGCCATTCACATCTGTAGTACCAGCACTGTGGGTGCTTAGAGACTGGTGCTTAGGGTTGGCTGCCACCCTGCCTCCAAATTCCTGACTTTGTCTCAAGGACATAAGACAAAGAGTTAACACAGCAGGGCACTTGGTATTCTCTGGCCTCGTGTATACCTACATACTCATATACATACATATCTACACACTTAAAACAGCTGCCCTCCCTCCAGCTTCTTAACTGTTTGGGGATGGGACTGGGTAGAGAAATGCTAAGTAGTTTTTCCTTGATTCAGAATAATCTACAAAACTTTTACAAAGTTAGTGTTTAGGGCTGGGGATATAGCTAAGGTGGTAGAGTACTTGTCTAGCATGCACAAGGTTCAACTCCCAGCACAGCATAAAATGGCCATAGTGGGACATGCATGCCTGCAATCCTAGCATGTAGAAAATGGAGGCAGTAGAACCAGATTTTACTACATAGCAAGGTCAAAGCCAGCCTGAGCTATAATCCTTAGGGAGTCATGGGGCCTCTCTCATGAGCTCCCCTGCTATCACAGGTTGATGGCCCCAATCTTACATCATAATCACACCTGCAGTGGGCTCAAGTGGTTGTGTCATGCTCAGCAAAAACATTCCAAAACATTTATTTTGGTTCTTTAAGCTTCCTGGGCCTTGGGGTAGGTGATCATAGATGTTTCATTTATGGCTGAGCATGTGGTAGTTATTATGGTCACTTTGACCAGTTGTGAGTCTGCAGTTACTGCAACAGATGTTTCTCAGGCCTAAGTTGACAGTTTTTGGACACAAGCCGTATTATTTAGAAGGCAAAGTGATAGCCATAAGTCTGTTTAGCAAAATAACAGCCATGGCTACCTCACCAGGGCCTGTGGCCTCAATAGTCCCAGCTTTTGGCCAGATTTAATGAGACCAGATTTAATGGGGGATATAGTAGATTCCCCCCAGTGGAGAGGGTCTCCATATCATCCAGAATGAGATTAGTTACCCCATAATAGGTGTACCTCTATTGTATTTGGGAAGGGGCACACCTTGCCGGTTGCTAATAACTGTGCAAGACCCACCTCAGAGTAAGACTTTATATGATAATTCTCCCCAGCAGCCTGGATAGCATATTCTGGCACTATGAAGGTTAGCTCTTAGGGAGGAAGCTTTTTTATCTCAGTTCAGTCTGATTTCTCTATGGTCTACTACCAGGTCATGTGGTATCTTTAGCAGTAAGTCTATTTAGTCCTGGTGGGCAGTCAGTGACTGTGGCAATTGCCTATATTATTTGGTGTTCTTGGGTCATTCTGGTGGGAGGCAGGGGAGTCAGAGTCACTGGGTTCGCCATTTAATAACCTGTGGCTTCTGGAAGTTAGGTTATCTACCTGTGCAGGATGCCTCTGTTCAACTCTTACTTCAAATTATTTTACCAAGTATCAGTTTTCTTTAAGGCTTTTTTTTTTTTTTTTTTTTTTTTTTTTTTTTTTTTTTTTTTTTTTTTTTTTTTTTTTTTTTTTTTTTTTTTTTTTTTTTTTTTTTTTTTTTTTTTTTTTTTTTTTTTTTTTTTTTTTTTTTTTTTTTTTTTTTTTTTTTTTTTTTTTTTTTTTTTTTTTTTTTTTTTTTTTTTTTTTTTTTTTTTTTTTTTT